>JANAVB010033876.1:0-104291 GCA_029216955.1 Iris pallida
ACGATGAAGGACTTTGAACGCATTGAGCTACCTAATCATTATCTGATGGGGTGGCTGTTGATGCATTACCGGTCTTTGATGAGGCCTGGCCCCGAAGTTGGCGTAACTGCTGGTGATGCCTTCATCTTCCAGTATTGCCGCATGCTCGGGATTGCACGACCATGCGTACCTGTCGGATGGCGTTGGCGAGGGTGGACAGATACACCTTTTTCGTGTCTGTTCCTCAGTTTACTGCTGTAAAAGTCAACGACGTACATCTTGATGGTATTGGGCCTCCCCACTTCTTATCAGACAAGATGCTCCTTTGGTTGCACAATATTCGTCCTGCCCACCTGGTATACCGCAACCGTAACACTGTCTACTTGGAGCCTTACTTGCCCAGTAGGTTCTTCCGACAGTTTGGGTATAGACAGCTATTCTTGGACAATCCCAGCTCTTGCTTAGGTTTTGAAGGTAGCGTCCTTGACGGCATCAGGGCCTGGCACTATTATAACACGGTTCACACCCGTACCAGCTTCTCAGTTCCTGATGCTGGGGAGTCAGGGGAGATCTTGTATTTGGCGGCTCTATACCATGTCATGGTGAACAAGCCTCATATTGATTTTGACCTGAGTACCAGCTTCATTATTGGTACTGGCTTGGAGGAGAAGCCCAAGGGGTCCAAGGCGAGGAAGAAGAGGAAGAATACGGTTGCTGTGTCGGACTCAGAGTCTACCAACACGGACAAAGTGGATGACGAGCATGATCCGATAACTCTCTCCCTCCTACAGATGAGGTGGTGGCGGATCAGCCGCCTGTTGTGCCTGCTCCTTCACGCAAGCGAAGCAGGCGTGAGTCGCTGCTGGCGGCATAAGTTACTCTGTGAAACGGGCTACGGTTAAGCCTCGCGGGCTGCTCATTAAGGAGAGACGCGAGGATGTTGACACCGTTTCAGAGGTGAATTGAATTATAACCATCTTCTTCTAGCTCTTCTTTTTCCTGAACTATGACCTAGTCATTTTTCTTTTCTCTGTAGGCGTAAGGAGAAAGGGACTTTCTAGAGCGGCTGCTGCCTCTGTGGTCGACCCGGCTCTAACTACTCTAATTAGAGATATGAGTGCCGAGATTCTTGCTACCGGGATTCTTCCAACGACGACTGAGGTTCCTCCAGTTGTTGACGTCCAAACCAGGGCGACGTGGGCTCTGCTGAACCCGTCCCGAGACAGCTGAACTTCAGCCGGGTGACGCTGATCCAGTTGTATATCCTTCCGGCGCGGCTGGGGTAGAAGAACCAGCTACATTTGGATCGGAGTTGCTGGTGAAGAGGCTACGGTGGCTGCGAGCGAACCTCAGCCCCAGCAACCCTCCTCTGGTAAGCTAAGTCAAATTTTGACCAGTGAGGAGGTTCATTTGCTCTATCATCACATCCTTTGGGTTAAGCTGATTGATGGTTGCTCCGGACATACAGGTCCTGCTCCTTCACTGCCAACCACGGACATTATCGAGGGAGAGTTCACCAGAGGGGATCTTGTGGAAGAGAGTGTGCCTCATCCCCCTCCAACTTACATTGAGGGACCTCCCTGAATCAAGTTCGGGAGAGTAGACGGCAGAACGACCGGGGCGGAGAGAAATGGTCCCTGCACCCTCCACTGTTTATGTGGCTCCGAAGGTCGACCTTTCCGCCCTGTCGAGTCTCTAGATCCTTCGGGCTGTGGAGGAGGAATTGGCCGCTATTCAAGCGTCTTTTCTCTTGGAACTTATTTCCTTGTGGCAGGGGCATCAAGTTCCGGTACATCTTCTTCGACACTGCCAGCTACTCTTTCTTTGATGCCGTCTTCTTCAGAAGTCCTGGATGAATCGTCAAAGGATGTGGTTGACAGTTTCTACACCACCTGAAGCGAGGGGTTGAGGCTGCCGTGGAGAGGGGGACATCTTTTGCCTTGGCCAGTCAATGCGCCCGTGGCCAAATTGAACTCCTTAGATCCCTCCCGGTGGGGCAGGAATAGTTGAGCTTTTGGAGCCCAAATTGCTATAGGCTGATCAGCTTATGGCCCAGTTTTAAGTACTGCAGCAAGTTCATCTGTCTTTAACAATATCAGAAGAGTGCCTTCCTCATAACTGCCATGGAGAAGGTAAGGATTGCTCGGGATACATCCAAGGCGATTATAATAAAGGACCTCCATAATATGTCTCTGTTATGATCAGTTGAGCCGCAGGGGAGAGGATTGCATTGCTCGGGAAGCGGCCGTCTCTCGTAGGATAATCGATACGAGGGAGCAGATCCACGAGCTCCAGAGAAAATTGGCTTTCTTGGAATCTGAGCTCGAGGCCTCCCGCACAGATAAGGAGCTAATTGTTCAGGAGGCCGACAAGGTCACCCGAACTTCTGCTGGCTTGGAGCGTGCTCTTAAGAGGCTTGAAGATGGCTGGCAGGATCACGCGCATCTAGAGGATATGGAGCGGTTGACTTAGGAGGCCGAGCGCATGGCCAAGCGGTGGTTTGAGCAGTTGACGGCCGTGCTGAGGGACCGTCTCAGAGAATTATGTGTCGCCGAACCATAGTCGGCCTTTTCCTTTCTTTCTTTATGTTTCTTCATCTTTTTTACAGGGACGTGGTCCCAGAAAATGTAGTACTTTTGACTTAAATAAATTACTTTGTTTGCATCATCTTACTGCATCTTTGGTATTATGTATTTGCCCCACTAGAGGATTTTCTGTGGACCTATTACCCTTGGCATATCTTGGTTTTAGGTACGGATAATAAGTTTTATAGGGATACTTAGAACAACTCCGCGGTAAGGTGGTTATAGAAGTTCTTGGTATCGGGCGAAAGAATGCCATAGAACAGCTGGGTTCCAGAGGCATGAGATTGTGAGAAAAGAGGAGCTTGTACTAGAAAACTTAGTACAATATTTCTGGTCAACTGCGGACATTTGTGGTCAACTATAGACATTCGTGGGCCTATTATCCTTAGCGTACCCTGGTTTTGGGTACGGATAATAAGTCGAGAGAAAACCAACATACTTACTCAGAGGTAATGAGGACATGGTAAATATGAGGGTTTCTTCAATAGAGTCTTCCTACTCAGAGGTAATGAGGACGTGGCAGGAGTGGACACCATGAAGGGTACATAGAACAACTCAGAGGTAATATGGACGTGGAAGTTCTACGTGAGGGGTGGTTTGTTTTTGATGGAAGTAAAACAACTCAGAGGTGACACCGACGTGGTTGTTTCGGGAAATTTGTGGATCTGTTACCCTTCTATGCACTGAAAGTACGGGTAATAGATCATGAGAAATATGCTCTTTTAGGAAGGAAGTTCAGATGTATGATCATATATGACTTACTACCCAGAAGATGTAATAGATTCATTTGGGATGGACCAGAGTGTAAGTTCAGCAGTGCCTGGGGGCACATAACTTAACAGTCCGGTTGATTTGGAGGATGTCGTTTAGACATAATACTTCTTCAGGAACTTGCCGTTGATGGACAAAATCAGCAAGTTTCTGTTTTGTTTTGCGAGGCGGTAAGCACCATTGGAGAATACAGCCTCGATGACAAATAGGCCTTCCCACTTTGGCTGGAATTTTCGGCGGTTTTGTGAGTCATAACCATCGGCCTCCAAACTGTCAGAACGAGATCACCCACTTGGAATGTTCTGAATTTAACCTTCTTATTAAAAGCTCCCAAGATGCAAGCTTCATACAGCTCGATTCGTTGTTGAGCTAACAGATGCTTTCATCTAAGGCTTCCAACTCTTATAGCCGACGATGGTAATTATCATCTGTCGTCAATCGTTAAGTGAGGGCGACGCGGAGCGAGGGGATTCGAGTCTTTAATGGGAGCACTGCCTCACTTTCGTACACTAGAGAGAATGGTGTGTTCCCAGTGGCCGTCCGAATTGTAGTACGGTTCGCCCATAAACATTCACCAAGCTTTTCATTCCAATCGCGTTTGTTGGAAGATACAAACTTCTTGAGCAGCATGATTATGGTTTTGTTGAATACTTCTGCCAATCCATTTGCCTCCGGATTATATGGTGTTGAAGCAACATTCTGGATCCGATATTTGTCGCAAAACCGATAGAAGGCGTGGCTTGCGAACTACGGACCATTGTCGTGGATGATCCTTCGGGGCAGTCCAAAGCGATAGATGACGTGATATTTGAGGAAGCTGATCACGTTTGATGTCTTTACTTGCAAACGGGACAGCTTTCGCCCATTTGTAGAAGTAATCTGTAATTGCCAGTATGAAGCGTTGTCCTCTAGACGAAGGTGGAGTGATTGGACCAATGATGTCCATTCCCCACGCCTCAATTGGCTAGGATGCCACCGTCGGGTGTAGGAATTCGAATGGTTGGTGTATGAAATCTACGTGGACTTGACAAGCTTTAGACTTTTTGCGTAGTCTATTGCATCTGCCACCATCGTAGGCCAGTAGTAGCCCATCCGGTGAAGGCGATCTTGTAATTTTGGGCCAGGCTGATGGGTCCCGTAGACGTCGTCATGTGCTTCACGTACCGCTTCTTTGGCTTCTGTATTGGACAGATACCAAAGCAGTAATCCATCGTATGACTGCCGATACAGCATCTTTGTTTCTGTATCGTAAAGAATCTGAGTGAACATCTTTAATAGAGGTGGCTTCTTTCGGGTTCTCCGGTAAGATGCCATAAACTGCAAAGTCGAAGGATGGGAGCCTCCAATCCTATGTCTCGTCGACCGTCAGGGCAGAATAGCTCTCAGCAAATTGAGCGTTGTTCTTGGGATAGACCAACTCATGGCCTATCACGTCCACCAAATGATGAGTATATTTTGGGACCGCCAGGGAAGCAGCCAGTCCTGCTAAGGCGTCGGCTTCAATGTTCTGGAGTCTTGGAACATGTTCTATAAAGAACCCTTTCAGAGACGTAATGATGGCGATTGCTACCTGATGATAGGGGATCATGTCTTCTTGACGAACTTCGTATGAACCCCGAATCTGATTGACGATTAACTATGAATTGCCATATACCTCTAGGTACTCTACCCCTAGTTCTTTTGCGAGTCGGAGGCCGATAACCAAGGCGTTGTACTCGGCCATGTTGTTCGAACAGGGTTCTGTAAGAAAATATGCCCGGTTGATCACCAAGCCAGTGGGAGAAATCAATACCACTAAGACCCCAACGACAATGTTGCCCTTGGGCCCGGTTCTTGAAGCACCATCGAAGAACATTCGCCAGACGGAATCATCGAAAGCCATGTTTGAATTGGCGACCTCGTCTGGAATCTCTTCATATATTTTTGTTGACTCCGAACTTGGATGGACTGCTAAAAAGTCCGCCAGAGCTTGTGTGAGCACCCTGAATTTCAGGTTGATTTTTTTATTTTTATTTTATTTTCTGATTGATTTAGTTTCAATAAATAATTTATTCTGCTATTTTTCTTTAAATGTACTTTTTCGTGCCATTGATATTTGGTTTCAACTCTGGAAATCTTCTTCACTAGTTTTGGAGTGGACAGGATTACCTTCATGATGGTATATAGTGTCCCACTCAAACTTGTTCCCTTGTGCTCTTTTTGCTTCGCAGAACTTCGGGTCGATTTAGACCATTTGATCATTAATTAATTTTTCCACTCTTTTCCTTGATCATTATTAGCACGTTACCGTGACTTTTAATTTAGGAGCACAAGACCAGTCAGTTTCTTGAAACCAACTTCCCATGTTTGATCTACTCGAGATATGCTCGTCACCCATGACCTTCGTGTCCCACTCCACACGCCATCTTGTGCTCCATTTGCTTTGCACAACTTTCTTGACACGTGACCCGATTTTATTTTACCCTACGGTGTCACATTCATCTTCCAACTTGATTTGTGGGTCCCCTGTCGACCAAAACCTATCAGCCCCAACTATGGACATGGCCCATATTGAGCCTACTACCCGTCCGCCACTTGTGTCCCATTTATTGGAATCCCCATGTGCTACTTATTTACCCATGATCATCAACGTCTAATTTTAATTCGATTTTTGCTCAATGTCTGATTTTGATCCAATCCGGCTCCACAGAGTCCAGCCCAGCTCCATGTTATTCTCCATCATGACACCTCATATTTTTTTGCCCAAAAATATCAAGTACTCTTCTACCTATTTTTCTATATTTAGAAATTTCTTTTGATATTAAAATCCATGGAATGACCTATTTTTAGCTAATTTAATCCTAGCCTTTGGATTATTCCATCTAATCCTCACCATTTTCCCCTCACATTCACACAGCCCCCTCCCCAATAGTTAGCCGGCCCTAACTCCCAAGCTCCTTTTTCTCTTACTCTGTCATTTAACTATTCACTCATTATTACCTTTCTTTCTCTCTCTCTAAATAATTTTTTCCCACACATTTCTTCCACAACACCAACACATAGCAGCAGCCATGCACCCGACCTCCCATGGCTCGACCACCCTCTCGCCGTGTCTCCAGCCACCTGACCGAGCTCGCATCACCGAGCTCCTCCTTCTTCCCTCTCCTCCTCCATCAACTCCACCACCCATCTATCAACCGCACACCACCATCAACTCCATGGCAGCACACACAGCCCGCCACCACCAGTCTTGGCCGCGCCTTCCTTGCCTCGCGGGCTAGGCCAGGCAGTGCGCCGCCTTCGACGTCGCGGCCAGTCCTGGCCGCGCCACCGTACAGCAGCATCAGCGCGCACAGGCACGCATGTGCTCGCACGCGGGCCGCCATCGTGCGCCGTCGTGCCGCCGCACGGCGCCGTGGCCTCCCTGGCTATGCACCCTACTCCGGCGAGCAGCCCCCTGACAGCCACCGTCCTCCGGGACGTGCCGTCGAGGTGATTCGTGCGTTTTCGCACGAAGTTCCGTCGTGACGCGCGCGAGATTGATCAGAAATTGCGTTCCGTCGTAGCAATTGTCCTTGAACATATCTCACTTGGATGTTTCTATCATATTGATGTTTACACTCTTTCTAGTATAGATCCACCTTTCAGGTGGAGGAGATTTTCAGATTGGCAGGATAGATGTTCTCAAGGATCCATTTCCTATGAATGAAAGAAAAGATATGAATTCAATGGAGGTAGATAATTCTATAGAGGTATGGAACTTTTTATTTTATATTGAATATAGGCTAATGCTTCAAAGCGTATTATGTTCATATTTTTCTGCATAAGCACTAGGTTGATCCTTTTCTTGTACATTGTAGACTTGTTATTATGTTGATCTATATTTACTTGCGTGTTACACTGTCGCATGAACACAACAATAGGGACCTGACACTAACCATGGCTTGACCACGTGTATCTTATGCACATTTGGCATTGACCATAACACAAAGCTCATGTTCTTATAACAACAGTTTACTGACATGAAATTGACTCCATGATGGTCATTTGCATTAATTTCAAACAGAAAAGACAAAGGATTATAATGATTTTAACCAGCAATAAAGAAAGGGTGTGCCATAAGTTATGAACTTGCTAAGTATGTATGGATATGAATGGATCACTAATAAATTCAACTGACAATGGATTCCAGTTGTTTGGTTGATTATAACTCATAAATTTTATGCAATTTTCTATTGATAGCTAACTCATAAATTCAACTGCTTGTTTATTAACCAGGAACACTAATGTTTCCCCCTATATTTGTGTAGGTTGATGAAGTAAGAGGATTTCTGAGCTTTGGTTGTGGATAGGCTCAAAGGGTTCGAGCTAAATTTTGGATATGTAATATTTTGGATATGTATGGAAATAATTAAATGCTGACTATGCTGTTAATGTTTAAGTTTGGAGAAATTATGAAAGATTTTGAATGTTCTTGACAGTGAAATTAATGAATTTACTTGTGTTCGGAATTCGTTCTGTGATTGATTCATCGAGAAGCATTTAAATTTTTGAATACCTGCATTTGTGTATATATGCAATAGATATCTGTGACATTCTGTATATCTGCAATGCTATTCTGATGTGCTGTACTATATTCTGATGTGAATTGTTTCTTTACACTAATGCATTCTGCAATAGCATTCTGACATGATATTGGTGCACATATAATCACGAAAGAAATGCTATAAAAATCAATTTGCATCGAAAAGCTATTCAAACGTTATTATGAAACTATAGCGTTCGTAAATGCTATCTAAACTCTATAGCATTTGTCACTGCTATAACAAGTCTATAGCGTTCATGGACGCTATAATAACTAAATAGCGTTTATGAATGCTATTACTTTCCTATAGCGTTCTTATATGCTATAAGACTTGTATAGCGTTCATAAATGCTATAACCTGTCTAGCGCCATGGAACGCTACAATCCATCAATAGCGTTTATAAACGCTATAACTTTATAGCGTTCTTATACATGGGACAATTATAGCGGGGGCATTTATAGCAGTCCGAATATGCTATAATAGGCATTCTACAGCGTTCTGAGCATGCTATCGTATCCCATATCTGTTGTAATGATAATATATTAAAATAATCGAAAATTATACAATCACCAAAATACTCTCAAACTAGAAAAATAGATGTGACAACATCAGATCACTGTGTATTCGCAGGTACTTTGCCGAGGATGATTTTATTATTTTACTGCACTATGTTGATGATTTGTAACTGGTTGGTCGAAATGCCACTAGGATAGCGCAGTTGAAGCGCCAACTGGGCGCAGCCTTCTCTAAGAAGGATTTGGGCTTAGGGAAGACCATTCTTGGGATGGAGATCAGCTGAGAGAGAGAGTCCAAGCTGTTATACTTGTCCCAAAAGAAGTATATTCATCGAGTACTTCAGCGTTTCGGGATGGACGAGTGGAAAAAAGAGCAACCCCTTGCGGCTCACTTTAAGTTCACTGAGGAGCAGTATCCATCTACCGATGACGAGAAGGAAGATATGGAACGGGCTCTATATGCTTCATCTGTGGGGAGTCTTATTTATGCTGTGGTGTGTACGAGGCCAGACATCGCTCACGTAGTTGGCACAGTTAGCAGGTATCTTTCTAATCTGAATGGGTATATTAGACTGCGGTCAAGTGGATTCTACGATACCTTCAGGGCACTGCTGATTGGAGACTTTCTTTTTATGGTAACGCCGAAGCTGGTTGGGTATATCGACGCTGATATGGTTGGAGATGTAGACAGGAGACGATCGAGTTTGGGCTATATGATGATGTTTGTTGGTGGAGCGGTATCGTGGCAGTCGCGATTGCAGAAGTGTGAGGCATTGTCGACGACAGAGGTAGAGTATATTACGGATGGAGGCTTGCAAGGAGTTGCTGTGGATGAAGAATTTGTTGTAGGAAGTGGGGCTAAAGCAAGAGCATTATATTTTTCTTTGTGATAGCCAAAGTGCCATTCACCTTGTGAAGAACTAGACATTTTATTGTTGGTCCAAGCACATTGAGACTCAGTATCATTGGATACGGGATGTGGTTAAGAAGAAGGACGTGACGCTTGAGAAGGTCCATACTGATGACAATGGAGGGAGATGTTATGAAGGTTCAACCAAGGGGAAGTTTGAGTATTGCATGCAGATCATCGGGATGACGAGTTCCGCCACCTAGTTGTGAAGGGGGAGATTTGTTGGAGTGGGTGGGGTTCCCAACAGTCATGACCCACACCCTATTTAGGGACACGAGAACGTGGGTACGTCCAGCCTACGTCGCAGTGTCGGCGGTAGAACATTGTATAGGTCATCTACAATATCTATTAACTAACTATATGAATCATATAACCTGTCATCTCCTCACGAGGCATAATATAACATCTCTACTATATAATCTCAATCACAAGTCTAAGGAAGATAGAGCACGATATGGAATCAGATAAAAGAAGAAACTGAATATAAATAGAGTTATCACACAACACAAAATAGATGTCCAACACAAATAAGTACAAGTCCTGAATATAAATAAGTCTCAACTAACAATCGGAATAATCTGATACAAACTGAAAGCTTTAAATACTAGACTATACTAGGCACTCTCTACTGAGCTAGATCCTCTCATGCTCCTGCGTACCACCCTCGTAGGCCCCGTAGAAAGTAGGACAGTCGTCTATATCATCTGTAATATTTGTCAACATATCCAGTCAGGATGGAACGAGCACATCACCTCTAACAGTTCAAAATAATGGACAAGCACTATGAGTATGAAATAATAATGAAATTCTTGATGAACAAGTTATAGAGGTAATGTATAATAAAAAGGCAAGTGTATAAAGAACATATAAGAACAGGCAGATATGTAATAGTAAACCTGTCATGCAAGATATGTTGTAGACAACTCAGATAACTGTGTTAAGACCAGTGATTTAAAATACCAAGTTTGACTGTGAACGGCTAAAAAAGAATATCCGACGACCATACACATATGTGTGTTGCCACTATTATTCACATAAGACCAATATGATAGAATGGGTATGTTCACATGTCTCTTAGGTATTCCTTCGCCCGACTAGTACACATGGAATCCATGTTCTTCGACCGCATTTCAATCTGGATGCATTGGTCATGATTACATTATTCAAGATAGGCGTGAAACCACGTATCTCCAGTCAAGAATCCATAAAATACCAATCCATGAGTCCATCGTGTCAGAATCAAGATAGAATACTAATATAACATGCATCACAGGACATATCAACATAATAAAACTATCAGAGAATGTACTCGCCTGATACCCTGAATGACTGATATGAATAGATGTCCAAACTGATGTCACAGAGTCCTAATTAGAGCAACACATGTCATAAAGAGTTCAATTTGAAATGATAGAAATTTACAATACAATCTACATGTTTCTAAGTCAATCTAGGTCAAAGTCAACTCTTGGTCAAATCTAAGTCAACTCTGGTCCACCTTGGGTCAAACTAGGAGTCAAGGTTAAGCTCCTAGGGTTTTGGTCAACTTAGATTAGTAGTCAATATCTATGATACTTAGGATATATTAATATATTACATGCCACATATATCCTTACACATATAGTACCACCCTAACACATACATATAGATATCATATATCAAGTATATACATATCCTCACTATGAACCATAACATGTATCTATATACTGTCATAATATATATAGATACTATATAACCCAAAAATATATACTTATCTATATAACCCTTTCACAATCTAACATCACCTACTTAAACTCAAACACTTAGACACTAACCCACTAACTTGGATACTATATCAACCTTGGTCATATTGGCATCCCAATACCAATACCTTGGTTAGAATCCATTACCTTAACTTGGGTAAACCTATACCGTACCTTTATATCTTGATACCTTACCTTGGTACCTTGATACCATACCTTGGTACCTTGATACCTTACCTTGGTACCTTGATACCTACCTAACAATAATATATATTATATATATATATATATATATATATATATATATATATATATATACACATATATATTATGTTTGTGTGTGTGTATGTTCTATAATACATATACTCAATAACCTATGATACCTACATCCACTTAATATCCATACTATATAGGCTCATAGGTTACAAAAATCTATGTCGTATAGTCACTCTTCTACTTAAAACCAATACGGTACCAATTGGGCCTTCACTAATTTTAAGGTTAAAGTATATTATAGCTCATCGTGTTAGGTTTCCGAAACTTCAAACGGATCGTATTTTCGTGTCCGAAGCTCCCGAAATCGCGAAAACACCGAAACATGTTTGTCTTTCAGACAACTGACACTCAAATAATTTTACAGAAAGTTCTAGAATGATTTTGGCTTATTAAAATACATATTTGGAAAGATAAATTCGATAGGTTCTTTTAAAAAAAGAAGATTAATCGGAGTCCTGAGCTAAAAGTTATGCCATTTCTAAGTTGCTATGGTTACTAAAAACGTAGATGATATTATGACGAATTTGGGTTGTTTTGGACAAAAAAATACATGTAGCCAAGATACTTGGATACCAACATAGGTATCCAAATGAAACTCATTCTAACCATCCTAACTAAAATCAATCCACTCTATAACCATTCTAAAACTGAATTTAAAACACAACTAATCCTATTAGGCAATAAACCAAACACATGGGGTGTCCTAATTTGGATCAATCAAGTAGGACACAAACATATCTAAAATCCTCAAGAGAGCTCCCAATGGCCTCAAACTTAATCTAAAGGGGTTACATGCATGGTGGTGGATCCTATGGATTCAAAACTAACTAATATGCATAGAAAATCAATTTAGGGGTTGGTTTTACCTATTGGGAGTGGGATCACAATGATACTCTCCAGGACTGTCACTACCACATTTCTAGCTTAGGGTATTTTGGTCATTTTTTAAATTTTGGAATTATTTGGAATTATTAGTATTAATTATAATTATTAGAATTTTCAGTGATTTTTTAGTATAATAGATTTGGTGCTATTATTGACTTTGACTCAGGGTGACTTAGGAGACTGTCCTAGAAGCTAACCTAGGTCATGACTACTTGGTTAGAGTGTGAAACCCTAGCTTGACCTTAGTTAGTGATATCCAACTCATTAGAATTTATTAGGAGAAAATAGAAATTTATTTGGCTAGAGAATGGCTTGTGGTTTCACAAGTCATGATTTATGACTTAAGCCCTTAGAGGCCCAAAGCCCAACACCAAGTAAACCCTAGCCCAACACCCTCCCCATAGCCGGCCAACACTAGTCCCCCTATCTATTTAATGCCTCCTCAAAGTTAGGGCTAGCCTCTTTTAGTAAGTTCTCAAGTTGGAAAGAGAGGTATGCTCCATCTTCAATAATTCCTAAAAATCCTATTTAATTCCTTTTCCATCCAAACCAATTGCAATAGGTTCTAAATTTCTTCTACTGCTGTTTGTGGTGAGAAATTTCAGGGGAGAAGCAATTTGGAAGAGTTTGGTAGCTTGAGGATCTACTCTCATTTGGGGCTTTTTGACCCATTGCAAACCCATAGCTAATTTCTAATCCCTTCCATAAATAGGGTTTTGATTGCATATTTAGGAAGCCCTAGGCCTATTCTAACTGTAGGTATAGCTAACCCTAAGTTTCGTGTCCAATACGTGTTCGTATCGGACATGTATTAGTGAATACGTGAATGTGTTTGATGAAATGTCCCAAAGGGCATTTCAATTTGATTTCTGGAATGTTTTTGAATAGGAAATTAGGGTTTAGGCTTGTTTGTTAATTTCTGGTGTTCTGAGTTGATATTGGTGTCGTGTCGTGTCGTAATTGACATGAGAACACGCGGGTGTACCACGCGTGCGCGGTGTTGCTTTCCCTGCTGTTCGGGGTCTCCTGTGCACAACACACACCACGTGGACAGAAATATTGACACACGTGTTGGGGTCATGACTGACAGATTCCCAGAGTGACACGACCTATCGTATCGTGTCGACACGCAGTTGGCTGCGCACGGGGAATGTACTGTGCGTATACAGTGTACCATACTGTTAACCATTTTAATTCAAGCTTTAATGGTTTTAATTATGATTTTAAATGCTAAATAGATCCTAACATGATTAATGATACATGTTAGATTTAGTTTACATGTTAGTATAGGTTATTAATGTGAATGGGGATTCAAAATTGAAGATTTCAGTCGACTGAACACTGTTAACTGATACTCATTACTGATACATGGGTTATTTCAATTTTGAACATTTAAATCACTGTTTTATTGATGTTTTCCACTGTTAAATTACTCCCACATGTTTGGTAGTTCATGTTTGGCTAAACTTACAATTCAAATGGGCTTTTTGAGTTGAGAATGGAATTTGAACATTGTGTGATTTTCGAATAGGGTTGACTGATACATGGAATGTTTCAGTTTTTATATGAGAATCCTATTTTTATTTTGAATTCCAATTGATTGTTTCAGTCATATGTTTTCCACATAATTGTTATTCATGATTGGTTCAATTTACATTCGAATTAGACTTTTGATTGTGAATGGGATTTGGCAATGTGTTAGTTTCGAAGGGAATTTAAAATTTTGAAAACTGAGATTGAATGAATGATTTATTCATTGGTTGATTGAGTTCAGTTCTATAGCTTGAACTGTAATTGAACTAATTTCCTATTTCCTGATATGCATTTCAGTTCCTATTATTACACTGAAATCTAGATTTCACACATCCTCTCATTTCACTCACAGGTATACACTGTTTTATGCACATAAATGTATTCACTGTTTTCAATTCCTAAACCTGAGATTAAATTCATTCTATATAACTGTTATAGAATGATAGTTATTTCTCATTAAACCTGAGAACTAGCTCTTTCCTTCTTTAACTTAACTGAGTTTGAATGAATGTTGATTCATAGTTAACTGTCAATGCATTTCTTTCCTGTCAGTTGAGAACTGATTTTCCATACACTATTTCCTACACACAGGCTTATTGCCATACCATTTTCCTGTTACTCACACAAGTATAAATGTAACCTTCATTGTTTTTCTTTGAACTTTACTGATTTTGTACCCAGGTTGCCTATTCATTAATGTTTCTAATTTCCTGCTAACACACAACTCTCTTGTCACACACACATGTATCACCACACTCTCATGTCTTCATTCACATACACATGCACACCACCACATTCCCTTCTCCTTATCCTCTATACATATGTAGTATATATTAGGCATGATAGTGATATGCATAATATAGGTTGAAGTGTATGTAATATATATGTTATTGATATGTAAGTTAGACCTGAATGAATGTATGCAAGTTTATATAGCATATAGTTATTATTGTGATATTGGTATATGGTTGAGATAGGCTTGGTTTAGGCTTGTATAGCCTTGTAATGGTGTGTGTTAACTAGTGTAGGCTTGGTAGGACCTAGAATAGCTTAGTTAGACTTGTTAGATCTAGTGTAACCTAGTTTAGACCTAGAATGGATAGTTTAACCTAGCTTGACTTCTAGGGTTGACCAGAGTTGACCAAGAGTTGACTTTGGCCTAGATTGACCTAGATTCATGTAGAATGCATTGAATTGCATCTTATTTTCATTTTAGACTCATAGTGACTTGTACTGTTCTATAGGAGATAGACACCACTCCTCGGACAGTAGATATTCTTCATATTCTCAGGATATAGGCGAGTACAGCCTCTGATCATTTCATATCCTGCATTAGGAGTATATTTCCTGCTTTAGATTACTTTACATGATGCTGACACGTTGGAAACACGGATTAGTACTATATGGTTCTTGTCATGCGATGTTATCCCCTTAGCGGATACATCGGGTATTCGTGTTCGTGTACTTTATCGTAAGCATCGTGTACTCCTTGTATTCGTGACATTCGTGTACAGATTATGTGAAATCGTGTATATTCATGTATTCACATGATCTTCGTGTACGACTATACTTCGTGTACAATAACATAACTTGGCTATTTGTGTATTGATTGGGGCGGGGGAGTAGAAGTGGTTATGTATTCAATCCAGTAGATTACTCGTGTACAACCTCTGTAGATTACTCGTATACAACATCGTGCCGTTTACATAACCGTCTTGTGCTCTGAATTACTAGTCACTGATAGTTCTCTATATACTGTATCTATTTATTTACAGTCTCCCTTTTTATCATGTTATTCTTTCAGTTTCTTGTATCTTACTCTCTAGCATGATTATATATCCTGACCTGCTATGATTTGTTGAGATGTACTGTGCTCGCTCCTGTCCTGACTAGACCTGTTGAAATATTACAGAGGACGAGGCTGAGGCGTTCTGCCCTACATATTACGGTGCGACCCTAGATGACTGCTTGGACTTGGACCAGCAGCAGGACCCACTAGCAGTGGATGACACTTCCTTAGATTAGGATGTCTTTACTTTTTATGGATTACTGTATATGGATTTTGAGATTTTGGGATATGTACTTATTTTAGACACTTAGAATTCTGGATTGTATCTCTGTGTTTTCACTCTGGATATTTATCTATCTATCTTTATCCTGTTCTACCTTAGTTGTGATTGAGACTGTATCTGCTATGTCACCTCCATTCGGAGAGTATATACTGTACAGGTACCTTTATATTGCTTAGATGTTGACCTGGGACAGCGTTCTACCGCCAACACTGCGACGTAGGCTGGACGTACCCACGTCTCGTGCCCTTACTCTAGGGTGCGGGTCGTGACACGTTTTTAGTGGTGGCCCATGCAGGTCTAGGTTGGAAATGTAGTGGTATTCGAACTAGAATATGCAGCCTGCAGTAGGAATTAGTATTTTTTTAAAGGTACTCAATTACTAGGAAAACTCCGTATCAGATTCCGTATATCTACTTTTGCTGCTTATTGCCTTCCTTAGAATTTTAAACTGTCCTCCTTTGATATTTCGGCTCATTCTCAGTAATTGTTTCTTGTTTGATCTGTGTCTCCAAGATGGTTGAGACGAGATCGCATCCTGGACTGGAAGACGCTGGAGAGGGGTCTAGCACCTCTCGACCTCAGCAGCAGCCAGCTCCCGGTGCCACAGGACCAGTGCAGCCCTCAGGAGTCGGTGTTTCTGCAGCTTTTGGAGGAGCACCTCCACCAGTCAGGAGGTCGACATTATGATTCCTGAGATCCTTCCACCGCAGCAGCCTCTGTCTGTGGGATGGTAGAGGCTGTACATCTCTTCTCCTTCGTGGAGAGGATTCTGGAGTCCCACCAGCAGCAGCAGCAGAGGCAGACTGTCGATTTTTGCCAGGGGATAGACGAGGCGCACCATCTAGTTCGTACTACTGTAGAGTTGGTTACTGCTCAGGGACCCCAGTAGCAGCCCCGTCGGAGGGAGAGGAACATACAGGACTTCCATAAGATGCATCCCAGAGAGTTCTTCGGCACAGAGGGCATCCATTATACAGACGATTGGATAGAGCATATCGAAGAGATATTCAGGCTGGCGGAGATACCAGCTCGACTCCAGATCGAGGCAGCGGGCAGTCAGATGCAAGACTTAGCTCGTGCGTGGTATCAGACAGATCCCAGGGGGAGTTGAGGCCTAGACTTGGGCCCAGTTCAAGGAGCTGTTTAAGGAGCAGTTCTTTCCTGATGTGGCCTTGGGAGGTATCGAGGCACAGTTCGAGGGTCTGGTTCAGGGGAACCAGACTGTAGCTGAGTATGCTGGGAGTTTTGTAGATTGGCCCGTTTTATAGATGACTTGACTGAGAAGACGAAGGCGAGGAAGTTTTGCCGAGGCTTGATTAGAGAGGTTCGGTCGCTGACTAAGAGCGACCGGAACGCTTTTGTAGAGATATTTTCTGGGGCTATGGCGGCGGAAGATGACCTAGGGTTAAAGCAGAAGAGGGTCATGACTTCCAGGTTGGGTAGCAGCAGTCAGGGGCAGGCCAAGAGGCCTCACTTCCAGTAGCATCAGCCGCAGAGGCCAGTTCAGCAGTATCAGCATCAGGACAGGGCACCTCTTCAGCAGGTGCAGCATCAGCAGCAGAGAGGGCAGCTGGCACCCAGGCAGCAGGCTATCAGTTGTACCTTCTGCAAGAAGCCTGGACCCAAGTGGGACGAGTGCAGGAAAAGACTGGTAGATGCTTGATGTGTGGATCAGCGGACCACCAGATGCGAGATTCTCCAGTGGCGTCGATGCGTCCGGTATCAGAAGGAGCTGGGGCAGCCAAGGCTCCAGCAGGTCTGCTGAAGGGGCCATTGCAGACCCAGCAGCAGAGGTTCCACCAGCACCAGCAGCAGGCACGAGGTGGACAACAGGGGCGAGCTTTCGCCAAGGCGGCTGAGGATACCGAGGCCGTAGGGGAGTTGATAGCAGGTTCGGTTCTTCTCGACTCCCTTCCAGCATTTGCACTCTTCGATTCTGGGGCTTCCCACAGCTTTGTGTCAGTATCGTATGCTATTAGACACAGTCTGGTTTCAGAACAATTGCCTTGGACCTACAAGATCACGACCGGGGGTGGGGTCATCCTCGTGAGTGATGTTTGCAGAGGCGGAGCTTCATATTGGGAGGCCGCGAGAGTTAGGGTGAGTTTGCTCGTCATGCCATTACCGAACTATGATATGGTATCAGGTATGGACTGGTTGAGCAGACATCACGCCCGTATTGATTGCCGAGGGGGTAGAGTTTTGTTTGGGGCCAGGAGAGCCAGAGTTTGAGTACACCCGGCGGCAGCAGAGCAGGATAGCAGAGTCTTCTGTGGAGCATCAGTTGAGGAGCAGGTGGCTCCACATCCTTGATCGCAGAGTTTATGAACGTATTTCCAGAGGAGTTTCCAGGGCTTCCACCGGACAGGAATGTAGAGTTCTCGATAGACTTGGTTCCCGACGCGGAACCGATTTCTCAGCATGTCTATCGAGTGAACAACATGAATTGGTGGAGCTTAAGAAGTAGGTGGATGAGCTGCAGGACAAGGGCTTCATCCGATCGAGTTCTTCACCTTGGGGTGCACCGGTACTCTTTATACCCAAGAAGGATGGATCGGTACGGATGTACATCGACTACAGGGCACTCAACAACCTGACGATCAAAAACAGATACCCACTGCCGCAGATCGATAATCTCTTTGATCAGTTGAGCGGAGCTCGGGTGTTCTCCAAGATTGATTTGAGGTCATGTTATCACCAGGTGAAGGTGAAAAGGGAGGATATTCCCAAGACCGCTTTCAGGACGCGGTATGGGCAGTTTGAGTTCTTGGTTATGCCGTTTGGGCTGACCAATACACCAGTAGTGTTTATGAACCTAATGAACAAGGTGTTCCACCAGTACTTGGACAAGTTTGTGGTGGTATTCATTGATGATATCCTGGTGTATTCGAAGACAGAGGAAGAGCACGAGGAGCACTTGAGAGTGGTTCTAGAGACACTCAGGAAGGAGAGATTGTATGGCAAGCTCTCGAAGTGCAAGTTCTTCCTAGACAGGGTTGACTTCTTGGGTCATGTGGTGACTGGAGATGGTATCTCAGTGGACCCGAAGAAGATCACAGCAGTTGAGGCTTGGGCAGCGCCGACTTTAGTGGCAGAGATCAGGAGTTTCCTGGGCGGGTAGGATATTATAGGAGATTTGTGCAGGATTTCTCCCGGGTTGCAGAGCCGTTGACTCGGTTGACCCGGAAGGATACTGAGTATGTTTGGTCAGAGGAGTGCCAGGCAACTTTTGATGAGTTGAAGAAGCGGCTTACGACAGCTCCGATTCTGACATTGCCTTCAGGTTCAGAGGGATTCACTATTTATAGTGATGCTTCAGGGAAGGGGCTGGACTGTGTCTTACAGCAGCATGGGAAGGTGATTGCCTATGCTTCCAGACAATTATGTCCCCATGAGAAGAAGTACCCTACCCATGACCTGGAGCTAGCAGCGGTGATTTTTGCTCTAAAGTTGTGGAAGCACTATCTGTATGGCGAGAGGGTAGAGATTTTCACAGATCACAAGAGCTTGAAGTATGTGTTTACACAGAAAGAGCTCAACATGAGGCAACGCAGATGGCTAGAGTTGATGAAGGACTTTGACATCTCACTTCAGTATCACCCGGAGAAGGCCAACGTGGTTGCCGATGCCTTGAGTAGGTATCCGAACCATGTGTTTGACTATGGATCGAAACTTGCTTGCAGACTTAGAGAGCCTTGGGATTGAGGTGATTGTTCTCGGAGTGCAGATACAGTTATGGGGCCTTCAGATACAGTCGACTTGATGGAGAGGATCAAGGCGACGCAGTTCGAGGATGTGGCTCTGCAGTGTATCCGAGAGCAGGTTCGTGCAGGGTTGGTGGATGGCGAGTTTTTTCTTGCCGAGGATGGTGCCTTGAGGCACGTTCCAGGTTATGTGTGCCTAGCGGGGAGCAGATCATGCAGGAGGCTCACAGAGAGAGTACTCTATACATCCTGGTGCCAACAAGATGTACAGGGATCTGTGAGAGCATGTCTGGTGGTACGGGATGAAGCGGGAGTTAGCTCGTTTCGTAGCTAAATGCTTGGTCTGTCAGTAGGTCAAGGCAGAGAGACAGAGGCCCGACGGATTATTGCAGCCGTTGCTCATTCCAGAGTGGAAGTAGGAACATATCACCATGGATTTCGCATCTGGGTTGCCGCGTACACCAGGAGGGAACGACGCAATTTGGGCCATCGTTGACTGGTTGACCAAATCGGCTCACTTCTTGCCATTCAAGGTGGGTACGTCTACAGAGAGGCTTGCGGAGTTGTACATCGGCAGATAGTCAGGATTCACGGAGTTCCCGTCAGCATTATCTCAGATCGGAATAGTCGCTTTACTTCCCATTTCTGGAGGAGTCTGCAGATTAGTTTGGGCACTCAGCTCAAGTTTAGTACTGCATACCACCCCCAGATGGACGGACAGTCAGAGGACTATTCAGACGCTTGAGGATATGCTGCGGACGTGCGTCCTGTATTTTGGAGGTTCCTGGAGGATCATCTACATTTGGTGGAGTTTGCTTACAAAAACAGTTATCAGGCCAGCATTGAGATGTCACGTTTTGAGGCTCTGTACGGGCGTAGGTGTCGTACACCCTTATCTTGGGATGATGTTGGAGAGTGAGCTTTACTGGGACCAGAGATGGTTGTTGACACAGTCGAGAAGGTAAAGCTCATCAGGACAGACTTCGCGTGGCGTAGGACAGACATCGGCACTGGGCCGATAGCCATCGAAGGCCGTTGGAGTTTGAGGTACAGATTTAGAGATAGAAGTAGAAGTAGGTTGTATTTTATTTTGTTTGATTGATCGTGTTGATTTTAGTAACTTGAGACCTTGCTTGTGATTAGGTTGGAGACATGGTTTTTCTGCGGATATCTCCGACTCGTGGTATGATACGTTTTGGTGGAGGTAGGAAGCTTAGCTCGCGCTCATCGAACTTTTCATGATCAGCGGAAGGGTCGGTGACGTGGCTTATAGGCTAGACTTGCCACCTACACTAGTAGGCATCCACAACGTATTCCAGGTATCACAGTTGAGACGGTACGTGGCGGACCCGAGCCATGTGCTTGATCATTCGGAGATTGAGGTTGGACCTACTCTCAGTTATCCAGAGCAGCCTGTAGAGATTCTGTATCGCCGAGAGAAGGTACTGAGGAACCAGGTGATACCCTTGGTACGCGTCGCATGGAGGCATCATTCTCCAGGAGAGTCTACCTGGAAGTGGGAGGATGAGATGCGCGAGCGGTACCCCTATCTTTTTGGACCTTGAGGTATACTTTTCTATCCTTCTCAGCAGTTAGTTTCGTCTTTAATTTCGAGGACAAAATTATTTTAAGGGGGTAGATTTGTCACTACCACATTTCTAGCTTGAGGGTATTTTGGTCATTTTTAAAATTTTGGAATTATTAGTATTAGTTATAATTATGATTTTTTCAGTAATTTTTTAGTATAATAGATTTGGTGCTATTATTGACTTTGACTCAGGGTAACTTAGAAGACTGTCCTAGAAGCTAACCTAGGTCATGACTACTTGGTTAGAGTGTGTAACCCTAGCTTGACCTAAGTTAGTGATATCCAACTCACTAGAATTTATTAGGAGAAAATAGGAATTTATTTGGCTAGAGAATGGCTTGTGGTTTCACAAGTCATGATTTATGACTTAAGCACTTAGAGGCCCAAAGCCCACCAAGTAAACCCTAGAACAGCACCCTCCCCATGGCCGGCCAACACTAGTCCCCCCATCTATTTAATGCCTCCTCAAAGTTAGGGCTAGCCTCCTTTAGGAAGTTATTAAGTTGGAAAGAGAGGTATGCTCCATCTTCAATAATTCCTAGAAAACCCTATTTAATTCCTTTTCCATCCAAACCAATTGCAATAGGTTCTAAATTTCTTCTACTTGCTATTTGTGGTGAGAAATTTCAGGGGAGAAGCAATTTGGAAGAGTTTGGTAGCTTGAGGATCCACTCTCATTTGGAGCTTTTTGACCTTGTAAACCCATAGGTAATTTCTAATCCCTTCCATAAAATAGGGTTTTGATTGCATATTTAGGAAGCCCTAGGCCTACCCTAACTGTAGGTATAGCTAACCCTAGGTTTCGTGTCCAATACATGTCTGTATCGGACACGTATAGTGGATACGTGAATGTGTTTGATGAAATGCCCCAAAGGCATTTCGATTTGATTTCTGGAATGTTTTGAATAGAAAATTAGGGTTTAGGCTCATTTATTAATTTTTGGTGTTCTGAGTTGATATTGGTGTCGTGTCGTGTCACATTGGACACGGAAACACGCGGGGTGCACCACGCACGCGCGCAGTATTGCTTCCCTGCTTTTTGGGGTCTCCTGTACACAGCACACACCACGTGGACACGAAATATTAGACACACATGTTGGGGTCATGACTGACACGAGATTCCCAGAGTGACACGACCTATCGTTTCGTGTCGGACACGCAGTTGGCTGTGCACGGGGAATGCACTATGCGTGTGCATGTACCATATTGTTTACTGTTTTAATTCAGTCTTTAATGGTTTTAATTGTGATTTTAAATGCTAAATAGATCCTAACATGATTAATGTTAGGTTAGATTTAGTTTACATGTTAGTATAGGTTATTAATGTGAATGGGGATTCGAAATTGAAGATTTCAGTCGACTGAACACTGTTAACTGATGATACATGGGTTATTTCAATTTCTGAACATTTAAATCCCTGTTTTATTGATATTTTCCACTGTTAAATTACTTCCACATGTTTGGTAGTTCATGTTTGGCTAAACTTTACAATTCAAATGGGCTTTTGAGTTAAGGATGGAATTTGAACATTGTGGTTTTTCAAATAGGGTTGACTGATACATGGGATGTTTCAATTTTCATATGAGAATCCTATTTTTATTTTGAATTCCAATTGATTGTTTCAGTCATATGTTTTCCACATAATTGTTATTCATGATTGGTTCAATTTAAATTCAATTAGACCTTTGATTGTGAATGGGATTTGGCAATGTGTTGGTTTCGAAGGGAATTTGAAATTTCTGAAAACTGAGATTGAATGAATGATTTATTCATTGGTTGATTGAGTTCAGTTCTATAGCTTGAACTGTAATTGAACTAATTTCCTATTTTGAGATACATTTCAGTTCCTATTATTACACTGAAATCCAGATTTCACACATCCTCTCATTTCACTCACAGGTTATACACTGCTATATGCACATAAATGTATTCACTGTTTTCAATTCCTAAACCTGAGATTAAATTCATACTATATAACTGTTATAGAATGATAGTTAGTTCTCATTAAACCTGAGAACTAGCTCTTTCCTTCTTTAACTTAACTGAGTTTGAATGAATGTTGATTCATAGTTAACTGTCAATGCATTTCTTTCTGTCAGCTGAGAACTGATTTTCCATACACTGTTTCCTACACACAGGCTTATTGCCATACCATTTTCCTGTTACTCACACAAGTATAAATGTAACCTTCATTATTTTTCTTTGAACTTTACTGATTTTGTACCAGTTTGCCTATTCATTAACTGTTTCTAATTTCCTGCTAAGACTCAACTCTTTTGTCTCACACACACATGTATCACCACACTCTTATGTCTTCATTCACATACATGCACACCACCACATTCTCTTCTCCTTATCCTCTATACATATGTAGTATATTAGGCATGATAGTGATATGCATAATGTAGGTTGAAGTGTATGTAATATATATGTATATTGATATGTAAGTTAGACCTGAATGAATGTATGCAAGTTTATATAGCATATAGTTATTATTGTGATATTGGTATATGGTTGAGATAGGCTTGGTTTAGGCTTGTATAGCCTTGTAATGGTGTGTGTTAACTAGTGTAGGCTTGATAGGACCTAGAATAGCTTAGTTAGACTTGTTAGATCTAGTGTAACCTAGTTTAGACCTGGAATGGATAGTTTGACCTAGTTTGACTTCTAGGGTTGACCAAAGTTGACCAAGAGTTAACTTTGGCCTAGATGACCTTGATTCATGTAGAATGCATTGAATTGCATCTTATTTTCATTTTAGACTCATAGTGACTTGTACTGTTCTATAGGAGACAGACACCACTCCTCGGACAGTAGATATTCTTCAGATTCTCAGGATACAGGCGAGTATAGTCTCTGATCATTTTATATCCTGCATTAGGAGTATTTTCTACTTTAGATTACTTTACATGATGTTGACACGTTGGAAACACGGATTAGTACTATATGGATCTTGTCGTGCGATGTTATCCCCTTAGCGGATACATCGGGTATTAGTATTCGTGTACTTTATCGTGAGCATCGTGTACTCCTTGTATTCGTGACATTCGTGTACAAATCGTGTGAAATCGTGTATATTCATGTATTCACATGATCTTCGTGTACGACTATACTTCGTGTACAATAACATAACTTGGCTAGATCCTTGTGTATTGATTGGGGCGGGGGTGTAGAAGTGGTTATGTATTCAATCCAGTAGATTACTCGTGTACAACCTTTGTAGATTACCCGTGTACAACATCGTGTCGTTTACATAACTGTCTTATGCTCTGAATCACTAGTCACTGATAGTTCTCTATATATTGTATCTATTTATTTACAGTCTTCCTTTTTATCATGTTATTCTTTCAGTTTCTTGTATCTTACTCTCTAGTATGATTATATATCCTGACCTGCTATGATTTGTTGAGATGTACTGTGCTCGCTCCTGTCCTGACTGGACCTGTTGAAATATTACAGAGGACGAGGATGAGGCATTCTGCCCTATATATTATGGTGCGACCGTAGATGACTGCTTGGACTTGGACCAGCAGCAAGACCCACTAGCAGTGGATGACACTCCCTTAGATTAGGATGTCTTTACTTTTCATGGATTACTGTATATGGATTTTGAGATTTTGGGATATGTACTTATTTTAGACACTTAGAATTCTGGATTGTATCTCTGTATTTTCATTCTGGATATTTATCTATCTATCTATCTATCTTTATCCTGTTCTACCTTAGTTGTGATTGAGACTGTATCTGCTATGTCACCTCCATTCGAAGAGTATATACTGTACAGGTACCTTTATATTGTTTAGATGTTGACCTAGGACAACGTTCTACCGTTGACACTGTGGCGTAGGCTGGACGTACCCACGTCTCATGCCCATACTCTAGGGTGCGGGTCGTGACAAGGACACGGCTCCGATACGAAGATCCTTCCAAAATGGACACTTCTCCTTGCACTTTGCTCCAAATCTTTGCTAGCACCCTCCCTTGGTAGTATGAGAAGGTCGGATGGAAGATTTGGTGGAGGAATAAAGAGATTTGGAGATCAAATCAAAGAGGGAAGCTCTCTAATTTGGAAAAGAACACTTTATGAAGGAAAAGATGCAATATGGAATAAAATGAAAGGAAGGGAGGCTAACCTACCTATAGTGGCTGCCATTAAACCCTATTGGGCCTTGGGGGAAATTTCATTAAGGCCTCAACTAGTCCTCTTCGTTAATTTTAAGTTAGGTTCAAGTTTAGGATCAAAAGGGTTAAATTTAAGCCTCTAACTTAACCAATCTAACAAGTGGGATTAGTCTAAACATACTAACATAATTAGTGGGGTTTGTGGGCCATGACTAACTAATCATGGGGTCCCGTCTAGAGTCTAAGCTACCCGGGTCACTAGGAAAAGTCGGAACGAAACGAAACTCAAACCCGACTAAACAAATCCCGTAAAATTAATATTAAAATATAAAAATCTCCAAAATATTAAATTATAAAAAATTACCAAAATCATAATACATAAATTTAAATATTATTAAAATAATCTAAAGTTCACCAATTAATCAATATCCTAAATAATTTGAAAGTCACAAAATGACCAAAATACCCTTAGCCTAAAAAGTGGTAATTAGCTAATCTAATCACATGGGTTATGCCTCTATGGTCATGATTAGTCTCTAGGCTAAGCAGCTCTAATGTTACACTAACCAATGAACAAAATCACAAAACACTAATTTAATGATATTAAAATAATCAAAATTTACCAATAAATTAATAACATGGTTTAAACCTATTATTAAATAATCAATTTTACAAAAGTTCAAAATTACCCTCATTTTAGAAAAGTGGTGGTTACAAATCTACCCTCCTTAGAAAAATTTTATCATCAAAATTAAGATGGTCGTACTCCTTCGAGGTTAAACCCCCAACAATTAAGGTCAAGAAAACTATATCTAAAACATGCAAATTGTGGTCCTACTGGTCATGATATCACGATCTTGATCAGTGTCACTATACTATCTATCACAGCATAAAATATCCTGACAGGTACTAATAGAATCACACAACAAGATGGAAAGAAGAACGGGAAAGGCAGACCTGCTAACCCGTCACCTGTAGCGTCGATCTACTCGACTATCAGCGCAAAAGCCCTGCCCCTCTAGCATACATCCCTCTGATGGTGCAGGGCATGGTGCTGCACTACAGGTGGCCTAGGTTCCTTTATCTAATCCATGATACTCAAGTAACATCCACACTGATATTCCATTCAATCATAATAGGGCACCATCTATATGGTATCTATTCTGAAATCTGATAATCATACCCGTCTATCCAGAACCATGTTACCAAAATCCACGTTACGCAAGTAAGTACAACATCGATAATCCATAGAGTACACAACTAAGGTACATACCTCTAGAATCATGGTATTTAAAATTTTTGCATTGTCGCTATCTTGGCTACAAAAACTTTGAATTCCTACACCCGAGAAATACATCCAAAATTAAACTCTATCTCATCGCCAAACTAGCTAATATGGCTGTAGAAGACTCTAGATTCCATGAGTGAGGCAACCTAGTCCGTAATTTTATCTTGGTAGAAAATTAAGTCAGCAATGAATACCAAGAATCAAATTCAACGATGAACAAGGAAGTAGACAAAAATTGTCGGAATCGAATTTCGAGATAGTTTATAATGAGATTCTCAAGGGTCATCCCAGAAATCTTCTCAATTAGTCCTAACTGTGATTGAGTAACTCTCTATATTGCCTAGTCCTATATCCTAACAGCAGGCTCGTAGCAACACTCTAAGTCGAGCACCACTACAAAATCGTACTAGTTGTGACTCTGACATGCATGGGCCACCACAAAAATGTGTCACGACCGGCACCCTGTTTAGGGACACGAGAACGTAGTTACGTCCAGCCTACGCCGTAGTGAGGACGGTAGAACGTTGTATAGGTCGTCCACAATATCTATCAACTAACTATATTAATTATATAACTTGTCATCTCCGCACGGAGGTATAATATAACATCTCTACTATATAATCTCAATCACAAGTCTAAGGAAGAAAGAGCACGATATGGAATCAGATAAAAAAATCAATATAAATAGAGTTATCACACCACACAAAATAGATGTCCAACACAAATAAATACAAGTCATGCATATAAATAAGTCTCAACTAACAATCGGAATTATCCGATACAAACTGAAAGCTATAAATACTAGACTATACTAGGCACTCTCTACTGAGCTAGATCCTCCTCAGGTTCCTGCCTACCACCCTCGTAGGTCCCGTAGAAAGTAGGACAGTCGTCTATATCATCTGTAATATTTGTCAACATATCCACTCAGGATGGAACTAGCACATCACCTCTAACAGTTCAAAATAATTGACAAGCGCTATGAGTATAAAATAATAATGAAATTCTTGATGAACAAGTTATGGAGGTAACGTATAATAAAAAGACAAGTGTATAAATAACATATGAGAACAGACAGATATGTAATAATGGTAAACTTGTCATAGAAGATATATTGTAGACAACTCAGACAACTGTGTTAAGAACAGTGATTTGAAATACCAAGTTTGACATGTGAACGGCTAAAAAGGTATATCCGGCAACCATACACGTACGTGTGTAACCGCTATTATTCACGTAAGACCAATGGGATAGAATGGGTATGTTCACATGTCTCCTAGGTATTCCCCCGTCCGACTAGTACACATAGAATCCAGGTTCTTCGATACACATTTTATTAGTCACGATGGATGCATTAGTCATGATTACATTATTCAAGATAGGCATGAAACCATGTATCTCCAGTCAAAGAATCCATAAAATACCAATCCGTGAGTCCATCGTGTCATAATCAAGATAGAACACTAATATAACATGCATCACAGGATATATCAACATAATCAAACTATTAGAGAATGTACTCGCCTAATACCCTGAATGACTGATATGTATAGATGTCCAAACTGATGTCACAGAGTCCTAATTAGAGCAACACATGTCATAAAGAGTTCAATTTGAAATGATAGAAATTTATAATGCAATCTACATGTTTTTAAGTCAATCTAGGTCAAAGTCAACTCTTGGTCAACTCTAAGTCAACTCTGGTCCACCTTGTGTCGAACTAGGAGTCAAGGTTAAGCTTATAGGATTTTGGTCAACTTAGATTAGTGGTCAACATCTATGATACTTAGGATATATTAATATATATACATACCACATATATCCTTACCCATATAGTATATACCACCCTAAAACATATATATAGATGGCATATATCAAGTATATATATATCCTCACTAAGAACCATAACATATATCTATATACTCTCATAATATATATAGATACTATATAACCCAAAAATATTTATACCTATCTATATAACCCTTCCACAATCTAACATCACCTACTTAAACTCAAATACTTAGACACTAACCCACTAATTAGGATACCATATCAACCTTGATCATATTGGTATCCCAATACCAATACCTTGGTTGGAATCCAATACCTTAGCTTTTGGGTAAACCGATACCCTACCTTGATATCTTGATACCTTACCTTGGTACCTTGATACCTTACCTTGGTCATAAGGTAAACTAATTATTTATCTTGAAGGTAAAGGTAATTCATATTTACCTTAAGGTACTAACTTGGTATCATGAGATACCAAGATACCCCTCAAATATCTAATTAACTAACTATCTAATGTACTAACATAACATCTTAACTAATATCTAACATATAACCTATGGAGACTAACTTGCTAACATACCAATATCTAGAACTAACATAAACAACTAACATATCAATATCTAACATACTACATATCTAACATCAAACTATCTAACAACATATCAAATATCTATCAAAATACTAACACCTACTATCTAACTAACACTCATACTAAAAAATCTTACCTAACAATAATATATATATGTACTATGTCATACATATACTCGACAAACTATGATACCTACATTAACTTAATTTCCATACTACATAGGCTCATAGGTTACACAAAATGTCTGTGT
Source organism: Iris pallida (assembly GCA_029216955.1). Taxonomy (NCBI): domain Eukaryota; kingdom Viridiplantae; phylum Streptophyta; class Magnoliopsida; order Asparagales; family Iridaceae; genus Iris; species Iris pallida. Next base: position 29,166 of record JANAVB010033876.1, read on the forward strand.
CGTATAGTCACTCTTCTACTTAAAATAAATATTGTACCAATTAGGCCTTCACTAAATTCTAAGATTAAAATATATTATAGCTCTTCGTGTTAGATTTCCAAAACTTCAAACGGATCATATTTTCGTGTCCGGAAGCTCCCGAAATCGCAAAAAACACCAAAACGCGTTTGTCTTTCGGACAGCTGACACTCAAATAATTTTACAGAAAGTTCTAGAACGATTTTGGCTTGTTAAAATATATATTTCAAAAACTAACTTCGATACGGTTCTTTTAAAAAAAATGGGAGATTAATCGGAGTTCTGAGCTAAAAGTTATGGCATTTCTCTGTTGCTATGGTTATTTAAAATGTGGATGAATATTATGACGAATTTGGGTTGTTTTGGACAAAAGAAACACATGTAGGCCAAGATACTTGGATACCAACATAGGTATCCAAATAAAACTCATTCTAACCATCCTAACTAAGATCAATCCACTCTCTAACCATTCTAAAACTGAATTTAAAACACAATTAATCCTATTAGACAATAAACCAAACACATGGAGTGTCCTAATTTGAGATCTATCAAGTAGGACGCAAAAAACATATCTAAAATCATCAAGATAGCTCTAAATGGCCTCAAACATGAATCTAAAAGGGGTACATGCATGGGAGCGGATCCTATGGATTCAAAACTAACTAATATGCATAGAAAATCAATTTAGAGGGTTGGTTTTAGCTATTGGGAGTAGGATTCCAATAATACTCTCATGGATACGGCTCCGATACGTAGATCCATCCAAAATGGACACTCTTCCTTGCACTTTGCTCCAACTATTTGCTAGCACCCTCCTTTGGTAGTATGAGAAGGTTGGATGGAAGTTTTTGTGGAGGAATGAAGAGATTTGGAGATCAAATCAAAGATGGAAGCTTTCTAATTTGGGGAAGAACACTTTGTGAATGAAAAGAGGCAAGATGTAATAAAATGAAAGGAAGGGAGGCTAACCTACCTATAGTTGCTGCCATTAAACCTATTGGGCCTTGGGGGAAAGCCCATTAAAGCCTCAACTAGTCCTCTTGGTTAATTTTAAGTTAGGTTCAAGTTTGGGATCAAAATGGTTAAATTTAAGCCTCTAACTTAACCAATCTAACAAATGGGATTAGTCTAAACTTAGTAACTTAATTAGTGGGGTTTGTGGGCCATTACTAACTAATCTTGGGGTCCCGTCTAGAGTCTAAGCTACCCGGGTCACTAATACAAGTCGGAACGAAACGAAACGAAACTCAAACCCGACTAAACAAATCCCTTAAAATTAATATTAAAAATATAAAAATTACCAAAATATTAAAATATGAAACATTACCAAAATCATAATACATCAATTTAAATATTATTAAAATAATCTAAAATTTACCAATTAATCAAAATTCTAAATAATTCAAAATTCACAAAATGACCAAAATAACCTTAGCTAAAAGTTGGTAATTAGCTAATCTAATCACATATGTTATGCCTCCATGGTCATGGTTAGTCTCTAGGCTAAGTAGCTCTAAGGTTACACTAGCCAAAGAACAAAATCACAAAACCACAAAACACTAATTTAATGATATTAAAATAATCAAAATTTACTAATAAATCAATAACATGATTTAAACCTATTATTAAATAATCAATTTTATAAAAGTTTAAAATTACCCTCATTTTAGAAAAGTGGTGGTTACTCCAACCTATGTGGAGAATACCCCGGAGTGCGACGAGCGCCATACGTGTGTCGGAGAAGCTCGGGGAGTGCATCGATCCTATTTTGAAACATATATGGTAAGGAAATATATGATTGGATTTTCATATTTACTTTGATAATATATTTATTATTGGATCCTTCATATGGTAGCTTTCCATATAATTGGGCTTTCAATTATGGCAAGCCAATTATGATTGGATTTTCATTAAATATATGATTGATGCATATTAGAAGTTTCCATATATTGACCTTTCATGTATGGATTACAAAGGGCTTATAAAAGGGTGATGGATGCAAGTTGAAAAACATCTCAAAATAAGAGTATTTTACAATATATGAGAGAGAGAGGATTAAGGACTATTGTGAAGTAGAGATTGCTTCGAATAATTTTTTGGCATCTCTTGTTCTTCGGAGTCCGCAATCAAAATTTTCTTCTTTCAAATGAGTTGTGGTGATCCATATTAGATCGGGAGGAGCTAGAGGGTGTATTATCTTTATTCCATTAGTAGAGGTTCTTCAGGGTTAGACTCTGATCGTCCCGTGGTTTTTTTTGCAAGGGTTTTCCACGTAAAAAATCCTTGTGTCTGCGATTTGTGTTGGCATTTTTGGTTTGTGTTCTTTTGCTCGGTTCTCTCGCAGGACTTTTTGGTTTGGAGGAACGGTTTTTGCGCTTCGTTCCCGACAAAGAAGTCATGCATAATTCATTTTCGAATATGATCTCATTTTATAGAGGACTATAACATCTCTTTGGTATGTTTATTAATCTGGACTGAAAGGAAGTTCATGTTTGATCTCTTCAAACCAATTTACAACGATAGCCGACACATGAATCTTTGTCATTCGGGTACTAGAAGGAACATGATACTTCATCTATCCGAATGAATTGTCATCGATGGCCCGATACTCGGTGTGTAGCGGATCCGGACCCGAAGAAACTTGATGCTTGATTTTTTCGTACTGATCGACATTGATGGTTCCATAATTAGTAGGATATGGGGTTTGTCCCTGAAGGGACGTCTAAAGATTTCTCCATACCGATTTCCATCGATATGTTCAGTCTCAATGGATATCACATGTTTATTCATCAATTTTTTCCCAAACGGAATCGACCCTTGATCTCTCCAAACTATTATTGTCTGCCATATGCTTGTGAGCATAATCTAGCTTAGTAATATGTTATTAACGATCTTGATGGGTTGGATCCATTAGCAATGCTGAGATCTAAAACAATCACCATTACCTTGAAAAGGGAGGGACAATTTGGTTGCGAATTCAAAGGCTATACTACTAGCAATAGATTTACTAGAGAATGTTATGTGAGAATCGAAGGGGGTCACTACAACAATTTATAAATTTTTTTGTATTAGTAGTGCATGTCAAATAAATTAACAGTACATCAAAAATTGCATGTTAAAGTAACACTTGATTTAATTTTGTAACAAAAAAGAAGTACACATGTTACGACACTACAAGAAAATGTAGCATTTACGGCGCGCAGTTGCTGCGCGTTGTAAATGACACTCTTTTACAACGTGCAAATATGTGCACCGTAAAAGAGTTATTTTTATCTTTTTTACAACGTGTCTAACATTCACGCCGTAATTGAAGACTCATTTACGGCATGCTTTTATGCGTGTTGTAATTGAAAACTCATTTACGTTATGTATTTGTGCGTGTTGTAATTACAAACTCATTTACGACATGCATTTTTGCGTGTTGTAATTGAAGACTCATTTACGTCATGCATTTTTGCGTGTTGTAATTGAAGACTCATTTACGGCATGCATTTTTTGCGTGTTGTAAGTTAAGTCTCATTTACAGTATGCATTTTTGCCCGTTGTAATTGAAGGCTCATTTATGGCATGTATTTTTGCGCATTGTAATTGAAGGCTCATTACGACTTGCATTTTTGCGTGTTGTAAATGATTGTAATTGTTTTTAAAAAAATGTAGTTCCCTCTTAACAAATTTTCCCCTCCAAATACATATTTAATTTCCCTTCGAACAAAATTTTTCCTCCTAAAAAAATTAGTTTCCCTCTCAAATCTGGATTTCAAAAAATATAAAATAATAGTTTTCTACCTATGTTTTCACATAAAAATTATAAAAAATAATAATATTAATAATAAAAACTGATAGAACAACAACAAAATTCTTTAAAAAATAATTCCAATAAAAGAAAAGAAAAACTATTGAATTTTTTTTCAAGAAAATGTTAAAAGCCAAAAAAAAACCAAAAAAAACAATAAATAAATAAATAAGAATTTTTAAAAAAAGAATAGTATAGAAAAATAATATCCTTAAGAGACATAAAGATTATATTTTGTTCTTAAATTATTTATTGGAATATATCCATTTTTTTGAAATAAATTTTATAACATAAACTAAATATAAAAATTATTAAAATTTTATGCACTTTATTCAAATTTATGCACTTTATTCAAATTTTTATGCACATGCACGATTTGGGTGGCTAAGGCTTTTGTGCACTTTATTCAAATTTTTATTTCCCTCTTCTATATTATCAACCATTCTAAATTTTATTTGCCTATTCTATCACTTCCTTCTTCAAATTTTTAAATTTCCATTTCCCTCTTCTATACTTCACAAACCTTCTAATATACGTTCATTTTTCTCCCACTGGAGAGAGTTCTTGGAGATGGGCCACTAGAGAGAGTTCTCTCAAATCCAGATCCCCCAGCGTTAGCAAACTCACCTTCTTCCTGGTCCCCGCCATGGCCAACATCCACTCCGCCCTCTCCTCCCTTAAGCTCAACGGAGCCGTTACGGTATCCTTCCCGATCGCGCTTACGACGATACAGATCTCGTACCCGCCCTCTGCCAGCTCGTTCCGCCGTGACCTCGCTGACTCCATCATGAAGCACCTGATCGAGAGGACCGACTCCTTCATAATGGACAACGCGTACCCCTTCTTCGCCTACGAGGCCAATGTTGGCACAGTTTATTTTGATAATTTTAACAGCATCTTTGTAGTCCAGTTTTTTCTGGATTTTAGCTAATAGATAATCTTTCAAAGCTCTCCTACAAAAAGATCTGTCCATTCAAGACGAGTCATCAAAGCCTTATTGACGTTCCTAAAAGAAGACTGAAGAAAAGACCAGCGCTCCTTAAAGACGGCTCTCAAAACATTCAAGATTTCGAGTATGTATAAGGTCTAGGTCTTTCTGTATAAACACCTAAGGTTGGATGACAAACATAAAGCTCTTCTATTTTTTAGTCAAAAATCAATGTCTAAAGAAAGTCGGTATACCGCTGTGTACCGACGGTATACCGTTTCTGAGCTACAAGAATGTTTTGTAACAAACATCGGCGTACCGATGGCATACTACAGTATACCGACGGTATACCTTTTTGTGAGCCATAAAATGTTCTGTGACGAACTTCGGCATACCGACGGCACACAATAGTATACCGATGGTATACCGTTTTGTGATCACAAAATGTTTTGTGACGAACTTTGCCATACAGACGACATACAACAGTATATTGATGGTATACCGGTTCGTGAGCCACAAAATGTTCTGCGACGAACATTAGTATATCGGCATACCGCTGCATACCGACGGTATACCGCTTCATCTGATTTGATTTTTGAATGGACAAATTCTAATATTAAATGCTCCCCAATGGATATAATTATTATCGTTACTGTTTTGAACGGAATGCCGACGGTATGCAAGTCCATACCGACGGCATGCCGTCTGGGTTATGTTCAGGAGCATTAAATTCTACCCACTCTTAGTTTTCTTTATATATGGATTCCATTCTTCCATTGAAGGCTATCCACTTAAGCCATAAATTTTCTCAACAACCAAGAGCTCCACCATTACTACTCTACCCAAGCTTTTAACTGTTATCCATTCCAAAAGTGCTAGAGTATTCAAGAGTTATACTTTTTGATCTTCAAGTGTTATAGAAGATCAACAGTTTCTTTTTCTTTTTTTTTGAAGTTGACGAGCCTTCGTAAGAAAACTCGTATGTAAGAAGTTGGCGAGTTCTTCGGATCCAAACTCGTGTTGAAGTTGGCAATTTCTTCGGATCCAAACTCATGTGTACTATTTACTCAATAGTGGATTTAAGCCGGTGAGAGTTCCGGGACTGAATTGCCTCTCGGGAGGAGACCAGGATACATCGAGTGTTTGATTTTCTTACTCTATCTTATTTTATTTCAATGATATAGATTACTTATGTTTAGTTTTATTTTATTTCCATATTTACCCCCCTCTAGGGTTCTACAATTGGTATCAGAGCTTTGTTCTCTTGATTTGGATTTACACCCTTAGAGTGATCCATGGCCACTAACCATAGTATCAATACATTCCACAATGAGGGATACTCCACAAATAGACCTCCTCTATTTGATTGAACCAACTATAACTACTAGAAGATTAGGATGAGCACTTATCTGAAGTCCATATATTTTGATTTATGGGATTGTGTGATAAATGGTCTCCCTACTCCTTCCGGAGTTATTGAGGATGTTGTGTCTGACACCCTTAGGGATAAACTCACTGAGAACTTCAAGAAGCTTGCTAGTCGAGACGCTAAGGCTATGAACGCTCTTTACTGTGCTCTCGATAGCAGTGAATTCAATTGGATTTCTACTTGCAAGACTTCAAATGAAATTTGGAAGTTGCTAGAAGTCACTAATGAGGGAACATCACAAGTAAAAGAATCAAAGATTAGTAGACTCATCCAAGAATCTGAATCTTTTAAGATGAAAGAAGATGATTCTATTACTTGTATGTTTACTCGTTTCGGTGATATCATTAACCCTCTCTCTTCTCTTGGTAAGGAATATCTTGCTCATAAAATGATCAGGAAAATTCTCAGAGGATTGACTAAAGGATGGAGTCCTAAAGCTACCGCCATCATTGAAGGGAACGACTTGACAACCATGAACCTTGAGACCCTCATGGGGAAGCTTATGACTCATGAACTTGACATGGAAGATCAAGAGGAATCATCCATGCAAGAAAATGAGAAGGTGAAGGCCAAAGAAAAGGAGAAGTCTCTGGCTCTCAAAGTTACAAAATCCTACTCAAAGGATAGCTCCGACGATAACAAGTCGGATAATGATGATGAAATAGCTCTTACAGCAAAGAATTTTCGAAAGTTCCTCAAGTTGAACAAAGCCAACCGCTTTAGACGGGACAACGATGAAGATCATGCTTGCTACCAATACATGAGAACCAGACACATCAAGAGAGATTGCCCTATGACAAGAAAAGACTCCAGTAAGTATGAGAAGTCTAACAAAGAAAGCTCTTCCTCCAGAAAATATGCCAACACCAGCATCTGGTGTGAAAGTGATGCTAGTGATTCAGACAATGACAAAGAATGCAAACACAATGCAAATGTTTACCTCATGGCAACCGATGAGGTACTCGATGATCTCTCTTTGAATACTCTCTCTTATGATGACTTAGAAAATGCCATTCTTGAACTACACAAGGAAAATAAAGGTGTTAGAAATAAGTACAAGAAATCTCTAAAAGAGGTTGAGGCATTCAAACTAGAAGTAGAGGGACTCTCCAACATCATTATTGATGTAAAAGGAAAATCTCCTGCCTTTGACATAGATAAGATAGAATCTTTGTGACTCAAGTTACAAGAATCTCAAGTCATTATTGAGAAAAAGGATGATGAGATTAAATCCCTCGAAAGGACTTATGATTTTGCTATGCATAAAGTTCAAGCTGCAAATAGAAGAGAATATGATACTTCTACTAAGTATAATGATCGTCTTGTACAGGGCAAGAAACTGGCTGATAAAAACACTGCTCGCACATATGCTCCAAGACACGCCTACACTCATCACAATGCTAGTCACAAGTCTTACATGAACAAAAACACTATACATAGGTCTATCCTAACACAAGGAAAGGACCTGATGATAATAAGAAGAACACCTCACATCATGCTTTCTATTATCATCACCATAACACTCATGATAGAACTCCTTGCACTAAAGCTCCACATGTGCATAACACTCACACATTTTCTTCTAAATCTTCTATGATATGCAACTATTGTGGTCTACTTGGACATACTTCTAATTATTGTCAAACAAGGAAACAAGTTGATATGAATGTTTTTAAATAGGTTTCTAAGACTAACAATCAAGGACCCAAACAATCATGGGTACCAAAATGTTTATCTTCAACTTATGTTGTAGGTAAAGAATCCTTCTCATGCTAGAAGCAAGTTGATCCTCGATAGCGGTTGCTCACGGCATATGACCGGTGATGCTTCACTTTTTACAATGCTATCGATGAAGAAAGAAGGACATGTATCCCTTGGTAACAATCTAAAAGGCCATATCATAGGAAATGGTAATATCGGTTTCCCTCCTTATCCTTGTATTAAGAATGTTTGTCTTGTTACAAATCTTAAACACAACCTTCTCAGTATTAGTCATCTTACGGATAATGGTTATGATATTAAGTTTGTTAAACTCAAATGCTTTATTACCGATAGCACTAGTAGATCTACAGTGTATGAAGGCATTAGAGAAAACAATATCTATATTCTTTATCTTGTTGAAGGTACTAACAATGATAGGTGCTTAATCGCAAAGAACGATAAAAGTTGGCTTTGGCACATGAGGCTCGGACACACCAACATGGATACGATATCCCGTCTTGCAACCAAGAAGCTTGTACGAGGACTTCCAAGCATCTCCTTCAAAAAGGATATGGTATATGAAGAATGTGAGAAAAGTAAGTTGACCAAGTCATCCTTTAAATCCATCAACTCTATGAGTACCACTAGACCACTTCAACTTATTCATATGGATTTATTTGGTCCTAGTAGAGTAGCTAGTCTTGGAGGCAAACTTTATGCTTTTGTTTTGGTTGATGAATTTTCGAGATTTATTTGGGTCATTTTTCTTGCTAGTAAAAGTGATACTTTTCGTGAATTTGTTGTATTTTGTAAACGTGTTCAAAATGAGAAAGGCATTTCTATTAACAAGATTAGAAGTGATCATGGAGGAGAATTTGATAATGTCGATTTTAAAAGATTTTGTGAAAAGAATAGTTTTGGTCATGATTTTGCTTGCCCTCGGACTCCTCTACAAAATGGTGTTGTGGAAAGAAAGAATAGAACCCTTGGTGATATGGCCCTGGTTATGTTAAACCAATATAAGCTTCCCCAATACTTTTGGGCGGAAGCCGTAAATATGGCATGTCATGTTATAAATAGGGTCTTGATTAGACCTATTTCTAAAAGGACTCCTTATGAGCTTTGGTTTGACAAAATTCCCTCTATTGAGTATTTTAAAGTTTTTGGATGCAAATGTTTTATTTTGAATACCAAGGACAACCTTGGCAAGTTTGAAGAAGAAGCTTATGAAGGTATTTTCCTTGGCTACTCAATACATAGTAAAGGTTTTCGTGTTTTTAATAAAAGAAGTCTCGTTGTCGAAGAGTCAATTAATGTCTCTTTTGATGAACTTAACTCTTCTACATCCTCCTCATTCGATGATATTGATGACATCTCTTTTGGTTTGGAGAACTCTTCTATTGGAGATCATTTTCCTTCTTCATCTAACAATGAAATTGTGACCCCTCCAACCAAAGATTCTCCACCACTCGAGCCTCCTCAAGAGGACCTCCCAAAGGAATGGAGATTTGTCCCTAATCATCCTAAGGAGCTTATCATTGGTGATCCTTCATCTCGTGTCATTACTAAATCCTCCACTCGTGATCTTTGTGCAAACGTGGCTTTTATTTCTCAAATAGAGCCTAAAAATATTAATGATGCTTTTCATAATGAATTTTGGATGATAGCGATACACGAAGAGCTAAATTAATTTGAGAGAAACAAGGTTTGGGAACTTGTTGCTAAACCTAACAACCACCCTATCATTGGAACTAAATGGGTGTTTCGTTATAAACTTAATGAAGATGGGTTAGTCACTCGTAACAAAGCCCGATTGGTTGCTCAAGGCTATAACCAAGAGGAAGGTATTGACTACGATGAAACCTATGCTCTGGTTGCTCGTCTTGAATCCATTCGCATGCTATGTGCTTTTGCTTATTTTAATGATTTCAAAAAAAAATTTAAATAGACGTTACAAGTGCTTTTCTGAATGGCATTATTAAAGAGAAAGTTTATGTTAAGCAACCTCCAGTTTTTGAAGATTTTCAATTTCTTCATCATGTCTTCAAACTACACAAAGTCCTTTATGGCCTCAAGTGTAACACCCAATTTTCCAGATGAGGGTAATTTTGAAATTTTGTAATTATAATTATTATTTATAGATTATTATTTTATATTATGATTTTTGGTGATTTTTAATCATTTTTAAACTATTTAAAATTATGACTTGTGATTTTGACATTTTACTATTGTTTAGTTTTAATTTCGAAAAAATTTGTCACCCCCAGTTTTTAGGAACAGGGTTATTTTTGTCATTTTGTATTTTTAAAATATTTTTTAAATTTAATTTATTATTTATGATATTGTTTTGGGATTATTTGAGTCGGGTTCGAATTTCAGCTCAATCCGACTTGAAACGGGGACCCGGGGGTAGTGTTGACTTTAGTGGACCCACACACTAGTTAGGCATGGCCCACATGATATTAATTTTAGTCCACATGAGAGAAATATTTTAGTTAGAGGTTAGACTAATTATTATGGATAAGGTTAGTGTGATTAGAGACTTTAGAATGACTAATTTAGCCCCAACCAATTAGCCCTTTTCTAATACTAATAGAATAGGTTAGTGGGGGCATTTTGGACCTTACCATAATAGGACAAATAGCCCTATATGGCCAGCCACTTTGGGATAAGATAGGCTCAAGTTCATTTCATTATTCTCATCCACACTCTCTCTCTTGTTCTTCCCCAAATTTCTAGAAAGCAATCCCTAGCAAATTCTCTACCAAATCCTTCCATTTCGCCACCAAATCTTCTTCTTTCCTTCTCCATTCTAGCCAAGGAGGAAGCTACCCAAGTTTGGGAGGATTCGGAGCTCGTTCGTGTCCTTTTGGAATCTCTACGTGTCGGTGTCGCCCTGGAAAGGCTTTTCTTCGATTCGATCTACCGGGAGGTATAAATCCCTTCTCCTTTTCATTTCTTCATGCATATAGGTCCATTTTGAACCCATAGGAATGACCCCCATGGTTGTATCTCTATTTTGTGTCCATTTGGAGGTCATAGGAGTGTCCTTTGTGTTGTGATTGTGTCCTAGTGGAAAAAAAACCCCAAATTTGGACACACTATGTGTTGATGTTATGTATGAATAAATTATTACATGTTTAATCTCATATTTTTGTATTGGAGATGTGTTCTATAGTGTCTTATATATATATATATTAGTGTAGAGAGTGAGTTCTTGATATATTATGTTATATACTTGTGTTTCTTTTGTCTCAAACTACCTAAATTCGTCATAATATTTATCCACGTATTTAGTAGCAATGGCAACATAGAAATGTCATAACTTTTAGATTAGAACTCCGATTTATCTTCCGTTTTTTTTAAAAGAACCATATCGAAGTTAGCTTTCCAAATATATATTTTAGTAAGCCAAATTATTTCTGTAACGTTCTGTAGAATTATTTGAGTGTCAGCTGTACGAAAGACGAACATGTTTTTGTATTTTTGCGATTTCGGGAGCTTCCGGACACGAAAATGTGATCCGTTTGAAGTTTCGGAAAGCTAACACGAAGGGCTACAACATACTTTAATCCTAGAATTTAATGAATGCCCAATTGGTACAGTAATGGTTTTAAGTAGAAGAGTGACTATACGATATATGCATTTTGTGTAACCTATGAGCCTATGTAGTATTGATATTAAATGAATATAGAGTATGTAAGGCATGATATGTTAGATGAATAAAATGATATATATATATGATATATATTCTCTTTATATTAATTTATATATATGGTTGAATGCCAGCATGTAGGAATGCTATTAATATAATGCATATAAGCAATGCATGAATGAAAGAATGATATACAATGTATTCATATGTATAAAACATGTAGGTAATGCATAGATGCATGAATGAAATGAATGTTTGCAATATGTTAATATAAATACAAGTATCTAATATGTATGAATGTAAGTATAATATAATACAAGTATACATGTATGTATCATGTAAATGTATTATACATGATATGTATGTATGCATGTATACAAGGTAAGTATGTATGTATGTATTTCTATAAACTGAGTTAACCTATAACCTTTTACACACATGCATTCATACACCCTTTGACATCATGTATCCCATGTCACATACACCTACCTATCACTAAATTTTAGAACATTAACACATATCCTTTCACACACATGCCAAACACACTCATACTCACTTACTCTTTTACCTCTCTTTCTCTATATATATGTATGTGCCTATATATATAGCTTTCCTATATATATCTATGTATATGAATATGTGAATATGAATAATATATATACATTATATGACTAAGTTTGTGTGCCTTGTTAGCTTATGGTTTAGTTTTGTACTTAGTTTAGCAAGTGACTTAGGCTATGAGTTAGTAGCTATCTTAGATACTTGATTTGCATATAGTTAGTTTGTTTAGACCTAGAATAACTTGTTTGACCTAATTTAGACTTGTTAGACCTAGTTTGACCATAGTTGACCTAGGTTTGACTTTCAGGGTTGACCAAGTTGACCAAGAGTTGACTTTGGTCTAGATTGACCTAAAATCATGTAGAATGCATAGTAGAACTTTATATTGTCATTTTGGACTTGTTGTGACTTGTGCTGTTCTGATTAGGAGCCAGACACCTCTCATCGAACAGTATATTTACTTTGGACATTCAGACATCAGGCGAGTACATTCTCTGATAGTTCTCTCATTTATTTGTCAATTACTGTACTTCAGTTCTAGTTACTTGTATGTGATTCTCTGTTACAACACGTATGTATATTCTGGATTCATGTATACGACACACATTTATTTTCTGGCCTCTATTACTGGTATCATCATTCCTGGCTTCTATTACTGGAATCACCTACTGGAATTATTTACTGGAATCATTTACTGGTATCATTATATTTTGGCTGGACTCATCTTGAATCATTGTGTTGGAATTCTGGATTCACTTGTTGGAATGGGAAATACTAGAGTAAGACATGTAGACATACCCCAATCTGGAATCTTCCAACTGGAATCTACTGGAATGATAGCCATCTCACACCCGGCCAGGTGTGTGATGTGCCATATTACCTACAGCCGTTTACATGTCAAACTCGGTATTTTAAAATACACTGCTAAAGTATAGGCTGGACTCACCCTGGAATCTTTGATTACTGACTGGAATCATCTCATACCGGAGTCATCTTGTACTGGAATCACCTGGTATCAGATTCATGTTGTCTGGATTTACGTTGGTCTTACACTTGTTTACATTTACTGTCTGGACTTATATCATGTTACCCTGGTTCAGCTAGTTCTATTTTTTACAGTCTTCATTGCTATGATTCTTCTCTTATTTAGTTATTTACTTTTCTTGTACTTTATCTGTCTTTCTTACCATCACCTGAATATAAACTGCCATTTTTATCAATACAACTGTCTATAACTGCTTTATAGTCCTCTGTCATTTACTTGGGTTTTATAGATGAGATGTGCTCGTTCCTGTCCTAACTGGACCTGTTGATAAATTTTACAGATAGCCTGGAGGTTGCCTGCTAGCCTAGAGGAGACATAGTAAAGGTTGTATAGTTAGTTATTTCAGTTGTATTGAGTTATATTTATTCTATGGATTACTGTATTGAGCTTTGAGATGTTTTCTGGGTTTGTGTATATTAGACACTTAGACTTCTATCTGCTGTATCTCATTTGGATTTCATGTTTTACCTATCTTTTATCTCGCTCTACCTTAGTTGTGATTGAGACTGTATCTGCTATGTCACCTCCATTCGGAGAGTATATACTGTACATGTACCTTTATATTATTAGATGTTTGACCTAGGACAGCGTTTTACCGCCGACACTGCAGCGTAGGCTGGACGTACCCACGTCTCGTGCCCTTACTCTAGGTTGTGGGTCGTGACACATTTTTAGTGGTGGCACATGCAGGTCGAGTTTATGTAGTGGTATTCGAACTAGAGTATCACTACAGCCTACAGTAGGATTAGGATATTTTTGGAGGTACTCAATCACATTAGAAAAAACTCTTAATTCGATTCCTTTTGTCTAAAATTGTTGCTTATTGACTTCCCTTGAATATAAACTGTTCTCCTTTGAATTTTTGCTTCATTCTCAGAAATTGCTTCTTGTTTTGATCTGTCTTCATGATGGTTATGAAGACACGATCTCATCGCTTCGGTTCGGGGGATACTATCGAGAGGCTGACCACCTCTCGTCCTGTTTATCAGGGCCTCGAGACCGCAGCTCTTGTTGTGCCGACTCAGGTTGGCGTTTCTACTACATTGGATGTGCATCTCTGTCTGTATAGAGACCTTTTTTTCTCGTCACTTTCGATTCTCTCAGCAACATCAGTTCATGTAGCATCAGCAGCAGACCAGGGGAAACCAGCAGGGCGAGCTAGCACAGACCATTGGAGATCTTGCTACAAGTTCCGTTCTTCTTGATTCCATTCCCAAAGTTGTCTTTATAACTACCTTGAAATCCGGTTCCATCTGTTCCTTGTTGATTGATTAATTTTGTTATGTTGTTCTTTTGTTATGTTTTTTTCCTTTCTGAGGAAATCATATGGGCTAGGTCGCCTAAATCATGGGATCTAGAATCCTCGATAGTCGTGTTAGTTGGCATAGTGAGGACATGTAATCAGATTTTGGATGTATTCTCGGGTATGGGAATTTAAGGTTTTCGCCGTCGCATGCGGCAGTGCAAAAATTTTAAATACCATGAACCTAGAGGTACGTACCTTAGTCAAGGACTCTGTAATTATCGTAGCCTTGCTCACTAGCATGATGAAGACTCTGAACAACATGATTTTGGACAGACGCATATGATTAACAGTTGTATCTTGAGAAGGTTTAAACATCATACCCTTTGATTGTTATAAATGACTTAGGAGTAGGGATATTTAGTTTTGTAGAGCTTATTCATAGGTAGTTCCTTCATAGTATAATGGTATGATGACTTGTAAAGTGTCTGTACCCTAGAGGTGATAGTTAGCATTGGTGTTAGAATAGTAACCCATTGTAGATAATTCTCCTGTTATCTATAATACCAACCAGTTACACATAGGATGTTAGTATGCCTTACAGCCTTGATGATTATTACTACTTTCCCTTACCTTTTCCAGTGAGGCACCCATGACCAGAGCCTGCCTTTGAGTATAGTTGTAGTTTCACCTAAGACCGAGAGGTCTATTTGCATAGATAGATTGCAGATGATATTGGCATATGGGATATAGGTTAGTTGGTATCTATAGGCCATTATTGTATAGGGTTATAAACATGTTGTTTAGCCTATACTTGGTTCAGTTTTCCATTTTAGTTAAGTTCTCTTCGTGTTGAGTTCCTTTGTGTTGATCACCTTTATAGGCAGTGTGCAGACCCTTCACTAGATACCATGTCCCCTTGATTCAAACCATTCATCCTTAGCCTAGTTCTAAGCATTATTTCAGACCCTTATAAGTTTAGTCTACCTTAACCCTTGGTTGATCAGTCATGTATATATATATATAGATGATATACTTAGGATATATGTGATGGGTTGTTGTTCTTGAGCACATATATATGTGGTATTTGGTATTCATGTGCTTAGCTTGTAGCTATTTAGTTATAGGTGACTTGATAGGATTGGGAAGTTAAGAGCTAGTCTATTATAGAGTTTCTCTTTTGCTAAATTCTAGTTGCCAACACCTAGATAGCTAGCATAGGTAAAATCCTAAGAAGTTGACCAGTTGATGACCAAGTACTTGGATGTTGAGAAATTGACTAGTGATTGACCCTTGACTATGTTTGACATAGAAGGGGGTGCGATCATCTTAATTTCGAGGACGAAATTTTTATAAGGTGGGTAGGATTGTAACACCCAATTTTTCAGATGAGGGCAATTTTGAAATTTTATAATTATAATTATTATTTATTGATTATTATTTTATATTATGATTTTTGGTAATTTTTAATTATTTTTAAACTATTTAAAATTATGACTTATGATTTTGACATTTTACTATTGTTTGGTTTTAATTTCGAGGAAATTTGTCACCCCCAGTTTTCAGGAACAGGGGTATTTTTGTCATTTTGTATTTTTGAAATATTTTTGAAATTTAATTTATTATTTATGATATTGTTTTGGGATTATTTGAGTCGGGTTCGAATTTCAGCTCAATCCGACTTGAAACGGGGACCCGGGGGTAGTGTTGACTTTAGTGGACCCACACACTAGTTAGGCATGGCCCACATGATATTAATTTTAGTCCACATGATAGAAATATTTTAGTTAGAGGTTAGACTAATTATTATAGATAAGGTTAGTGTGATTAGAGACTTTAGAATGACAAATTTAGCCCCAACCAATTAGCCCTTTCCTAATACTAATAGAATAGGTTAGTGGGGGCATTTTGGACCTTACCATAATAGGACAATTAGCCCTATATGGCCAGCCACTTTGGGAGAGGATAGGCTCAAGTTCATTTCATTATTCTCATCCACACTCTCTCTCTCTTGTTCTTCCCCAAATTTCTAGAGAGCAATCCCTAGCAATTTCTCCACCAAATCCTTCCATTTTGCCACCAAATCTTCTTCTTTCCTTCTCCATTCTAGCCAAGGAGGAAGCTACCCAAGTTTGGGAGGATTCGGAGCTCGTTCGTGTCCTTTTGGAATCTCTACGTGTCGGTGTCGCTCCGGGAAGGCTTTTCTTCGATTCGATCTACCGAGATGTATAAATCCCTTCTCCTTTTCATTTCCTCATGCATATAGGTCTATTTCGAACCCATAGGAATGACCCCCATGGTTGTATCTCCATTTCGTGTCCATTTTGTGTCCATTTGGAGGTCATAGGAGTGTCCTTTGTGTTGTGATTGTGTCCTAGTGGAAAAAAAAACCCCAAATTTGGACACACTATGTGTTGATGTTATGTATGAATGAATTATTACATGTTTAATCTCATATTTTTGTATTGGAGATGTGTTCTATAGTGTCTTATATATATATATTAGTGTAGAGAGTGAGTTCTTGATATATTATGTTATATACTTGTGTTTCTTTTGTCTCAAACTACCTAAATTCGTCATAATATTTATCCACGTTTTTAGTAGCAATGGCAACTTAGAAATGTCATAACTTTTAGCTTAGAACTCCGATTTATCTTCCGATTTTTTAAAAAACCGTATCGAAGTTAGCTTTCCAAATATATATTTTAATAAGCCAAATTCTTTCTGTAACTTTCTGCAGAATTATTTGAGTGTCAGCTGTACGAAAGACGAACGTGTTTCGGTATTTTTGCGATTTCGGGGGCTTCCGGACACGAAAATGCGATCCGTTTGAAGTTTCGGAAAGCTTACATGAAGGGCTATAACATACTTTAATCCTAGAATTTAATGAATGCCCAATTGGTACAGTAATGGTTTTAAGTAGAAGAGTGACTATACGATATATGCATTTTGTGTAACCTATGAGCCTATGTAGTATGGATATTAAATGAATATAGAGTATGTAATGCATGATATGTTAGATGAATAAAATGATATATATATGATATATATTCTTTTTACATTAATTTATATATATTGTTGAATGCAAGCATGTAGGAATGCTATTAATATAATGCATATAAGCAATGCATGAATGAAAGAATGATATACAATGTATTCATATGTATAAAACATGTAGGTAATGCACAGATGCATGAATGAAATGAATGTTTGCAATATGTTAATATAAATACAAGTATCTAATATGCATGAATGTAAGTATAATATAATACAAGTATACATGTATCTATCATATAAATGTAATATACATGATATGTATGTATACATGTATACAAGGTAAGTATGTATGTATGTATTTCTATAAACTGAGTTAACCTATAACCTTTTAGACACATGCATTCATACACCCTTTGACATCATGTATCCCATGTTACATACACCTACCTATCACTAAATTTTAGAACATTAACACATATCCTTTCACACACATGCCAAACACACACATACTCACTTACTCTTTTACCTCTCTTTATCTATATATATATATGTATGTGCCTATATATATAGCTTTCCTATATATATCTATGTATATGAATATGTGAATGTGAATAATATATATACATTATATGACTAAGTTTGTGTGCCTTCTTAGCTTATGGTTTAGTTTTGTGCTTGGTTTAGCAAGTGACTTAGGCTATGAGTTAGTAGCTATCTTGGATACTTGATTTGCATATACTTAGTTTGTTTAGACCTAGAATAACTTGTTTGACCTAATTTAGACTTGTTAGACCTAGTTTGACCATAGTTGACCTAGGTTTGACTTTCAGGGTTGACCAAGTTGACCAAGAGTTGACTTTGGTCTAGATTGACCTAGTAAGTTATTTCAGTTGTATTGAGTTGTATTTATTCTATGGATTACTGTATTGAGCTTTGAGATGTTTTCTGGGTTTGTGTATCTTAGACACTTAGACTTCTATCTGCTGTATCTCTTTTGGATTTCATGTTTTACCTATCTTTTATCTAGGGGTGCAACTCGGGCGGGTTGGGTCGGGTTTGAGGTCAACCCGAGCCCAACCCGATAGATCATAAGCCTAGACCAAGCCCAAGCCCGACCCGACTTCGGGTTCAACATATGAAGCCCAAGACCAAGCCCGGAGGATCGGGTTGGGCTCGGGTTAGCTCGGGTCCATCGGGTTTATCGGACTCTAATATGATATTTGAAATAATTTTAAACAAGAGTAATATTAAATGCATAATCAAATAGCAATCAAGCATCAATCATTACAAAATAAAACTGAAATGAGATTTAGGACAAGGAATTGAAGAGTTTGGGTGAAAAAAATTATAGTTTAAACTTTTTATTTAAGTAGTATGAAACAATATATATATAAATTATATATATGTCGGGTTTTGGGTTCTTCGGATTATCCAACACATGAACCCAAGCCCAACCCGATTTTTGATCGGGTTCAAATATTTTAACCCGAGCCCAAGCCCAAACCTGAATATCTTTAACCCTAATCCAACCCATTAACGGGTTTACCCGATCGGGTTCGGGTTTAGCCCGCCCGAGTTGCACCCCTACTTTTATCTCGCTCTACCTTAGTTGTGATTGAGACTGTATCTGCTATGTCACCTCCATTCGGAGAGTATATACTGTACATGTACCTTTATATTGTTAGATGCTTGACCTAGGACAGCGTTCTACCGCCGACACTACAGCGTAGGCTGGACGTACCCACGTCTCGTGCCCTTACTCTAGGGTGCGGGTCGTGACATCAAGCAAGCTCCTCATGCTTGGTATGAGCGCCTTATTCCTTCCTTATATCTTATATCTTTTCTAAAGGCAAAGTCGACAACACACTTTTTATCAAATCCCTTAATGGCACACTTTTGTTAGTACAAATTTATGTCGATGACATTATCTTTGGTTCTACTAAAAATGCACTTTGTGTAGAATTTGCTAAGTAATACAGGATAAATTTAAAATGAGCATGATGGAAGAACTATTCTTATTTTTGGACTTGCAAATCAAACAATGACCCAAAGGAACCTTCATCAATCAAGCCTAACATACAAAGGATCTCTTCAAACGCTTCGAACTTGAATCACACAAATCAATAAGGACTCCTATGGCAACAACGACAAAACTTGATAATGATGAAGATGGTATCTCGGTCGACATTCGTAAGTATCGAGGTATGATCGGAAGCTTACTCTATCTAACTGCTAGCCGACCTAATTTTATGTTTAGTGTGTGTCTTTGTGCACGATACCAAGCAAATCCAAAGGAATCGCACTTATATACTCTAAAGCGTATTTTTTTATATCTCAAAGGTACCATTAATATGGGACTTTGGTATCCGAAATCTTCATCCTTTGAGCTTCACGGCTTCTCGGATGCAGATTTTGTCGGATGCAAAATTGACCGAAAAAGTACTAGCAACAGATGTCAATTCCTTGGAAAATCATTGGTTTCGTGCTTTAGTAAGAAATAAAACTCTGTCGCACACAAATTCTTTGGAATGCACAAACACTTGTAGACTATGGTATTTCTTATACTTGCACTTCCATTAAATGTGATAATACTAGCTCGATAAATCTCACAAAAAATCTGATTTGCCACTCCCGCACGAAGGACATTGAGATTAGACACCATTTTCTTTGTGACCATCAACAAAAGGGGGATATTCGCCTTGATTTTATTGACAGTACTTATCAATTGGCCGACGTTTTCACCAAACCACTCCCGGAGGATCGTTTCGTCTTTCTCTGCCAAGAATTAGACATCATTCATCTTGACTTTTAGCTCCCCTAAAATGGTACACCGCCGGCATACGGCCGTATACCGACGGCAGGCCGATTTGTGTTCAGAACTATCTTCTGTACACATAATCGGCATACGGTCGGCGTACACCGGTATGCCGACGACATGCTATTTGACGCGGACGCAGCCAGTCAACTCTGCCTCGGGCCCCACCAAATCTTCCACATTTCTTTATATCTTTTTCAAACCTATCTCATTAACTACCCATTATATCACATTATATCCCTCATTAATTCCCATCCCATCCCATCCCTTCAACTTCCATATTTAATTAAATTCATCATCCCTATTTTCAAAACTCCCCTTATTTATTACATTCATCACTTCATTCCAATTTTCAAAACTCCCCAACTCCTTCAAATTCCTCTTCTCCTTTTAAAAACCCAAACTTCTTCTCCTTCCTCCTCTTCATCCTTCATCACTTCTCCCTCATCCTTCCACCATCACCAATAATGGCCACTCACAAACGTCCTCGCTCCACCATAGTTTCGAACACATTCACTCTGGTGCCCCTTCCAAATGGTGCCTATGATCAAAAAATTTACACCTCCACCCTAGCTGGCGATGCCTGGTTCTACCATTTTGTCAACCATGCCGTCTTTAAAGGCAAGGCCATCAACTGGAATGTATTCTTCGACCATCTCTCACTCTTTGAGACGGCCGGCCTCTCATCTCTTTTGTGTCGACAAGTGCCAGTCTACCCGACCGCGGTGCGCCTATTCTACTGCAACCTCATTCCCGATCTACAAAACAACGTGATCGAGACCATGGTCAATGATCGCCACTTTCGTCTTACGGCTCGCGACATTGCATAAATTCTCGAAATACCAAATCGAGGAGATGCTCTACCGACCTTGGCCGGTCTCTATCCTACTGCCAAAATCTCCTTTGAAGAGTTCTGCGGCATCATCTACAAGGGACCCAATCCTCCGGCCATTCTGACCCTCTCCAAGTAGTTGGAGCCCTTTTACTACGAGCTCCATCGGATCATCTGCCACACTCTCTACCCCAAGGCCGGCAACTACGATGCGATCACCAATAATGCACTCGTCTGCATGTAATTCTTGTACTCCAAGAAGACTTGGTTGTTTCCCAAGACTCTCCTCAATGCTTTCTTCTCGGTCCTGCCAGCGGGGAAGCAATCCCTCAATTATGGCACTTTTATCACCCTTATCCTTGAGGCAAAGGGCGTGGATCTCTCACTTTGCCAGTCGGACGGTGTTTTCTCCTTTCTTATTGTTTCTTGCTCTGCCCCTGGTGCTTCAGCGTCTCGTGCGTCATCCTTCCATGAACCATCGGCTACTTCTCCTGCTGTGCTATCTTCTGTGCCTCCTCCATCCGGCCGTTTCATGCCATTAACCCAGCAGCATTTTGACATACGCATGGCTCAGGCGAAGAAGTAGATGAGGGCCAACAGCTGCGGCCTTAGGAATCTTATCTAGAGTCGCTTCCATGACCAGGCTTACTTCATCCAGTGGACTCTTCAGGACTGTAATGTTTATCTGGATATTAACCTTCAAGATCCTCAATACTAAGGCTCCCGCTTCTCTGACCCCAATGGCTACAGATTCATGTACCCGGATGGCATGGATCCTTTGGTACTTTTCATGATACTCAGGGTGGGAAGGATGATGATCCGGCGGATGAGTAGTTGCGGGCTCCTGTTGGAAGTGGTCGAATAAATTTGGTGTCATTTTAGTGTTTGTCCTTTGAGGTCCTTCGGGGACAATTAGAATGGTTTTATGTCGTATGTGGTCCTACGGGGACTGTTTTTATGTCTTGCTATGTCTTGCCTCACTCTCGGAAAGGAGAGTTTATCTTTTTATGCAGTATCAAGCATGTATTGTAACGCCCCAGTCCCAAAATATATAGGACTAGGAACGAAGACATGCCAGCTGTATACATACGAAGTACACTCCAATATATGGAAACCTCGTATGAATACATAAGCTGTAAAATGCAGTAGAACCGTAACTAATCTCATCCACACAAATAAATGAATAAAAGATATCATATAATCAACTAAAAATTGTTATTGGTACATGTAGTTTGGCGGAGACAAATCCACTACCAACAATGAAAAGAAATACATGATATACAAAAGAATGATTTTGGCGAGCGAAGCGAAGTCGATCCAAGTGCAATCATCCTCGAAGAAATAGCGATGATCACGGCTAGAGCTAGAACACCTGCGAAAGACAAGAGCACACACCTGGAGAGATAACCAGGTCCTCAGAGGGACATAACAAGACACATAATATCATGCCATATAAACTGAATAAATATTGCTCAAATAAATAAGTCAATTGAATTATAACATGATCCAATACACATCTATTAAACTAGCTTACCATTCCCCCAACCAAACAAGGATAGGAGATGGTAAACTAATTCACGGTGACGTATCTTTCCCTGCTATGAATCCAATATGGTATCCGGACCCCAACAAGGTTCAATTCCTTCTCATCGAAGTAGTAAGTCACACCTACAACCAAACAAGGACAAGATGTGACGAACTAATCCGTGACATGTTATTGTTCCAAGCCACGGTCAGATACAAGTACCCAAACCAAAATTACTCGTACCTAAGGGATAAAGGTAGCCTAACCGTTCTAAGTGAAATGTAGTTAAGAACAATTCATGGTCGCATGACTACCGGGTTAAGTCAGGAAAATACCAATGCAGTACCTCAGTAGCGAGTCACAACACCATATACTATTCCTCAGTATCGAGCGAGTCTATAGCATATAGTCTACCTATCGTTCCACAGTAGCGAGCGAGTCTACGATAGATAGGGTGGTAGTCAACTACCAATCATGTTCTTTCCGCCCAATGCCAACTCATAACTGCTAAGTCTTCTAGCATGCAATTCTAATTGCAGTTATTTCCTAACGTACGGCATATACGTACTGGTGGCCAGCCAATCACGCATGTTCGAGTCCTATATGTGACTCACAACAACGTGGTATAAATGTGTCAAGGCCTATGAATGCAACACACAAAGGTGGTCCCTTAAATCTAGGTTTACTGTGTAAGAAAAATAATACATAGCAGGAATATAACTGAACAGTAAGTTCTAACAGGTTATGCCATATATCACAGTTTATTTTGCATAAAGAAAATAATAATTAATGCATATAATATGAGCTAAAATAAATAAACAGCAAATGGCAAGGTGTCTTGCTGGTGAAACCGAAAATCCCGTTGGGTACAGAATAGTCACAGGGCTATACAAGATGAACTCAGACGATGTGACAAACTTCTAAAATAAATACCAAAAATAAAATATTCAGGAAATTTTTTTGGGAAAAATATATATGATGTGTATTTTTCTGTCAGCATTCCGAAACTTTAAACGATTCGTGATTCTGATTCCTGGTTCTCCCAGAATCTCAAAAATACTAAAACGTGTCAGATTTCGGACAACTGACACTCCACAAATTTTCTAGAAAATTAAGTTCAG
This sequence comes from Iris pallida, assembly GCA_029216955.1. Classification (NCBI taxonomy): domain Eukaryota; kingdom Viridiplantae; phylum Streptophyta; class Magnoliopsida; order Asparagales; family Iridaceae; genus Iris; species Iris pallida. The sequence goes on from JANAVB010033876.1 coordinate 52,829, forward strand.
AATTTATGAAAATAAAATTTATATTCAAAAAATATACCTCAATACGATTCCAATAAAAAACTGGAGGTCAAACGGAGTCCGAAGTTGGGAGTTATGGTCATTCGAAGTTGCTAAAACCTTTGAAAATTGAGGCTGAATTTATGACGAATTTTGGGCTTAGTTATGACGAAAAAAAGAGAGAAATTTTGACATGAATGGTTTGAAAGGTGATTTTATTCATAGATTCAATAGATATATATAATGGCTAACAATTAGCAAATTATGATAGGATTATAACTAAATCAATAAGGATTAGCAAATTATGATTACCAACTAATTTGGATAGGAATAGGATTGGTTTAAATAAGAAACGATCTAATTAATGCTAGATATGATTCCAATAGGATAAGAATTTTTAATGGATAAATCTTTCCATAAATTTAAATCAAATAAATTATTTAAAAACAAATCAATTTGATTGCAATCCTTTAAATGATCACCATAATAACTTTAAGTATTATTCTATATTATCAAATAATTCAAATCATATGAATCCAAATCCAAATCAAACTCAACATAATAACTTTAAAATAATATTTATCAAAATAATTTAAATCAAATAATAAATAAATTATTTAATCAAATAATATTTCAAATCTAGATTAGACAAATCATAATGCTCCAATTAGTCATCATAAGTATTTTAAACAATATTTAAATTATCAACATAATTTAAAGTATAGTTGATAATCATCAAGATAATTTAAATAAATTCAAATATAATCAAATAACTGGTTAATATATCAAAATAATACTCGATGTCATCAAATATTATAAAACTTACTTTTATAAATCCAAATCTTTATTTAAAAATAAATAGACAAAAAACTTTTTATCGCTCAATTTTTTTTAAAACCAATTCTTAGAAGACAGAAAATAATAAAAACATATTTTATATTTCAAATAAAAAAATTCGAGAACATTTTTTTAGAAACATTAATTCAAACCATTAATTTAAAACTAGTTTTTGGTAACAAAAGTAATCACAAAATATCTTTTACAAAATTTCTAGGAAAATTACTTTTAAACACGAAATTAAAATATATAGATATAATTTAAAAAATAATAATTTCGGGAAGAGGAGTTGCAAATCTACCCACCTTTGAAAATTTTCGTACTTGAAATTTAAGGACTACTAGGATAGACGGACTTGGTTGATCGGTAAAAGGATAGTAAGAATTTGTGATAAGAGAAAATAGATGGAAGGAAAATGAGAATTTCTTTAATGAGAACATTAATCAATTTGGATGAAAAATAGAAGAAGTGAATGGATATGTCTTGATGTGCACGGACACGATGCACAAACACATTTGTAGGTGGAGAATATTAATGGAACAGAGAATAATAAGCCTCTCCATATATAGGAGGTGGAAGCTACTATTTAGATAAGGATTATGATAGTTGCAAACCCCTTTTTGATATCTCACTTTTAAATTTTAATCAATTTAAAATCGATTCAATACAAATCCAAATCCAATCCAATTTCGAATTAAATATGTATATATTCAAATCCAAATTTAATATTGAATACTACCATATTTAAATTAAGCATACTAAAAGTAATAAGAAAATTTCAAATCTAAATACCCATAATAAGTTTAATGAAATAGAGAAAATCAAAATAAATTTTATAAATAATGTAAAAATAATAAATAATTTTGAAAATTTCAATAATTATTTGACTATTTGAAATACCTTATTAATAAATTAAAGTAATTACTAAAATAATTTTGAAAATTTAAAATATATACATGAATTGAATTTCATGTACTCGCATGCAATTAATATTTTACATAAAACATATTTTTCTAGTATAGTACATAAAAAAGAGAAAAATATCATTTCTTAAATCATTACCAATACTTGTATAAATAAAAAGCATTTTTATAGTAATGAAAATAAAACATTTGACTAAATTTTTGCGAAAAAAATATTTATATACAAATTATTTACTCTTTATGTATTTCGAAAACAAAACTATTTACTTAACGAAACCTGAAATAAACTATTTATGTAAAATAACTAATTAAATAAATATCATGTATGTACGTACTCGTACTTGTCGTATAAATATCCGCATAAAACAAATATATAAAAAATGTAGTGAAATTTTAGGAGATTTACATCCTACCCAACTTACAAGAATTTCGTCCTCGAAATTAAAAATAATAGGGGGTGGGTGAGATGGTCACATGAGTATATCGGTAATGGATACGATCAAGTCACTGGACGAGGCAAAGAAACAACGTTCAATGCAAACATGCATTAGAAAATCGCGATTTCAAATAATGACGACATAAATCATGGATATGGCTAACTAACGTCAGAAGGAAAATGATTAGGGTTAAAACTTAATCAAGATAACACGTAATAGTACGGTATCAAGAGGAATAACTTAGAGACCTTTAAGATTTGGTTCTTAGGAGAACGATTAGATCCACTCCTAATTTAAGTGATTAGAAGGTCATGATAGGGCGAGAAAAAGACGAGCAGTTTAGGATGAAGATATAACAACATCGAGTGAGAATGTTCATAGTCGATAGGAATTTCTAGTATAACGCCTTCGTTCTTCTAAAATAGTTGAAGGCGAAAGCAATATAGAGTTCGAAGGAGGCGTTATCGAATACGAATACGTGGTTCAAAGGCGACCGAATAATTCAAAAGGAGTTGCCAAGGCAGTCGCGGATGGGACTCTATAGGGCAAGTTTAGCTATGTCCCCATCCACGTAGAACGATAGATAAAAGCGAACCAAAGTGCACTAGGTTGATCAGACCATCATGCACCGGTTCTGAGTAGACAATACGCTAGCGGAGGCCTCCAATAACATATCTCATGAACAAGCTTGATAAAGAATTAAGCTTGCAAAAACTAGGCTACATTAGCATCATTAGTCTAGATAGTAAAAATATAGGCACGTGAGATTATGATTAAATTAGAGTAGAATTAGTTCAAATACCTTAAGACTCTAAGTTGCATCCAATATTGGTCTTTATACAGTTGTCATATAGTCTTCTTGTCCAAGTTCTTGGTTGGCTAGATGGGTTAGGGTCCTCTAAATTCTAAAATTTAAGTAAACTTGCTAATATAGGTCACAAGGACAAAGGGATTGCTAGGTCATAAGGCATTCTACCCAACTTAAAAATTAAACTAATGGTGTTTTGGAGACGAAAGTAACACGTCTAACTAGTAGGGGTCACCTTCCTATCCTCTAGCAAGCACAAAGAGGAGATAAGAAAAATGATAGAAGGAATCAAGCAAGATGCAGTCGATGAGTCGGACGATAGTTCGAATATGGAATCGAGGAAAGAGGTCAAGTATGTGGATGAGATCCTAGACTTCTAATCCTATTCGCAGGCTTGCTTGGTACGGTAAAGTAACCAAACAATTTATCTTGTCCTGCATAGGCCACCACAAAAATATATAACTTCCCAGTCCCAAAATATGTAGGACTAGGAACGTAGACATGCCAGCTGTATACATACGAAGTACACTCCAATATATGGAAACCTCGTATGAATACATAAGCTGTAAAATGCAGTAGAACCATAACTAATCTCATCCACACAAATAAATAAATAAAAGATATCATATAATCAACTAAGAATTGTCATTGGTACATGTAGTTGGGCGGAGATAAATCCACTATCAACAATAAAAATAAATACATGATATACAAAAGAATGATTTTGGTGAGCGAAGCGAAGTCGATCCAAGTACAATCATCCTCGTAGAAATAACGATGATCACGACTAGAGCTAGAACACCTGCGAAAGACAAGAGCACACACCTGGAGAGATAACCAGGCCCTTAGAGGGACGTAACAAGACACATAATATCATGCCATATAAACTGAATAAATATTACTCAAATAAATAAGTCAATTGAATTATAACATGATCCAATACACACCTATTGAACTAGCTTACTATCCCCCCAACCAAACAAGGACAGGAGATGGTAAACTAATTCACGGTGACGTATCTTTCTCTGCTATGAATTCAATATGGTATCCGGACCCCAACAAGGTTCAATACCTTCTCATCGAAGTAGTAAGTCACACCTACAACCAAACAAGGACAAGATGTGACGAACTAATCCGTGACAAGTTATTGTTCCAAGCCACGGTCAGATACAAGTACCCAAACCAAAAGTACTCGTACCTAAGGGATAAAGGTAGCCTAAACGTTCTAAGTGAAATGTAGTTAAGAACAATTCATGGTCGCATGACTACCGGGTTAAGTCAGGAAAATACCAATGCAGTACCTCAGTAGCGAGTCACAACACCATATACTATTCCTCAGTATCGAGCGAGTCTATAGCATATAGTCTACCTATCGTTCCTTAGTAGCGAGCGAGTCTACGATAGATAGGGTGGTAGTCAGCTTCCAATCATGTTCTTCCCGGCTAATGCCAACTCATAACTGCTAAGTCTTCTAGCATGCAATTCTAATAACAGTTATTTCCTAACGTATGGCTTATACGTACTGGTGTCCAGCCAATCACGCATGTCCGAGTCCTATATGTGACTCACAACAACGTGGTATAAATGTGTCAAGGCCTATGAATGCAACACACAAAGGTGGTCCCTTAAATCTAGGTTTACTGTGTAAGAAAAATAATACATAGCAGGAATATAACTGAACAGTAAGTTCTAACAGGTTATGCCCTGTATCACAGTTTATTTTGCATAAAGAAAATAGTGAATAATGCATAAAATATGATCTAAAATAAATAAACAGCAAATGACAAGGTGTCTTGCCTGAGGTCCTCGCTAGTGAAACCGAAAATCCCGTTGGGTACAGAATAGTCACAGGGCTACACAAGATGAACTCAGACGATGTGACAAACTTCTAAAATAAAAATCAAAAATAAAATATTTTGGAAATTTTTTGTGAAAAATATATATGATGTGTATTTTTCTGTCAGCATTCCGAAACTTCAAACGGTTCGTGATTCTGGTTCCTGGTTCTCCCAGAATCTCAAAAGTACTAAAACGTGTCGGATTTCGGACAACTGACACTCCACAAAGTTTTCAGAAAATTAAGTTCTTAATTTATGAAAATAAAATTTATATTCAAAAAATATACCTCAATACGATTCCAATAAAAAAACTGGAGGTCAAACGGAGTCCGGAGTTGGGAGTTATGGTCATTCGAAGTTGCTACAACCTTTGAAAATTGAGGCTGAATTTATGACGAATTTTGGGCTTAGTTATGACGAAAAAAAGAGAGAAATTTTGACAAGGATGGTTTGAAAGATGATTTTATTCATAGATTCAATAGATATATATAATGGCTAACAATTAGCAAATTATGATAGGATTATAACTAAATCAACAAGGATGATTATGATTACCAACTAATTTGGATAGGAATAGGATTGGTTTAAATAAGAAACGATCTAATTAATGCTAGATATGATTCCAATAGGATAAGAATTTCTAATGGATAAATCTTCCCATAAATTTAAATCAAATAAATTATTTAAAAATAAATCAATTTGATTGCAATCCTTTAAATGATCACCATAATAACTTTAAGTATTATTCTATCAAATAATTCAAATCATATGAATCCAAATCCAAATCAAACTCAACATAATAACTTTAAAATAATATTTATCAAAATAATTTAAATCAAATAATAAATAAATTATTTAATCAAATAATATTTCAAATCTAGATTAGACAAATCATAATGCTCCAATTAGTCATCGTAAGTATTTTAAACAATATTTAAATTATCAACATAATTTAAAGTATAGTTGATAACCATCAAGATAATTTAAATAAATTCAAATATAATCAAATAACTGATTAACATATCAAAATAATACTCGATGTCATCAAATATTATAAAACATACTTTTATAAATCCAAATCTTTATTTAAAAATAAATAGAAAAAAAACATTTTATCGCTCAATTTTTTTTTAAAACCAATTCTTAGAAGGCCAAAAATAATAAAAATATATTTTATATTTCAAATAAAAAATTCGAGAACTTTTTTTAGAAACATTAATTCAAACCATTAATTTAAAACTAGTTTTTGGTAACAAAAGTAATCACAAAATATCTTTTACAAAATTTCTACGAAAATTACTTTTAAACACAAAATTAAAATATATAGATATAATTTATAAAATAATAATTTCCGGAAGATGAGTTACAAATCTACCCACCTTTGAAAATTTTCGTACTTGAAATTTAAGGACTACTAGGATAGACGGACTTAGTTGATCTGTAAAAGGATAGTAAGAATTTGTGATAAGAGAAAATAGATGGAAGGAAAAAGAGAATTTCTTTAATGAGAACATTAATCAATTTGGATGAAAAATAGAAGAAGTGAATGGATATGGCTTGATGTGCACGGACACGATGCACAAACACATTTATAGGTAGAGAAAATTAATGGAACAGAGAATAATGAGCCTCTCCATATATAGGAGGTGGAAGCTACTATTTAGATAAGGATTATGATAGTTGCAAACCACTTTTTGATATCTCACTTTTAAATTTTAATCAATTTAAAATCGATTCAATACAAATCCAAATCCAATCCAATTTTGAATTAAATCTGTATATATTCAAATCCAAATTTAATATTGAATACTTCCAAATTTAAATTAAGCATATTAAAAGTAATAAGAAAATTTCAAATCTAAATACCCATAATAAGTTTAATGAAATAGAGAAATTCAAAATAAATTTTATAAATAATGTAAAAATAATAAATAATTTGGAAATTTTAATAAATATTTGACTATTTGAAATACCTTTTTAATAAATTAAAATAATTACTAAAATAATTTTGAAAATTTAAAATATATACATGAATTGAATTTCATGTACTCGCATGCAATTAATATTTTACATAAAACATATTTTTACAGTATAGTACATAAAAAAGAGAAAAATATCATTTCTTAAATCATTACCTATACTTGTAGAAATAAAAAGCATTTTTATAGTAATGAAAATAAAACATTTGACTAAATTTTTGCAAAAAAAATATTTATATACAAATTATTTACTCTTTATGTATTTCGAAAACAAAACTATTTACTTTACGAAACCTGAAATAAACTATTTATGTAAAATAACTAAATAAATAAATATCATGTATGTACGTACTCGTACTTGTCGTATAAATATCCGCATAAAACAAATATATAAAAAATGTAGTGAAATTTTAGGGGATTTACATCCTACCCAACTTACAAGAATTTCGTCCTCGAAATTAAGAATAATAGGGGGTGGGTGAGACGGTCACATGAGTATATCGGTAATGGATACGATCAAGTCACTGGACGAGGCAAAGAAACAACGTTAAATGCAAAAATGCATTAGAAAATTACGATTTCAAATAATGATGACATAAATCATGGATATGGCTAACTAACGTCAGAAGGAAAATGATTAGGGTTAAAACTTAATCAAGATAACACGCAATAGTTCGGTATCAAGAGGAATAACTTAGAGACATTTAAGATTTGGTTCTTAGGAGAACGATTAGATTCACTCCTAATTTAAGTGATTAGAAGGTCATGATAGGGCCAAGAAAAGGACGAGTAGTTTAGGATGAAGATATAACAACATCGAGTGAGAATGTTCATAGTCGATAGGAAGTTCTAGTATAACTCCTTCGTTCTTCTAAAATAGTTGAAGGCGAAAGCAATATAGAGTTCGAAGGAGGCGTTATCGAATACGAATACGTGGTTCAAAGGCGACTGAATAATTCAAAAGGAGTTGCCAAGGCAGTCGCAGATGGGACTCTATAGGGCAAGTTCAGCTATGTCCCCATCCACGTAGAACGATAGATAAAAGCGAACCAAAGTGCACTACGTTCATCAGACCATCATGCACCGGTTCTGAGTAGACAATACGCTAGCGGAGGCCTCCAATAACATATCTCATGAACAAGCTTGATAAAGAATTAAGCTTACAAAAACTAGGCTACATTAGCATCATTAGTCTAGATAGTAAAAATATAGGCACGTGAGATTAAGATTAAATTAGAGTAGAATTAGTTCAAACTCCTTAAGACTCTAAGTTGTATCCAATATTGGTCTCTATACAGTTGTCATATAGTCTTCTTGTCCAAGTTCTTGTTTGGCTAGATGGGTTAGGGTCCTCTAAATAATAAAATTTAAGAAAACTTGCTAATATAGGTCACAAGGACAAAGGGATTGCTAGGTCATAAGGCATTCTACCCAACTTAAAAATTAAACTAATGGTGTTTTGGAGACAAAAGTAACACGTCTAACTAGTAGTGGTCACCTTCCTATCCTCTAGCAAGCACGAAGAGGAGATAAGAAAAATGATAGAAGGAATCAAGCAAGATGCAGTCGATGAGTCGGACGATAGTTCGAATATGGAATCGAGAAAAGAGGTCAAGTATGTGGATGAGATCCTAGACTTCTAATCCTATTCGCAGGCTTGCTTGGTACGGTAAAGTAACCAAACAATTTATCTTGACCTGCATAGGCCACCACAAAAATATGTAACGCTCCAGTCTCAAAATATGTAGGACTAGGAACGTAGACATGCCAGCTGTATACATACAAAGCACACTCCAATATATGGAAACCTCGTATGAATACATAAGCTGTAAAATACAGTAGAACCATAACTAATCTCAGCCACACAAATAAATGAATAAAAGATATCATATAATCAACTAAAAATTGTCATTGGTACATGTAGTTGGGCGGAGACAAAACCACTACCAACAATGAAAAGAAATATATGATATACAAAAGAATAATTTTGGCGAGCGAAGCGAAGTCGATCCAAGTGCAATCATCCTCGAAGAAATAGCGATGATCACGGCTAGAGCTAGAACACCTGCGAAAGAAAAGAGCACACACCTGGAGAGATAACCAGGTCCTTAAAGGGACGTAACAAGACACATAATATCATGCCATATAAACTGAATAAATATTGCTCAAATAAATAAGTCAATTGAATTATAACATGATCCAATACACACCTATTGAACTAGCTTACCATCTCCCTAACCAAACAAGGACAGGAGATGGTAAACTAATTCACGGTGACGTATCTTTCCCTGCTATGAATCCAATATGGTATTCGGACCCCAACAAGGTTCAATACCTTCTCATCGAAGTAGTAAGTCGCACCTACAACCAAACAAGGACAAGATGTGATGAACTAATCCGTGACAAGTTATTGTTCCAAGCCACGGTCAGATACAAGTACCCAAACCAGAAGTACTCGTACCTAAGGGATAAAGGTAGCCTAACCGTTCTAAGTGAAATGTAGTTAAGAACAATTCATGGTCGCATGACTACCGGGTTAAGTCAGGAAAATACCAATATAGTACCTCAGTAGCGAGTCACAACACCATATACTATTCCTCAGTATCGAGCGAGTCTATAGCATATAGTCTACCTATCGTTCCTCAGTAGCGAGCGAGTCTACGATAGATAGGGTGGTAGTCAACTTCCAATCATGTTCTTCCGGCCCAATGCCAAGTCATAACTGCTAAGTCTTCTAGCATACAATTCTAATAGCAGTTATTTCCTAACGTACGGCTTATACGTACTGGTGGCCAGCCAATCACGCATGTTCGAGTCCTATATATGACTCACAACAACGTGGTATAAATGTGTCAAGGCCTATGAATGCAACACACAAAGGTGGTCCCTTAAATCTAGGTTTACTGTGCAAGAAAAATAATATATAGCAGGAATATAGCTGAACAGTAAGTTCTAATAGGTTATGCCATGTATCACAGTTTATTTTGCATAAAGAAAATAATGAATAATGCATAAAATATGAGCTAAAATAAATAAACAGCAAATGGCATAGTGTCTTGCCTGAGGTCCTTGCATGTGAAATCGAAAATCCCGTTGGGTACAGAATAGTCACAGGGCTACACAAGATGAACTCAGACGATGTGACAAACTTCTAAAATAAAAACAAAAAATAAAATATTCTGGAAATTTTTTTGGGAAAAATATATATGTGTATTTTTTTGTCAGCATTCCGAAACTTCAAACGGTTCGTGATTCTGATTCCTGGTTCTCCTAGAATCTCAAAAATACTAAAACGTGTCAGATTTCGGACAACTGACACTCCACAAATTTTTCAGAAAATTAAGTTTCGAATTTATGAAAATAAAATTTATATTCAAAAAATATACCTCAATACGATTCTAATAAAAAAACTGGAGATCAAACGGAGTCCGGAGTTGGGAGTTATGGTCATTCGAAGTTGCTACAACCTTTAAAAATTGAGGCTGAATTTATAACGAATTTTGGGCTTAGTTATGACGAAAAAAAGAGAGAAATTTTGACAAGGATGGTTTGAAAGATGATTTTATTCATAGATTCAATAGATATATATAATGGCTAACAATTAGCAAATTATGATAGGATTAGAACTAAATCAATAAGGATGATTATGATTACCAACTAATTTGGATAGGAATAGGATTGGTTTAAATAAGAAATGATCTAATTAATGCTAGATATGATTCCAATAGGATAAGAATTTCTAATGGATAAATCTTCCCATAAATTTAAATCAAATAAATTATTTAAAAATAAATCAATTTGATTGCAATCCTTTAAATGATCACCATAATAACTTTAAGTATTATTCTATATTATCAAATAATTCAAATCATATGAATCCAAATCGAAATCAAACTCAACATAATAACTTTAAAATAATATTTATCAAAATAATTTAAATCAAATAATAAATAAATTATTTAATCAAATAATATTTCAAATCTAGATTAGACAAATCATAACGCTCCAATTAGTCATCATAAGTATTTTAAACAATATTTAAATTATCAACATAATTTAAAGTATAGTTGATAACCATCAAGATAATTTAAATAAATTCAAATATAATTAAATAACTGATTAACATATCAAAATAATACTCGATGTCATCAAATATTATAAAACTTACTTTTATAAATCCAAATGTTTATTTAAAAATAAATAGACAAAAAACCTTTTATCGCTCAATTTTTTTTAAAACTAATTCTTAGAAGACCAAAAATAATAAAAACATATTTTATATTTCAAATAAAAAATTCGAGAACATTTTTTTAGAAACATTAATTCAAACCATTAATTGAAAACTAGTTTTTGGTAACAAAAGTAATCACAAAATATCTTTTACAAAATTTCTACAAAAATTACTTTTAAACACAAAATTAAAATATATAGATATAATTTAAAAAATAATAATTTTGGGAAGATGAGTTACAAATCTATCCACCTTTGAAAATTTTCGTACTTGAAATTTAAGGACTACTAGGATAGACGGACTTGGTTGTTCGGAAAAGGATAGTAAGAATTTGTGATAAGAGAAAATAGATGGAAGAAAAAAGAGAATTTTTTAATGAGAACATTAATCAATTTGGATGAAAAATAGAAGAAGTGAATGGATATGACTTGATGTGCACGGACACGATGCACAAACACATTTGTAGGTGGAGAAAATTAATGGAACAGAGAATAATGAGCCTCTCCATATATAGGATGTGGAAGCTACTATTTAGATAAGGATTATGATAGTTACAAACCCCTTTTTGATATCTCACTTTTAAATTTTAATCAATTTAAAATCGATTCAATACAAATCCAAATCCAATCCAATTTTGAATTAAATCTGTATATATTCAAATCCAAATTTAATATTGAATACTTCCATATTTAAATTAAGCATATTAAAAGTAATAAGAAAATTTCAAATTTAAATACCCATAATAAGTTTAATGAAATAGAGAAATTCAAAATAAATTTTATAAATAATGTAAAAATAATAAATAATTTTGAAAATTTCAATAAATATTTGACTATTTGAAATACCTTTTTAATAAATAAAAATAATTACTAAAATAATTTTGAAAATTTAAAATATATACATGAATTGAATTTCATGTACTCGCATGAAATTAATATTTTACATAAAACATATTTTTCCAGTATAGTACATAAAAAAGAGAAAAATATCATTTCTTAAATCATTACCTATACTTGTATAAATAAAAAGCATTTTTATAGTAATGAAAATAAAACATTTGACTAAATTTTTGCGAAAAAAATATTTATATACAAATTATTTACTCTTTATGTATTTCGAAAACAAAACTATTTACTTTACGAAACCTGAAATAAACTATTTATGTAAAATAACTAAATAAATAAATATCATGTATGTACGTACTCGTACTTGTCGTATAAATATCCGCATAAAACAAATATATAAAAAATGTAGTGAAATTTTAGGGGATTTACATATACCCTCCTCTTTCAAAATCTAATATATGCATGCTTTTGTTCTCTTTAATGCTTTTCATTATTTATCGCTGTAATTTCTTTTTATTTCCTATCTTTGACTAAGTGACAAAGGGGAAGAAAACATAATGAGGGGCAGTAGTCTACTTACGGGGGATTCACTCCCTGAAGATGTTATCTCTCTGTTTTGTCAATTTTCAAAATAGAGGAGATTGTTGGCACAGTTTATTTTGATAACATTAACAGCAACTTTGCAGTCTAGTTTTCTCTGGATTTCAGTTAACAGATAATCTTTCAAAGCTCTCCTACAAAAAGATCTGTCCATTCAAGCCGAGTCATCAATGCCTTATGGACGTTCCTTAAAGAAGACTGAAGAAAAGACCAACACTCCTTAAAGACGGCTCTCAAAAGATTCAAGATTTTGAGTCTGTATAAGGTCTAGGTCTTTCTGTATAAACACCAAAGGTTGGATGACAAACATAAAGCTCTTCTACTTTTAGTCAAAAATCAATGTCTAAAGAAACGGCATACCGACGATATACCGTTGTGTACCGACGGTATACCTTTTCTGAGCCACAAGAATGTTCTGTGATAAACATCGGCGTACCGACGGTATACTACAATATACCGATGGTATACCATTTTGTGAGCCACAAAATATTCTGTGACGAACTTCGGCATACCGACGACATACAACAGTATACCGACGGTATACCGTTTTGTGAGTCACAAAATATTCTGTGACGAACTTCGGCATACCGACAGCATACAACAATATACCGACGGTATACCGATTTATGAGCCATAAAATATTCTGTGACAAACATCGGTATACCGACGGCAAACCGCTGCATACCGACGGTATACTGCTTCATCTGATTTGATTTTTGAATGGACAAATACTAGCATTAAATGCTTCGCAACGGATATAATTATTACTGTTACTGATCCGAACGGAATGCCGACTGTATGCCGGTCCATACCGACGACATGTCGTCTGGGTTATGTTCTGGAGCATTAAATGCTACCCACTCTTGGTTTTCTATTTATATGGATTCCTTCCTTCCATTGAAGGCTATCCACTTAAGCCATAAATTTTCTTAACAACCAAGAGCTCCACCATTACTACTCTACCCAAGCTTTCAATTGTCATCCAATCCAACTGTTCTAGAGTATTCAAGAGTTGTACTTTTCGATCTTCAAGTGTTATAAAAGATCAACAGTTTCTTTTCCTTTGCTTTTGAAGTTGACGAGCCTTCGTAAGAAAACTCGTGTGTAAGAAGTTGGCGAGTTCTTCGGATCCAAACTTGTATTAAAGTTGGCGAGTTCTTTGGATCCAAACTCGTGTGTACTATTTACTCAATAGTAGATTTAAGCCGGATAGAGTTCCGGGACTGGATTGCCTCTATGGAGGAGACTAGGATACATCGAGTGTTTGATTTTCTTACTCTCTTATTTTATTTCAGTGATATAGCTTACTTGTGTTTAGTTTTATTTTATTTCCGTATTCACCCCCCTCTAGGGTTCTACAGCCAACGCGGGCGTGATACCTCTCGACTATGAGCTCTTCCGCCCCAACACCGGTGTGGTGGATGTCGGTAGCGGGCTGAGGACTAAAGCCTCCTGGATGCGTAGATCGATGCAGTGTTCGTCGCAGCGGTGTGGCTCGGGTTCGACGACGTGAGGGTGGTCGTCTCGGAGACCGGGTAGCCCTCAAAGGCGGGGATAAAAGGTCACCAGTTGCCTCTGGCTTTACCATTCCTCTTGTCATCTGTACACTCCTTTTCAATGAGTATTGTAGGAAGCATTTTTGTCCTGTCTTCCAGAATTTATTTGTACATGTTGGTATTTACATTATGCCATCCTCTTCAAATACTGATACAGTTGCTTACATCGAATTACCGGGTGTATCTTCCTGCACAGGAACAAACCTAAGTTTAAATTATTAAATTTATCAGTAGTCGGGGTCTATAAAAAAATTCCATACTAGCGTTCATATTTCTATATAGCCTTGTATTATTTCAGGGAACTACTACTATCCACTATTAAAATATGCAAATTGTTGCATGCCCCTTGGCAATGCAGTGTCCGACTCACTGATTCCTTAATTGATATATACCTCTCGGAACTTATTGATATGGTTGAACAAGACGAAAAATGCGGAGGCATAATGGAAGAAATTTATAAGCAACTACAGATGGCCTACTGCCAGTTCTCACCACCTGAGACTACTGATGAGTTGCACAGAGATGTTGGCCAATTGGTATTGATAGAAATTGTGAGAACAGAGTTGATCCACAAAAGTTAAAAACTGAACTAGAGCACCTTACACATCCTGGGCTCCCAATCTCCAGCTTGTAATAATCTTTTAAATTACTCACGAGGCTGGTAACTGTACACAGGAGAATCCTATCTATGTAAAGTTGATTCTTTGCTCTCTCTCTCTCTCTCTTTTTATGCTTGCTGTAGAAGATAAATAATTGATGATTTTTATTGATGGGCTACTGCAACTACTTATAGAGGGTCCAACCCCTCTTTATAGTACATCTTCCAATGTGGGACTAAAGTCCCTTATTGGTTCTCAACAGTCCCCTTCAAGATGGGTGATAGATATTAATCATCCCATCTTGTTACATAGCTTTGACAGACTCAATGAACTAAGACCTTTAGTCAGACAATCTGTAACTTGTTTTTCTGAGCGAACATGGTCAATCTTCAGTAGCCCTTGTTCCAACTTCTCCTTGATGAAGAATCGATCGATCTTGATGTGCTTCGTTCTGTCGTACTGAACTGGATTGTTAGCTATACTTATTGCAGCTTGACTATCACTCAGAAGATGTAATGGTGCTCCCTTGTCTAGCTTCAACTCTATCAGCAGTTCTTTTACCCACAACAATACCGACACTCCCAGAGCTATTGCTCTATATTCTGCTTCAGCGGACGACCGTGCTACCACTGACTGTTTCTTGCTTCTCCATGCGACCAGGTTTTCTCCTACAAAACACCGTACCCCGTGGTAGACCTTCTGTCGTCTATGCAGCTTGCCCAGTCTGTATCACAGTATCCATCAACTTCTATGCGTCCATTCTTCTTGAACCATAGCTTTTTTTCTGGTATCCTTTTCAGATATATTAAGATCTGAAATACTGCTTCCATATGAACCGTTCTTGGATCATGCATGTAGCGATTCACTACACTCACCGTAAATAAGATATCAGGTTGAGTGTGCCCCATATAAATCAATCTCCCTACAAGTCTTTGATACCTTTCACGATCAACAGGCTCTCACGCTTCTGCTCCTAACTTGTACTTCTGGTCAATTGGAGTGACTGGTGCTTTGCATCCCAGCATCCCTATCTCCTTTAGCAGATCTAGTACATATTTTCTTTGTGAGAGAATAATTTCTTGTTCGCCATCACACACCTCGATACCCAGAAAGTACGTCATCGCTCCTAAATCCATCACCTCAAACTTGTTCACAAGTTTTGACTTTAGCTTAGTGATCTCGACTTCATTATCACCTGTGATTACTATATAATACACATATACAATAAGTATAGTGATGTGGCCTCTTGCATGCTGAAGAAAGACCGTATGATCTGCATTTGTTTGATGGTATCCCATGCCTATAACAACCTTTCTGAATCTGTCAAACCAGGCTCGAGGAGATTGCTTGAGCCCGTATAGCAACTTTTTTAGTTTACACACTTTACCATGCGACGTCCCTCCATCTCATTCTGTCATGTAGCACCCTGGCGGGGGTTCCATGTACACTTCTTCTTACAGGTCCCCATGGAGAAAGGCATTCTTCACATCTAATTGGTAAAGCTTCTACCTATAGTTTGCTGCAATGGAGACCAGAGTTCTTACCGTGCTTTTTTTTGCTACTGGGACAAACATCTCATCATAGTTGATGCCATATGATTGTGTGTATCCTTTTGCAACCAACCTCGCCTTGTACCGCTCTACTTTTCCTTCTGGCGTCTCCTTCACTGTGTATACCCATTTGCATCCTACAACTTTCTTTTCTTTGGGTAATGGAACCAGCTCCCATGTCTTATTTTTCTCTAATGCCCCAAGTTCTTCCATCATTACAGCTTTTTACCTTGGATCTTTCTTTGCTTCCTGCCAACACTTAGGCAAAGACGTAGAGTCTAACGATGCAATGAAGGCTCGATAATTCGAAGAAATGTTAGAATAAGACAAGAAGTTTACAATGTCATGTTCATAATCATCATAACTACTAGGAGCCTTACCGACATTGATGCGAGAAGATCTCCTTAAGGGAGCAATAGGTGGTGGAAAGATCATACCATCCAAGTCAGAGAGATCCGTATCAGAATCATAGTAATTTGGTGTGTGTTTTCCATAAATAAATTCACTTTATTTATTTTGTATCTGAGAAAATTACAACTGTAGGAATCTAATCTAGAAGACGATTACTTTATCCCTCGGACGATGCGATGAAGAAAACTCGAACTTTGAAGAACTTGGATAGCAACTGGGCAATCTCTCTGTTCTCTCTGACATTGACTGTAGTCTCTGATGAAGATGAAGAAACTCTCTTTTATAGAGTTCAGGATAACTGTCCTTAAGCATACGCTTAGGTAGTTACTTGACGTGTGCATAACTGCAGGGACGCGTGGCAAATTCTGATGGAGACACATTAGCGTGCGGTTGAAAATAGTAGAGCATATTCAGGAGAGATTGATGGCATGAATGCCACATTGCATAACTTCTGAAGAAGTGGATAACTGATTACAGGACACGTGAGAACGTGTGTTAACTGCACGTTGAAAATCATCCTGGACACAACTGCTGTGATACGCTGCTTTAGAAGAAGAGTCATACGCTAGCTTTTGAAGGTACATGTCTTGCATACGCTGACTTGGACAGCGTAGAACCATATAAAGCTGATACACTCACATTATTGACAGGGAGTCGTATGGAAACTATACGCTCACTTGACAAGGAGTCGTATGGAATCCATACGCTCACTTGGTTGGCAACGAGTCGTATGGAATCCATACGCTCACTTAGTTGGCAGAAGTCGTATGAGATCCATACGCTCACTTAGTTGGCAGGAGTCATATGAGATCCATACGCTCACTTAGTTGGAAGGAGTCGTATGTTTGAATAAGTAGACACGTGGCATGTTTGAATAAGTAGACACGTGGCCATCATCAATCTTCTTTGATACGCCATATCTTCCAATAACTGACAAAATCTTCTCGAGCGTCGTGACTGCGGATATGATGGCTGACAGACTGTCAAAACTGACAGTAATGATGGCTTTTACATTTATGAGAGATACTGAGCTGTCTTCGTAAAAGACAAAACTGACTCTTCTAAAACCTATACGACGGCTAGTCTCCATTGGACAGCTGTCTTTGCACGAAAGACGAAGTGTCAGATTCATCCTTTATTAAATACATGCTGTGCTGTCATCTCAGAAAATAATAAAATATTTACTGAGCGTACGGCCTTTAGATGAGCGTATGGCCTGACTGAGCGTATAGCCTTGAGCGTATGGCTTTGAGCGTATGGCTTGGACTGAGCGTATGGCTTTGAGCGTATGGCTTGGACTGAGTGTATGGCTTTGAGCGTATGGCTTGGACTGAGCGTATGGCTTTGAGCGTATGGCTTGGACTGAGTCTTATGTCAGCGTGTCATAATTTTCACACCCTACAAGACCCCCTTCAAAGTTTTCGAACTTTATGAATTTCAAAAGTTCGAAATTACTTTGAACTTTAAAGTGAGAATAAGTCCTGACACGCTGGCATGAGTTTGTTATCTTCCTCAATATCAGTGCAAATCTTTAGGGATTTTGTTTAAAGAATATCCGTCGTTTGAACTTCTTCCTTTCTTCTATAAATAGGTCTTCCAAAACCTATTTTATTTCTTTGCCACAGCCTTTGCCTTCGAGAGAGAAAAGAGCTTTCAGAAACTCAAGATCTTTCTTCTTCTTCATCATCTTCAACTCCATCTCCATTAATGGCACCCAAGGTTGATGCTGCTGCGAAGGAAAAGGGGAAAGCCCCTGAAGAGTCATCTTATCCTGCCATCGACACTGCTACCACCAAGAAGACGGCCAGTCAGCATATTTTACGCAGTGAACGGCCATTGAAACCTCTCTATGGTGAGGACGAAGATGAGGAACAAATAACTATTCCCTTTTTAGGGCTCTGGTTAGAACATAACTCAAAGAGCGTATCCCTCTTTAGGGTCAATACGTCAGCAAATACGCTTCCCTCTTTAGGGTTTAGCCGTATTCCATGTTTTTCGTTTTTATGAAAAATATGTTTGGAGCGTATATCTGTAAGATAAGCGTATTTTTGATAGAGATATCAAAATACACTATCTTAAAAGAATATGCTATGGCAATTTGTCTCATTGAGATACGCTAACTCCTGTGTTAGCGTAAATTTTTGATGATCATCTTGTCAACCATACGCTGATACGCTCAAACTGATCATAAACTGAACTTTTAAAATCATTCACTTAAGATAAACTGAGCATATACTGAACCTTGAGTCTGCTATACGCTTAAAGAAAACTGAGCGTATGCTGAACCTTGAGTCTGCCATACGCTTAAGGAAAACTGAGCGTATGTTGAACCTTGAGTCTGCCATACGCTTAGTAAAAACTGAGCGTAAGTTGAGCTGTACACTTAGTAAAACTGAGCGTATGTTGAGCTGTACGCTTAGTAAAAACTGAACGTATGTTAAACTTTACCCTCTCTTGATGTTGAAGATTTCTAATACTTTATTCTTCATTTGCAGTGGATATTCTGGCTCAGGAAGCAGAATTTGAAGGAAGTATGGGAAATAATTATAGAAGTGATCTACCACATGTTCGTTTTCCCCAATTTGACGGACCTTCCACAAGAATAGCTCTGTTGACCAATCAGGAAGATGATACTTTACTGAACCTGATGAGTGGACTGCCGTTACAGAGTGTAGATGGTGTTGCCCATTTGAAGCCAGCATTCCTTTTTGGAGATGCTATTGACATGAATTCTCAGCCTGCTCTGGACAAAGTATCATACTGTTACTATAGGGATGGTAATGTGAATCAACCTATGTATTTGACTGGTTTGACAAAGAGTATCAACATAGCCCGTTTATTCCATTCGGGCCAGCAAAGACAGATGAAGTGGGATATTACTCCATCCCGACAAGCTAAGGCCGGGTGGATCGGATATCGTCAAGGGAGATTCTGCAGTGGTACTGAACCACATGTCACATCTCTGCGAGGACTGCTACCTGCCACCATCCCTCCTGAGGACTCGGCACTACTGAAGCCAGTCAGAGTCCCAATTTTTGCCAATGAATTTGCTCAATTAAAGAATGCCATCTACCCAAAACAGTCAATGAGGCTGACTGGTCTAGTAAATCCAGAGAACACTAGATGGACTGCTCTAGTGAGATGGATTTTGCAGAACTTCGGTGCACAGTTGAAGGCGATAGATTTATATGATGCTATTAAGTGTACTGCTTATGGTTTCAAACCAAACCCGGATCTGTTTTTGGCATTAGCGGAGAGATATAACTATCGTACCGGCACCTTCATGACCCCAAAAGGCGAGATGGGATTCGCCCTTCATGAAATGGCATATATATCTCAGCTACCAACAGCAGATTTGCCATATGAAGAATATATCCCTTTTGTTGATGAAATGAATAAGATTTCTGCAGCCAACCCACTAATTCTTTATGTATTTGAAGAATTAATGTGTCATTACAGCATCTGTAAAGCATTTTATAAAGGACAGGGTAGAGAAGGAGACTCCAACTGTTACTCTTCCAAATGGATGGCCTATTTATTTCAAGGCCGTACTGATGAAGTTCAAAAGAAGAAAAAGACCGATCAGTATGTCGGTAAATTCAAGCCCTTGAGTCAAGCGGAGATTAACAGATTAATCCGGGAGACTAATCATGACGACATTGTCGTCGAAGAAGACATTGACAGCTACAAGGCCGGTGATAGGTTAGAAACCTATATTAAGCAGGGTCGCCGAGAATTGTCCGTTGAAGGTCATCTGGCCGGATTTATATCTTTTTGGCTGAGGAAATTCGTAGTTTCTGGCACCTGTTCGGCAGACAGGATGCACAGAGGAGTCGTCTTCGCAGCAGTCCATCTGGTTTTTGGGTATAAGATAGATCTATTAACGGCAATGACCTGCCGTCTGAATTCCGGATTAAGGGCATACACAGATAGGATGTTCGAATTGGCACGGAAGAGCCTGACGTCCTTTCCTCGGGTAGAAATGCCTTTTACATACTTGTTTGGATGGCTGCTTCTACATTTCGAATCTCTGATGAGTGCTGGGATGGCTAGGCCAGATGATACTTTCCTTGAAAGGTACAAGTACATACCGAAATGGAGATATGACACTTTAACCGATTACAGAACCATCTTGAACAGGGGAGAACTATGGAGCTTCACCTGTGTTCCTCCACCTGTTGGTTATGAGACCATGCCCGGAAGATTGATTGACGGCATTGGTGCTAATGAGTTGGATGATGTCCAACATGAATGGCTAAAGAGAATCAGGCCATCTCATTTAATTTGCCGCCATGACAACATCACATATCTAGAGCCATATCTTCCGAGCAGATTTGCTCGTCAATTTGGTTACGATCAGTTGCATGTGGGCAATGCAACGACGTGTTTTGCTCATCAAGGCGGGTTGGTTGATGGTGCCAGAGCTTGGCTATATTATATTGCCAAAGGTACAGGGGCTACCAATCTGAGAGGAGCTAAGATATTGGCGTCCTATGCCAGATTTTATGTATCAGCTAATACCTTTGATGAAAAATTTAGCATCTTAGGTAAAAGCTTTATTCATGTTGAAAAGAAATCAACCAAATTCGTCTTGCCTAGGGATTGTCACGACAAAGAAGATCCTCTGGCCACCGATGAAGTTGATGATGATGTTTTGGAAACTTTCTTCTCTGATGACCTTCATCAACCATTGTATATGCCTATCGGGAGTGCTGAAGAGAGTATATCTGTTGATAATACACTGAAGAGGAAGAGGAGTAAAGGTGCTGCGGGTCCTGTCGCAAAAGGAGCTACTCGAGCAGAGACTCGAAGTCGCAGAGGAATTACTATTCTCGGGAATTCTCCTGTTTCTGAACGAGTCAGAGATGTTGATGAAGCAGGTAGTGATCCAATAGACAATTATCCTACTGTTCCTTTAACCAAAAGAATAGGAAGGAATGTAATAGTTTCAAAAACTAAATCCGTAATTTGTCTGGATGCAGAGAGTCCCACCGATCGTGCTATGCGATTGGCCGCAGAAAAGCAAGCTGCTTTTGATTTTTCTGTAAAGACAGAAGAAAAAGAGATTCCTGAAACTGCTGGGTCTTCTCGGCCTTCTGATATAGGCTCAGTTCCACCAATGGCCGATGATGCGCAGGAAATTAGTCAACCTGCGGTAGAGGCCGAGCATCAGACTGAAACGGCTAATGACTTACTGATTTCGGGAGAATCAGTGAAGGAAGCTACTCCTCTCAATCCAATTGTTGAAACTTCAGAGAGCGAACAAGTTGACTATGAACCGTCGTTTCATTCTTCTGGAGAAGAAGACATGGAGATAGGCGATGAATCACCGTCTAAAACACCAATCGATGCACTGAAGACCATTGGTCAACACTCAGGGTTGACACCAGAACCGGAGAGGCATCTGGAAATAGAAGTTCAAATTCCGAGTACTTCTGGGACGGGAAGCAGTGAAATAAATCCCGTGTCAGAAAGTACCCTGAACAGACTAAGAGCCGGATTGAATGATCCGAAGGAGACTGAATATGAACCAACTCCAGGTAATATTTTATTCATCAAAGTTTTGTCTTGTCTTGGTTTTATTGTCTTTAAATTTCTGATCATGTTTCTTTGATTCCAACAGCTGTAGGAACTGCACCGGCTATGAGTTCTACTCAAGCCCCACTTATTCAAACTGAAGTGGGTGAGGGGAGTTCCCATCTGCCGAGTTCTCCAAAAGCACTAACTTCAGCTCCAAGAATAGAGGCTCCTCCTGCTCCTTCCCCTACTATTGCAGTGACTCCCAGTTTTGACACAGGGATAGCAAAAGTCATGGGGATGTATTCAGATATTATTTATACATATCTGGATACATATTCGAGGCGACCCACGAAAGATGAGACTATGCCCTTTTCGAGTCTTCGAGAGGCGACTAGTTTCCCACGTTCAGCTTTGAGACAATCTGGTTATGAGGCTCAATGTGTCTTCTTTGAATATCTCCTGAGTGAATTAGAAGCAAACATCCATAAATATTGGAAGATTAGAAAGGAGGACGTTAATTCTATGAATGCAGCTGAGATTGCTCAATTGGAGAATGAAGCTCAAGCTCAGCACATTGTTCTGACAGAATTCCTCGCTCAGTCTTCCAAAGAGCTAATGGCGAAAGACGAAGAAATCATAAGTACTCGTCAGAATATGGAACGCCTAGAGCAAAATGAAGCGTCAAAAGCTGAAGAACTTAGAAAGCTGAGGGAAGAGCTAGCTCGTATTCAGGAGCAAATTGCCTC
Organism: Iris pallida; assembly: GCA_029216955.1. Classification (NCBI taxonomy): domain Eukaryota; kingdom Viridiplantae; phylum Streptophyta; class Magnoliopsida; order Asparagales; family Iridaceae; genus Iris; species Iris pallida. The sequence goes on from JANAVB010033876.1 coordinate 75,706, forward strand.
TGTGGAAACAGAACAATCAAAGATTGCTACTGATCGTAAAACTACAGCTGAACGCTGTCAAGTTTTACAGCAGGAGCGAGAATTGATGCAAACTAATCAGATTGAGGACACCAATCGCCGTAGCTCTATTATTGTAGAATATGACCAACGGATGATTGGAGCAGAAACAGCAGAGCGAATCATGAAAGCTCATGATGAAAAGATGAATAATATAATCGTTCGTATTCAGAAGATCATTACTCCTCCTAAATAATTCTGTTACATTTATCATGTATTGAAGTTTTGATACCCATTTGTAATCATTGTTCTGATTTTGATTGAAATGAATATCTTGGCTTGATTTCAATTATGTGGATAATATTTTTGTAGAAAACATGTTCAGAGGTAAATAATACATGACATATTTCAATAGAATAGAATATACAAATAAACTTTGTAACTCTATCATGATACTAAACCAAAGATAATTTAGTTTAATACTGATTAGAGAAAACAGAATTCTGATATAAAGATATCTTTAGATTTTATTTTGCATGATCTTTGGACTCGGAAATCAAAAGACGAGATATCATTTTCAGAGAATAGAAAATATGATACATACTGAGATAGAAAATTCAGAGGTAATATGGACATGATTTTCTATTCAAGATCTTTATTAAAACCACTGGGGATCTAATAAAACAAAATATCAAATTCTCTGGGAAGATGATACATGGTGGAATATCAGTTTCCTCTGGGGATAACGATATCGAGATAACTTTTGTAAAGAAGAATTAACTTTGATTTCACATTTGCTGGGGAATGATGAAAATATTATACATAATATTTCTTTAAGAATTTGCCATTGATAGGCATCATCATGACTTTCCCATCCATAGAGGCAAGCTGATATGCTCCGTTAGAGAAGACTTTGTTTACTACGAATGGGCCTTCCCATTTCGCATCAAATTTGCCTTTGCTCATATGTGTCATGGTCATGGGACGTCTGACAGTAAGGACCAGTTCTCCCTTCTGATATGTTCTGACTTTGACTTTCCGGTTAAAAGCTTTTGAGATTCGGGCCTGATAAAGCTCGATATTTTGTTGAGCATACAATCATTTTTCATCTAGAGCTTCCAATTCTTGAAGTCGAAGACGATCATTATTTTCTGTTGTAAGTTCATTGGAGATTGCAATTCTCAGAGAAGGAATCTGGATCTCGAGAGGAAGAACAGCTTCACACCCATACACCAAAGAGAAAGGCGTACATCCGGTCGCATTGCGAACTGTGGTGCGGTAGGCCCATAAACATTCACCAAGCTTCTCGCTCCAGTTGCGTTTGTTGGAAGAAACGAACTTTTTTAAGAGTTTGATGATTGTTTTATTGAAAGCTTCTGCCAATCCATTAGCTGCTGGATTATATGCTGTAGAAGCTAAATTATTAATCCGATGATCGTCGCAGAATCGAGTAAATTTCTGACTGACGAACTGCGGTCCGTTATCATGGATAATACGCCGAGGAACCCCAAATTGATAGATGACATGATGTTTGACGAAGTTGATAACACTAGAAGTTTTAACTTCAGATAACGGGATTGCTTCAGCCCATTTGGAAAAGTAATCAGTTATTGCTAGAATAAACCGATGTCCTCTTGATGATGGTGGGTTGATGGGACCAATGACGTCCATGCCCCAAGCTTCAAAGGGCCATGATGCCGCTGTTGGGTGTAAGAACTCTGACGGTTGATGGATAAAGTCTGCATAAATTTGGCAGGCTTTACATTTCCGAGCGTATTAAATAGCGTCAGCCACCATCGTGGGCCAATAGTAACCCATACGTCGGATACGATCTTGAAGTTTAGGACCTGGTTGATGAGCTCCGCAAACACCATCATGTGCTTCACGGACTAGCTGTTGTGCTTCTTCACCAGCAATGCATCGGAGGAGAAGACCGTCGTAAGACCGACGATATAATATTTTCGTCGTATGATTATAATAGAATCTGAGAGATCGACGCCGGATAGACGCTGCTTCACTTGGATTATCAGGAAGTATATCATACAAAACAAAGTCTAGAAACGGGCGTCTCCAGTCTTCAGGTATGGCTTCTATTTCATTAGAAAAGATATTTTCCATAGTAGAATCGGAAGAAGACGAGGACATGTTGTCAAACTTTAATCCAGCATTAAGGTTGAGAGAATCTTTGTCTGGTTTATAGGGAAAAGCCAAGGCCAAATTATTCTCAACACAGAATAGTTCTCGGTTATAAACCACTATCACTTGCTGACGTCTGATTGGTATAGCTAATACAGCAGCAAGATTAGCTAAAGCATCAGCTTCTGCATTATAGGCTCGTCAAACATGTTCAATAAAGAAACCTTCAAAAGATGAGGCTATAGAGAGTGCTGCTCGATGATAAGGTATCAAATCCTGATGACGAACTTCATACGTTCCTCTGATCTGATTGACAATAAGCTTGGAGTCTCCATAAACTTCCAAATATTGAATATCTAGATGTTTAGCAAGTTGAAGGCCGATGAGCAATACATTGTATTCAGCTACATTGTTTGAACATGATTGATCTAGAGAATAAGCCCTCTGAATAGTTAGTCCTTCTGGGGATACAAGAACAATCCCAACTCCGGCGATAATATCGTCGTTAGGACCCATTCTAGATGCTCCATCAAAGAATAGACGCCAGGTAGGAATTTCTTCAGAAACTAGATTTGAATCCAAGACTTTATCAGGAATCTCATCATATAATTTAGAATCTTCTGGAATCGCATGAGCAGCCAGAAAATCAGCAAGAGCCTGTCCTTTAACTGACTTCTGAGGAACATAATGCATATCGTATTGAGCTAACAAGATTCCCCAATTAGCTAGTCTGGAGTTGAGAATACCAGGTTTCTTCATCATAATCCTGATGGGATTCACTCTGGAAATGACGTGAATCGTTTGACCGATAATATAATGTCGTATTTTCTGAACAGCAAACATTAATGCTAAGCATTCTTTCTCGATTGGAGAATAACGCGGTTCAGTACCTGTCATTGTGCGACTGAGATAATAAATAGCCTGTTCATGGCCATCTTTATTTTTCTGGGCAAGTAATGCACCAAGAGAATGATCCATGGCTCGAACATATAGAAGGAATGGTATTCCCGAGACGGAAGGTACCAAAACTGGAGGGTTCATGAGATACTGTTTAATATCGTCAAATGCTTTTTGACATTCTTCGTTCCAAACGAAAGATACACCTTTCTTCAGAAGTTTGTTGAATGGTCTGCAGCGTCCTGATAAGTTGGAAATGAATCTCCTGATATAAGCAATTCTTCCTTGAAATCCTCGTAGCTCTTTTAAGGTGCATGGAGGACGCATCTCTTGAATGGCTTTGATCTTCTCGGGATCCACGTGTATACCTTTAGCGGTAATGACGAAGCCGAGAAATTTACCACTAGAGACGCCCAGGAAGGACTTAGTAGGGTTCATTTTAAGTTGATGCTGACGCATTAAATCAAAGATAGTCTTCAAATCTTGGATATGATCCTCCTTTCGTCGACTTTTGACCGCAATATCATCAACATAGCATTCGACTATTTTCCGGAGATGTTCGCAGGATATAGTGCTCATTGCTCGTTGATATGTTGCTCCTGCATTCTTGAGACCAAACGGCATCACTGTATAACAGTATGTACCGATCGGCGTTCTGAAGGAAGTGTGTTTTTCATCATCTGGAAACATTTTGATCTGGTTGTATCCCGAATACCCATCCATGAATGACATTCGTTCGAAACCACATGTATTGTCGATCATGACATCTGTAATTGGAAGAGGAAACTCGTCTTTAGGACAAGCTGCATTGAGATCGCGAAAGTCTATACAGACCCGGATCTTGCCAGTCTTTTTAAGGACAGGAATGATGTTAGCCACCCATTCAGGATGTTGTTCCTCTCGAATAAATTCAGAAGCCATAAGCTTATTGACTTCAGCTTCAATTGCATCCATGATGTCTGGACGAAATCGTCGCTGTTGTTGTTTGACCGGTTTAGCATTTGGCATGATATTGAGTTTATGCATTACAATCTTTGGATCTAGTCCTGGCATATCCTCATAACTCCAGGCAAAGACATCGATATAATCACGAATAAGTTTAATCATGTCTTGTTTATCCGTTTCTGAAAGACTTTCGCTGATGAATATTGGTTTAGGGGACCCTTCTTCACTAACATCAATTTGGATCAGTTTATCTTCAGTAGGAGGTTTCCTCTGCTCAAACCTGAATTCCCATTGATTATCTAATCTTTGAGCCCATTGTTCCGATTCGGGTGATATTTCAAAATCATCCTCATCTTCATCATTTTCCTGCGGGCCACCAACGGAGACCATATTGATGGATAAAATAGAGCGTTGGAGATCGCCAATACTCGTGTCAGAATCCCAAGAGAGGGAATCAGAAGACTCAGATCGTTCGTCTTCATCGGATGGTGAATCTTCATGGACGATGTTGATAAAGGAAGTAGGAGCAATGTAACCTAAACCACATTTTGTCCTTCCGTATTTTAATGGAGGAATTCGAACAGGCATTCTTCTTCCTTTTCCATTATTGAGACTAGTTCTAAAGTCATAACCCATATTCTTGATGATATTTTTAGATTGCTGACTATAGCGACGCAGTTGTAACCTTCCAGTATCGTCGTTTGTGTCATCTTCTTCCAAGTTAGGAGGATTTTGGGATCCTTTATAAAAGAAGATTGGATTTTCTTCCTTCTTTCTAGCAGGGACCACGAAGTATGATTTTTGTATGGAATCCAATGATACGTCTGTATGAAGAGTTTGAACAACCCCTATAGTTAGGGACTCTAAGCTATCTAGCAATGGTAAATAACTTTGTACATGATTACAGACATCAATATACTGCAAAGAAGATGCTTCATTAATATTAAATACTGTATTTACAACAGAAGGCTGAGCCTTATCAGACTTAGTCAAATTAATGACAAAAGGGGGAGAGGAAGAGCGATCAGAAGTTTTATTTCGATTAAGATCGATAACAAAAGGCTCAGAAGAGGTGAGCTCCCTTGAAGAAGATCGTGGATAAGTCGTACGTCCACTGACTGGAATGACTAGAGTATCTGGTCTAGCCTGAGAAGGTGGAGGGGGAGTGGTACGTCCACTGACAGGAATTATCAGTGAGCCTTGTGGAGCTTGGGAAGACAACACAGTAGTACGTCCACTGACAGGAATTATCAGTGAGCCTTGTGGAGCCTGGACAGGTGATGAAGTAGTACGTCTACTGACAGGAATTATCAGCGAACCTTCTTCAGATGATTTAACAGACTGCGGAGGAGTGATACGCCCTTTTACAGGAATAACAAAAGTGCCAACTTTTGCTATCTCATCATCATTATCCATAGCTTGTAAGACTTTTGAGTATTCATCTTTGTACATGCGAGCGTCATTGAAGTAAGCTTCAACTCCTTTGAATGGATAGAGATCTGCAACCTCCTTTTGAACTTCTCCATTATCATCAATATATTTGAAGCACTGATGAAGAGTCGAAGGAACGACATTATGTTCATGTAAGAATGGTCTCCCCAATAGAGCATTGTATGAGCAACCATGATTGTCGATGATGTAAAAAGTAACTTTAGTGCGAAGATCGCCTATTTGAAATTTGAGGCGAATCTTGCCCAAAGGCTCACTCTTTCCTTGATTGAATTCCAAGATGGTAGTGATAGTGCTGGAAAGACTATGTACAGGTATCTTCAGTACATCTAGCATAGCTTTTGGCATAATACTGAGAGCAGATCCTGGATCAATCAGGAGACGATCAACCTTCATAGAATCAATATATCCTGTATGATATAAAGGACGGTCATGTCGATTATCTTCTAGCAGCATATCATCCTGCGTAAAGGTAATGTTTGGAATAAATTCTAATACATTATGGCAATGAGAAACAGGTTCTGTTTCTAATTTCTTGAGAAGAGTTAGGCAGGTTTCTGCTTGCAGCAGGGCTTCACTTAGAGTTTCTCGAGTCTCTTTAGAGAGGCGTAAGAGCTCGAAGATTGATAATTTAGCTGGGGTATTGGCTAGTTGAGCCAATATATCAAAATTATAAGGCTTTTTAAGTCCTGTAGGAGATGACTTCTTCAATGGTTTGTCGAAGCGGACTTGTTGTTTGCCTTTGTCAGCTGCTGTTGGTTTAGAAGGAACTGTCTCAACAGGAACATTTAAAGGCTCTTCAGTAGAGACTGGTGTTGGAGCTGTAACCGGAGGGACGTCAGAAGTTTCTTCAGGAATTTCAGCATAATCTTTCAAATATATTTTTCCTGACCGAGTTCCAGCATGAACTTCAACTTCAGATTCTGGTTCAGGGTCTATAGAAACTATGTTGCAATTCTTTATCTTGCTCTTGGTTCTTTTATGTTTGATGAGAGCTTCATTCCAGAAACCAAGGCCAACACGAGATTGATTATGCCTCATAGTGATGGCTAAAGGTGCTTGAAGTCCTTTGCCTGAGTTCAAACTAGGAGCAGTGGCTAGATCATAACCCATCTTTGCCATCAATTCACGAGATTGTGAACTGTATAGATGAAAAGCAGGCTTGTACCTATCTTCAAATTGAGGTACAGATTTTATCTCCGTAGGGAGTGAATTTCCTGCCGAGATGAAAGTAGAGGTTAGATAAAAATCGGGTGTGAAACTAGAAGTCACATTGCATGACTTAGTCTTTCCGAGCTTCTTTTTAGATGAGAGAATCTTCCGAGGAGAAGAGGAAGACGTTTCAAACTCCGTCATTAAATCCGGGTGAATCCATATGATCTCTCCCTTCTTAGTTGTGACAGGAACAAGCCCATCATTCTGTGCTTGTGGGATGTTTACAACTTCGAGAGTTGCTTTGGGGATAGGAACAATCCCACTTTCTACAATTAAGGGAGGGAAGTCACCGAACTGCATTGAAATTACATTTGCTGTGACTGTCTTGTCTTTGGGTGTCAGTGTCACAGCTCCTGATTTAATCATCTCTTGAATCTTCCCTTTTAATACATAGCAAGACCGGATTGTATGACCCAGCATTCTATGATATGGACAGTATTTTGGATGATCTGTCTTATTGGCTTCATCAGGTTTTTTGATTTCTGGCAATTGAATCTTGTTACCTTTGAGCAAGCATTCAAAGATACCCTGAACATCGTCATCGTCGAAAGAATATTCTTCCTTCGGTCGAGGAGGTCTCTGTTGTTGATTTGTTGGAGCTGGGGTAGCTTGAGTAGTCTTTACCTCTTGACTACTGCTTTGGAGATTGACTTCAAGAGCTTCTTTCCCTTTGCGATTGTTGGGTCGAGTACTATTGCTAGCACTCTGATTTGATTCTTTGGGAGCCATTTGTACCCCCAGACCATTGAAGGTCTCAGCACTGACTTCAGCAGCCTTGGCACTGACGATAAAAGAAGGCCAATCTTGGAACTGAGTGGACCCTGTCCACATGCTGATAATTGGTAAGAGATTCGACTTGCAAGTGTCGATGGTAACAGCATCGGGAGTTCCGAGAGGTATTTTGAGGGCTTTTCTTCTGAATCTTTCAATGAAGTCCTCGGTGGTTTCATTATTTTTCTGTTTAATTCTTATGAGGGCTGACATGGTCATATTATTAAGCCCTTCATAGAATCGTTCAAGAAACATTTGCTTGAAACCGGCAAATGGGGTAATGCACCCGTCAGGGAGACTTCTATACCATTCATAAGCCGTTCCTTTGAGACACCCAACAAATACCCGAGTAAGGAGGGCATCACTTGGTTGCAGTTGATCAGTCATTACTTCAAAGTGATTAATAAACTGACTTAGGGAGGTTGTCCCATCAAAGAAAGAGATGGTCGGAGGTTTGTATTTTGGTGGATACGATACCTGATTCCATTCTATTGGGTAAGGTTGTTTGATACCTAACCTTTGTAAACCATCCTTCTGTTTAAATGCCTCAAATTGAGTTCGGAGATTTCTTAACTCTTCAGTAACAATTCCGGAGGATTGTGGAGTTGTAACTTATTGAGTATAATTGGGAGGAGGGACTGCAGCATATGTACCACCCCCAGCTCCAAACTGACTTGGAGTGGGTTGTACAGGAACATTAGATTGTACCCCCAGAATAGTAGAGGGTTCTGGGTTTGGAACAATAGGAGTATTTAATACAACTGGAGGGGCTGTATGTTAGACTTGCTGAGTTTGATGCTGAGCTTGCATAAGAGTGTGCATAGCATTCAACGTATCTGCCATAGCTCGCAACTGTTGTTCTAAGGAAGAAATCCTTTGTTCATGAGCTTCGGTGCTAGTTGAAGGTTCATGATTGCCCTCTGCCATGTAAGTGGTAATCATTCGAGGAATAGATGATGAAACAGTCTGTTCTGAATCATCACTATGTGAATCAGTATCTTTTCCGGAGCTATTTACGGGAGTCAATACTGGAAAGTTGGATTCTCCAAGGAAGTCCTCTGTGATCTCCGGATTACCACTTGGATGAGAAGAAGAAGAGACCCTGGCCAAGGCTCCGGTCCTGGATTGGGTGCCGAGATAAACGCCATCTTCAGAGTCTGCTATAGCATCAGACCGTATGCTATCCCAAATATTTCTGGAGGTCATGTTGACAGAAGCATAAAGAGGTTCATCTTCATCCAACATTGGTTCATACTGAATCCGTTCGAAAACAGATTGTCTTTTTGGTGAACAACAACATTGAATTACAACTCGAGGTTGGAAGTTGCAACCATGCTTTTTATGGCAAATATGAGCAATATCATAGCCTGATGGAGTGTCAATTCTCCGTTTATTTTGCAAATACTCCCGGATATCTGTAGGAACAGATTGGGAAGTACTTGAAGATAGTTTCTGTGTAGAAACTTGTCTTTTGTTCTTCTGTCTTCTCGGTTCTTGAGTGTATAAAGACCGATTAATTTGAGCCACATAATTTTTGGCATATTCTGCATCAGGGTCTAATATACTTGTCTCAGTGGAATCGAGACGATTCTGATTAAGCTTGTTACGAAGATCCGTAGGAGATCTGACTTTGATATCAGTCTTGGATACTTGTAATTTGCCTTTCTCAGATCGAGAAATTTGGAGAGAAGGAAGATGGGTATTATTCCGACTGGGAGTCGGTAATAATCCATCTTTGGAGGAATTAGCCAAAAGGCGTTTTCCTTTGTTTAATCTAGTAAGAGTACTAGTCAAATTAACTCCAGAGGTAAAGACCTTAGGAGTAGAGGAGTTGACTAAAGAGTCTTTCTCCTTGGTTGGCACAAGATGTGCAAGTTGAAGGGGAATCATTTGTATGTTCTGTGGAAGAGAACCCCCAGCTTGATTTCGAGAAACAGTCAAAGGACTGTATCTGTTAGCATACGCTGACTTTAGTTTGGGCTTCTGGTCATACGCTGCCTTTTTATTAGCATACGCTGGCTTTGGCTTAACGTACGCTGCCTGATGTTGGCTTTTGTTTGCTGCCTTTGCCGTACGCTGCCCTTTAAATGCCATACGCTCAGAGTCATCAATGGCTAAAGAGCCGACTGCGGTCGTAAGAGTAGAGGGAGAAGGGACTTTGACATGTCCAGAGATGGTTTTCCTTGTACACGCTGACTTGGTTAAAGAACCAACTTTGTCAGCGTGACTAGGAGAAGCCACTGTTGCCATGTTCAGAGAAGCCGAAGTGTGCTTAGTTGAAGTTGAAGACGTGTTCTTGTCAGCGTGAGAAGTGACAAAAATGACTCGGGCTGTTGAAGAAGACTTAGGGACATAGACAGAGCGTCCCTTCTTCTTGGCAGCAGGAAGAGCGGTGGAAGCAGTGCGGCCCTCCTTCGCCTAGAGCATTTTTTCATAAGCCGATTGGTCGAATTGTACAACCATCGTCTTCTTCGTCAAGCCGATCGACGAAGTATCGCATTGAGTTGTTGCTATCTCGTTGGAGGAGACAGCTTTCCCCAGCAGAGTCGCCAATTTGTTTTCCATAAATAAATTCACTTTATTTATTTTGTATCTGAGAAAATTACAACTGTAGGAATCTAATCTAGAAGACGATTACTTTATCCCTTGGACGATGCGATGAAGAAAACTCGAACTTTGAAGAACTTGGACAGCAACTGGGCAATCTCTCTGTTCTCTCTAAAATTGACTGTAGTCTCTGATGAAGATGAAGAAACTCTCTTTTATAGAGTTCAGGATAACTGTCCTTAAGCATACGCTCAGGTAGTTACTTGACGTGTGCATAACTGCAGGGACGCGTGGTAAATTCTGATGTAGACACATTAGCGTGCGGTTGAAAATAGTGGAGCATATTCAGGAGAGATTGATGGCATGAATGCCACATTGCATAACTTCTGAAGAAGTGGATAACTGATTACAGGACACGTGAGAACGTGTGTTAACTGCACGTTAAAAATCATCCTGGACACAACTGCTGTGATATGCTGCTTTAGAAGAAGAGTCATACGCTAGCTTTTGAAGGCACATGTCTTGCATACGCTGACTTGGACAGCGTAGAACCATATAAAGCTGATACGCTCACATTATTGACAGGGAGTCGTATGGAAACTATACGCTCACTTGACAAGGAGTCGTATGGATCCATACGCTCACTTGGTTGGCAATGAGTCGTATGGAATCCATACGCTCACTTAGTTGGCAGGAGTCGTATGAGATCCATACGCTCACTTAGTTGGCAGGAGTCGTATGAGATCCATACGCTCACTTAGTTGGAAGGAGTCGTATGTTTGAATAAGTAGACCCGTGGCATGTTTGAATAAGTAGACACGTGGCCATCATCAATCTTCTTTGATACGCCATATCTTCCAATAACTGACAAAATCTTCTCGAGCGTCGTGACTGCGGATATGATGGCTGACAGACTGTCAAAACTGACAGTAATGATGGCTTTTACATTTATGAGAGATGCTGAGCTGTCTTCGTAAAAGACAAAACCGACTCTTCGAAAACCTATACGACGGCTAGTCTCCATTGGACAGCTGTCTTTGTACGAAAGACGAAGTGTCAGATTCATCCTTTATTAAATACATGCTGTGCTGTCATCTTAGAAAATAATAAAATATTCACTAAGCGTACGGCCTTTAGATGAGCGTATGGCCTTGACTGAGCGTATAGCCTTGAGCGTATGGCTTGGACTGAGCGTATGGCTTTGAGCGTATGGCTTGGACTGAGCGTATGGCTTTGAGCGTATGGCTTGGACTTAGTGTATGGCTTTGAGCGTATGGCTTGGACTGAGCGTATGGCTTTGAGCGTATGGCTTGGACTGAGTCTTATGTGAGCGTGTCATAATTTTCACACCCTACAGTGTGGGGGTAACATCTTCAAGAGTTGGGCCAGGAGTAGACGAGGGACTTAGTACAGTAGGCAATAGGCTTGGTACAGTAGGCGCTGGACACGACACAGTAATCGACTTCTGCTATCTCCGTCTGTAAACTTGGAGCTTCTTTTCCCTTGTCTGCTTCTTCCCCGACGTAACATGTGTATCTTCTTCTTCATTCTCTGTATCGGGGTCACTGCTTTTACCCTCTTTTATCCAATTTTCTACGAACGGGCATGGGACTGATCAGACTAGCACTTTGGACTTATTATCTCTCCCTTACGTCTAACACCCTCTGTGTTAGGTGTGTCACCAAACGTTGAACCTTCATCCGAACCATAGTATGGTTCCAGTTCTCTGAATGTAACGTCCGTGCTTACAAACAGCTTCCCCTCGACTGGGCTCTAACATGCGTATCATTTCTGAGTCACTGTGTACCCGACGAATATACACTTAACCACTCTAGGATCTAGTTTTCGAACTTCTGGCCTATTATCTTGGACAAAACACACACACCCAAATACTTTCGGTGGAACAGTGTACATGGTTACACCAGCAAGCATCTCCAACGGTGTCTTCCAGTCCAATACCTGAGATGGCATTCTATTGATGAGATAAGAGGCCGTCAATACAGCCTGCCCCATAAGTGTTTCGGGACATTCATAGCCAGCATCATCGTTTGTACGACCTCTAGTAGGTGTCCATTCTTTCGTTCGGCCACACTATTTTTTGTCGGTGTATAGGCACATGAAGTTTGTTGTAGTATTCTATGAGTAGATAAATACTCAGCAACCCTCTTATTAGTATACTCTGTCCTATTGTCAGACCAGAAACACTTAATTTTAATGTTATATTGTGTTTCCACCCAGCGATGAAAGTGCTGAAAAGCCTCAAGGACGTCACTTTTATTCTTCATAAGGTAGACCCAGGTCACACGAGTATAACAGTCAATAAAAGTGACAAACCATCTAAAACCTTTAATACCGGTTGTAGGACAAGGGCCCCATACGTTCGAATGTATCATATCAAATGCAGCGGAACTTCTATTTCCAAATCTCACATACGAGCTCCTGGTATGTTTTTCCAACTCACATGCATTACAGAATAACTTTTCTTTATTAGCCCTTTCATATAAGGACGGATACATTCGACTAATAACTTTAAAGGAAGAATGTCCGACAGGATGGTGGTGGAGTAGTAATTCATCTTCTACACTGTAACGTGAAGCGTCCAGTTGTGCGTTTGCTACTAGAGATGCCAATGCTTTGTCCAGTCCGGTCCTGTCTAAGTACCATAGCCCCTTATGCAATGTGCCAGTCCCTAGTCGTCGTCCTGTCCCCTTCTCCTGAAAAGTTACCGTAGGAATGTCAAAAGAAACAATACAGTTTAGGTCAAGGATAACGGCACCAATAAATATAAGATTGACAAGAAAAGATGGAGCATATAAGACATTGGTGAGAGTGAGGGAAGGGGTGCATGCGATAGTGCCTTTATCCATTACAAGTCTAGAGGTACCATCAGCAGTCTGAATGCTCTCCGACGTCGATAGGTGAGTATAGTCCAGGAACTCACCGCTGGACCCCGTGACATGGCGAGATGCCCCAGAGTATATAATCCAACCAGGCTGATAGAGAGATGCTAGAGCACGTGCAGGTATACATGTGTTGGTTTGGGCAAAGAAAGTGATGTGATCCCCCGAGATGGATGATGTCCCACGAGTAACTTGACTGTCGTCCGAACCCAGCTTCGTGCCTCGTAACCTCACGATGAATTCCCTCTAAAGAGGGGTTATTTTAGCCAATTGATTGTCTCCTCCTTCTTCTGCCAGATTTGCTTTGTGTCCTCCAAAATAATTTTCTCTTTTACCAGCATATCCTCCTCTACCACCACGACGTCCTCCACGGCCCCATCCACGATCATTTGACTTACCTCATAGGGGTTTTGTACAAAATCTGTTGTAATATCCCGAGTCACCACAGTTGTGGCAAACACTGTCCGTAGAGGAAGGCTGATTGAAGACGACAAGGGCAGACTTTTTAACAGCAGCTTGCTCCTCCTAGAAGTAGCCCTTGTTGGGCATCAACTTCAATCGAGCTTCTTCTTGTGCCATGGCAGCTATGGTTTCTTCTAAGGTTGGAAGGGTGGGTTGTGCGAGTAGTACATTCCTTCTCTACTCAAACACAGGGTTGAGCCCCTTCAAGAACTTCATCATCCGCTGCCGCGAAATATACGCCAGGAACGTCTAAAAATTCTTCGCAAATGTCGGTTCGACTTGTGCATCTTCCATCCCAAAAGGATCATAGTGATCCAAATCAGACCAGTACTTCTTCAACAGGGCTGTATACTCAGAGATGGTACGTTCATCTTGGGTCACCCTATCGAGTTCATCCTGTAGTTGGAAGAGTTATATAGGGTTGCCCTAGTCTGAGCACATATCCTTCAAAGTCTTCCATATATTAGCAGTACCCTCCACCGCCTCTATATTGCCCGACACATGGTCGGTCAAGGAGGTTGTCAACCACCCAGCCACTACGTTGTTGACAATCATCCAAATAGCAAACTCCTTTTAGGAGGGATCAGCGGGCGCCTTGGTTTGGCCATTGACATAGCCAACCAAGCCACGTCCCTTCAACGTCCGAATCGTCTGCCGCGACCATTTCAAGTAGTTGGACGTTCCTTCCAACTTTGTCCCCAGCTTTTCCAACTTTTTCATTTTGTAGGGTGATGGATCCACATCAGTATTCATACGAGGGGTCGCCTCAGTCCATCTCTTCGACAAGATATCATCAACCAAGGCCTTCATCTCTTGTGCTGTCAGTTTTCCAGCGATCGAATCCATGGCTTCTTCAACTGTATCTCTAGTCGTCGTGTTCGTCGTAGGCTGCTAACTGCTAGTCGTCGTCTTCGTCAGCATCTTCGTCGTCTTTTACTTTATGAATGTGCTATAAATATGGCCAACACCGGCACGCACTGTTTGCCATTGATTATCGTAGCACAGAACAATTTTATAGGATGACTGAACTGGACTCACAATTACAAACTCGCTTGTACAAAAGAGAGCCTAGGAACAAAACCTAGAAAAAGCAATCTAAGTACAATTGTTTTATTTTTGATTCTGGAGAGTGATGGTAGAGGCTCGGGAGAGTGCTATCAACTCTGCCTTACTCCTTGGACGATCGAACGCAACTTTGACTCTGGTGAAGAAAATGCTCTCTGTATGTATGCGGGGGGTTTGCAAGGGAATAACACCTTGCTATTTATAGAAATTCATGAGGAATGGGATGTACAGCCACGTGGCAAATTTTGGGCCACATCCTTGTAACTGTGCCTCGAGACTCGGTCAGCTGGGGGTTGGTTGAGATTAATCATGATCTGTTTGTTGCAGTAAATCTGAACTGTCAAGACTTGGTCAATTTTTGCCACATGTCTCAACTGCTATTTTATGACGAGCCGCATGAGAGATGTCTCTGGCTGAGCCGCATGAGGGACTGTCGCATTATTGAACCACATGAAGGGTGTCTCATGACCGAGCTGCATGAAGGACGTCTCATAACCGAGCTGCATGAAGAGCATCCCATAACCAAGTCGCATGAAAGGCGTCTCATGACCGAGCCGTGTGGAGAGTGTCCCATGACCGAGCCGCATGGAGAGTGTCTCATGACCGAGCCACATGGAGAGTGTCCCATGACTGAGCCGCATGAGAGATGTCCCATAGCCGAGCTGCATGAGAGCTGTTTCATGATCGAGCCACATGAAGAGTCTTACGGCTGAGCCGCATGAGCCTCCTTTGGTTCGTGAATCGTGCCGGATGTCTTTATGATTATTTCGTCTTTTTAGGAGCATGTCACGTCTTCATGTCAGGGCTGTATCTTTGTCAGAGCTGTCACTTCTTTGTGTCAGAGTAATTATGACCTGCTTCAAAAAGAGACATTTACTGCTTAGGCTAATGTCAAATCGCATAAGGCTTCCCTTTGCTTTTGGGCCGTATGAAGCTTTCTGAGCCTTTTTGAGCCGCATGAGGCTCAATGTTGATTTAGAGCCATATAAGGCTCTCTGTTGCTTTTTTGAGCCGCATGAGGCTCCATGTTAACTTCGAACCGCATAGAAAATCCTCTTCTTTTTTATGCTTCTACAAGACCCCCTTCAAAGTTTTCAATTTGTAAAATTGAAATACTTTGAATAAGAAGCATGGGTCTGTCCGCATAAGCTCTTCATGCCACATAGGCTTCTCTGACCGCATAATGGCTTTCATGCCACGTGGGCTTCTCTGACTGTATAATGGCTTTCATGCCACGTGGGCGTCCTGTATCTTCGGCATTAATTGCTTCTTTGATTTGCTTTAATGATTTAAAGCCGTCTTTTGGATAGAATCCAAAGAGTCAGCATTTAAATTTTTTGATTTGCTTTGGTGATTCGGAGCCGTCTTTTGCATGAAAGGGGATAGAATCCCAAGAGTTGCCTTTATCCTTCGGCCAGCACGCAATCCGAAGCAGTACCTTATTGTGTGAGAGATGGTCGAATACAGAGCTTCTGACAGGGCCGCATGAGGCAGCCTGTCTGCGGTCATGATTGGTTGCCGCATGGACCATCTGCCTGCAGCCAGAGTTGGCTGCCGCATGGGCCATCTGCCTGCGGCCAGAGTTGGTTGCCGCATAGGCAGACTGCTTATTTCTCTTATGCGGCCTCTTCTTCGTCTGTATGGATTTCCCTTGTGTCCCCAAAAGCTCAACATCGTAGTATTTTCTTTTGCTGGATTTGGAGACAGTGGGGTTCTCTGTGGTCGGAAGCAAGGTCGTATGAGAGCTTTAATTTGATCATCGTTTTGGGCCGCAGAAGGAGATTTTTCGAGAACCTGACGAGGGGCAACAATTTTGTGCTTCGATGTCCTGCGGGTTCTTTTCGGGTTGGCTCGCTTCTGTGACGGGCTGGCGCTCCCTTCAGAGAGCATTTCTTTGAATGCTTTTTGGTCAAAACGAACCACAACCATTTGCTGCATAGAGCCGAACTTAGACGCGTCGAATTGCGTCACCAACTTCTCAATAGAGGAGAAGAAAGTTCCCAGCAGAGTCGCCATCGATTTTGCTATTAAATATCAAGAGCAAAAATTACAGAGGAATTGAACTTGATTGCAAACTCGCTTGTACAAAAGAAAGCCTAGAAAGAAATCCTAGGAAACAATCTAAGTACAATTGTTTAGTTTTTTTTATTCTGGAGGGAGGTGATGATGGAGGCTCGGAAAAGTGTAGCAACTCTACCTTTCTCCTTGGACTATCAGACGCAGTCTTTGCTCTTGAAGAAATTTGCCAGCCTTTGATTGCCAACCTTTTGCATGGGTGTGGTACCTTTCTATTTATAGCAATTTCGGGATGAAGGATATTTTGAGCCGCATAGATGGCCACGTGACTGCAACAACAAATAAAGACTGGCTCTTTGGCTGTCGGCCGGTGGTTTATTGAGATTTCTTTGTTGGAGCAAATCTGGGTTGTTAGGACTTGGTCAACTTGCCATGTGTCCACCCCAAAGAGTTGAGCCTGAAGCATTTTGGCCGTATAGTGGCCTTAAAAGCCTTTCTTCTGCGGCTCGGCTCCACTTGGCCCTATGGGATCTTTGGGAACATTCATTCTGCGGCTTGGTTTCACTTGGTCGCATGGGATCTTCGAGAGCCTTGCTTCTGCGGCTCGAGTCCACTTAGCCACATGAGGTCTCCAGGAACCTTGCTTCTGCGGCTCGGCTCCACTTGGCCGCATGGGATCTTCGAAAGCATTCCTTCTGCGGCTCGAGTCGTCACGCCCCGACCCGGAATCACCCGAATCATCGTCCTCGCAGGGGCATGATGCTGCACGAGCCTGGAGTTGCGCTCGTACAAGGCAAGATGACAAGTTCTCAAATGGTTATCTTTTGATTCGATATTAACAACGAAAGGAAAACAGAGTATACTAAACAATTCTCTTTATTGATAATCGAAACTGAGATTACAATGGCTTTCGATAGCCTAACAATATATGCCAGATTGGCTACAACACTCAGGTTCTCTCTTGCCCACAAAGGATTTCACCGTTCCATACATGATGCCATCTATATCTCGGCCGCATCAATCTAGCTGCGTAGTCCGAGCGTCAATGCGATAGCACGCTTCAATGCGCTTCGGCATTCCAAGCCTTAACACGTTCAAGCAATGCTTCGCCGCGAGCAATCCATTCCCTGCACCCTGCATGAAGCTGGTGGGGGATCAGTACGTTCGTCCTCGCATGTACTGAAGCAAAGATCATCTTTCCAAACCGACATTTTAATCTTTATGTTGAATCATGCAACTTAGCTTATGATCTTGCTATGTTCTCCTTAGGGTCAATTTTATGGCATCTTCGAAAGCGTAAAGCATGTTATCATAGCAGCATGTTATCGAATTGAATAGGCAAACAGACAAGCAATCTCGTGTTTGATTCGTGGCATGACTTACCAAGTCGACGCACTCGTCCTTGCACCGACGCAAGGTGAATACGCCGTAATCCTTCCCTGTCATGTTATTGTGCATCTCTAAGCAGGATCTCTATGCGGGACGCATATGCGCCTACACTTTCAATCTATCGTTCCTTAACTATATGAGGGCCGTTGGCGTATCCGCGCCGGAATGGACTAAAGGAGTTCCTTTTTCTTTTCTCTCCTTTTCTTATCGTTTGGTCGGGCTGCCGGCGTTTCACGGGTTGGGTCACATCCCAACAACCGAAACGTTCCCGCTGCATACCATCATTTGCGGCTTTTCTCATCTTGTTTAAGGATGTGCGCCTACAAAGATTATTCGAATCCGTCCTAGGCCAAGCGGTTCCGAGGCGTATCCGGCATTTAACCGCTTGGAGGAAACACCCGTGCACGGGCGATATCGCATTAATCTCGAGTCCATTCCAATCGACCATGCAACGCCCTATCATTCAAGCAATTAACTTCAAACAACCAAACATAGTCTTGAGTCCGAGACTCAGACTTATCATCTCGCATCTCTTTCGTTAGCTTTCTGTGTTCTTACATTTCATACTTCGTTTTAATGATTCAATGGCATCGTGCCTCAACTCAATGCTCGTCAACCGAACGACCCGAAGGTCTTGAACACCTTTCGAGGCACCATGTCATATCCGACAGTTCTGCCACATTCATGCCACAACTGTATTCTCTCACAACGAAACCATCTTTTATTATCCCGTGCACGTAGACACGTTCCGACCATATTCCCATGTTATATAACTTAGCATTCAATGTTCGGGGCTTGCGCGCTAGGGCACTCGCCTATTGTCCTTCAATGTTCTAGCCGTTCTAACTCGTACGCCAACGGCACGGTATGGTTCGTGCACTAAGGCACTCGCCAAGTACAGTTATCCCATGTTTTACGGCTAGCGCACCGAGGCGCTCGCCTTAGCGATATCCAATGTTCCATAGCGACTCGTGCATATGATGCACGTATCAATTCAATTGTTCTAACTTAGTGTTCGACTCACACTATGATTTATCTTCGATCGGGCCACGCCCGTGGCGTCGATAGGTTAACTTTAGCATACAATGATATATTTGACTTATCGAATGAAGGAGTAAAAGAAGTCAATCCTTCCACCTTGAGTCGATATGCCTTCGTCGTTTCGCCGAGCCGATGCGGCTCGATTTCATAACTTGTTTGCACGGCCACTCTCCTGACTTAGCCATTCGAGCACTTCGTGCTTCATTGAGTTATACGTCCGATTTGCCTTAGCGTGCCTAAGTCTTAGCCTGTCGCAAGGCGACGACTTGATTTCGCGGACCCCTTACTAAATATTGCAAAAGATCGACCTCTAATATTTTCCCGTCAAAGTATAACCTGCACACGAAACCAACTAAAATCAATACTCCAACGATTCAGACTTACGCCTTGGTCGATTCGATTTTTTAGAATCTTCGAGCCGATTCAACGCACTCATCATTCGGGGCAACGCGGCGCTTCGCATCGATTCAACTCGATGCATTCTTTCGGGACAAGGCAACTCTTCGCATCAACTTAGTTTGATCCATTGCTCGGGACAACGTAACTCGCCTATCGATTTGCATCGATACATTTTATTCGGTCCACGCGACTCGTTGAGTCAACGCTTCAGCGTAATGCGCCGTGCGGAGCGGGGCATTACAGAATATACCACTCAAAACAAGGTTCATCCTCAAACCAAAACTAACACTCTAACTCAGTGTTTTATAGACCGTATCACGATCTCGTCCCACCAAAGTTGTTCAATCTCACACTATCTCGCAAGCTTTCCATTAACATTTCATAGTCTTCCCTGCAGCTCGATTTGAATTTTGTATACAACTCAATTTGGATTCGTACCTATATTCATGGCGTCCCGAAGATATATATATTTCGACCAAGCCCAGTCGTAGCAAATTAGAACAAAGCTGACAGGTAAATTTCAATCCTATGCTTACCATCTCCGTACTCTCGATCGGACTTATCCTCAGCAACCGTTCTCGAAATTTCATCGCATACGTATATTCAATACATACGTGATTCATTCAATAAAGTCACTACACGCGACGCGATTCAAAATTGCCTTTCTCGTTTCGTATGTTTTATCGGGACTATCAATTCTACGCATTGCGTCAAGCCATCGCGCATCCGATCGCAACGATCCTTCGCAACGCCTTGCGTTCGATATCGCCACCCAACTATTTCCGAAGTCTGGCTATGCAATTTATCTCGATACGTTTTCCTTTGTTGACTTGCAAACGCATCAACATTCAGGACTACGCCCGCTAGGTTACTTACATAGTCCCCGTGCTTAGATTCTCCCGACGCAAGTTTAAATTGACATTGCACAAAGGCCACAATCTATCCGACATGAAAGTTTACAACAAGGCGACAGTGCTCAAGGCAACGATCGCCTTAGCACGAAGGTCTTTACGACGCGTCTTACGTTCAATTTCCTAACGAGTAGGAATTCACTAGCCAAATTCCCAACTTATCCGTCTCGCAACATCGAATACCAGTTCGATTCATGCAAGCTCAATTGCAAGGTGAATCCGAATCTAACGACATGACTTATAGGTCATTCCCTTATCATTCCCTCTCGTGCGTAGCATGTTCCTCGCAATCGCCTACTCGCATCACCAAGTTCGTTAGTAAATTTCATTCTCAATCGAAAGCTGTTCCAACAATTCTCGATCGCCTAGACTTATCGTCAATATGCACCGTTTTATATTTGTTATCGGTGCAATCTCTTATACGATATCGCATGGGTCATCTTACGGTCTGCAACATTCAATTTGATTTGGCGGTCAAGTCTTCTAGGGTCAGCTGCCCCGAAGCTACGCTCGACAATTATGGATCATCACCGAAGGACAGTTAATACGAACCATGCTATATCTTATTTCGGAGCCAAATCACGTTCCGACGATTCTATGCGACTACCCAATTTCGGACAAAACCATTTCTATCGGAGCAACTGATGTGCAACTATCCTCCGTGTCAAGTCATGCACTGCCGTCGATGATTCCGCAATTTACGAAACATCTACTCGCATCAAGTTCGAGTCTATCTTATTCACGGGTCGACACACGAGATGCTATACGCATCGAGCAATCGTCGATGACTTATAGTCTCGTCTTTGATCAATCACAAAATTTACGATCAACCAAGTTCGTTCATTCTCGTATCCTTACTTACAAAATTTTGATAGCGCAAGGCGTACTCCATTTTGTATTCCTACATCGTACTTATGTTTCCTTGCATATCGATCTTGATAGTTCATATCAATTTCGATAGCAAGAGGGTCGACTTCGAATCCGTTTCAACGTCAACTTAACTCGCATCGCATACATCCAAGTTCGCAACAAACTTTTCCATACGCATCGAATTATTTTTCGATTCACCGCATCCCGCTATACTTTGATCGCGTAACCGAGTTATCGATTATCCAACATCGTGCCCTCGGGTTATACAATCTCGCCCTCTAAGTTTCGCGTGTTTTCAATCGTACTCAAATGAGTGTCGCCGTAACGTAACCAACTATTTCTTAGGTACGATTACTCACATCAACCAACTCTTTACCGAAGTCGCACATCGTGCGATTCGATTACAATTTGCATCGCCTATCATTTCTATCGAAATCGCAAGTCGTGCGATTCGATTCGCCTCGCTCAACATTTCTATCGAGATCGCAAGTCGTGCGACTCATTTGTAAGCTCGAGTATTCCTTTTCCGTCGATCCGATTATTGCGTCAAGGCATAATCGTTTTGCTAGTCTCGGTCGTCCGATCGACTTATCATTCTCGTCCGACGTATCGTTCGTTGATACGAGTCTCGCCTTATCGTCCCACCCGAATTTCGAAGAACACTTGCATCAACATACCGTCATACAAATTTTCAATCGAGTCTCGGTTCTCCCCCGTCCGTTGCGGACAAACTTTCCGCAATTCTCACAAAGCGTCGATGCAATTTATTGCACAAGTACTATACCATATACCACACGAAATCGAGTCATTCATCGCCTACGTGGTATGGCATATACCACTCGGAGTTCAAGCCATTTCCCTCGCGTTATACTTAGTATAGGCCAACGTTCTCTTCCGACTCACGATTTCCGCAGTGATCGTGCTTGATCACAACCGTAATTTCGATTCTATCAAAATTCGACACGATTCGGTCAATGTTCTCGCTTGCCAACATAAGTTTGGTGTGCAACCGAACGATTCGTTCTATCGATTTACGATTTCAATTCTTTCCTTACGTTGCATCTCGTGCAACAATTTATTTGATATGCGTTGCACCTCGTGCAACAAATTTTACTTTCGATACGCGTTGCACATCGTGCTACGATTTATTTCCGATACTTTCGTTCCACTTTGTACAACGATTCAATTCCAATTTCCTTTGCACTTCGTGCAACGATTAATTGATATGCGTTGCACCACGTGCAATAATTTTTACTTTTCAATACGCGTTGCACATCGTGCAACGATCATTTCCAATATTTACCGTACCTCGTGCAACGAATTACTCTCGACTTTCCAAGTCAATGCACAATCCGTTTAACACATTCGGTATTGGCTTATCACTTCTCACTTTTATTTTAACGCATATTCACCATTACTCGTTGCACTTCGTGCATCATTTTATTTCTCATTCAACATGTTACATTGCCACAGTATCTCAAATCGTATACCACAATTTGTTGCGCTTGCAGCAACTAACATTTGCTCGTTTGCATTCAATGCAATATACCCTTCGTGACTTTCTTAGCAAACATCGTATAATTTCCAAAACACATGCGGCAAAATTATACGATTTGTATTAGACTTATTGTATGGAACATCCAGTATGGCATCGAGTAGAGTCAAGAGTGATATCAAGTGGTGGTGGGCAACTTTTCAAATTGTAATGAAGCAAGCGTCCAGAGGAAATTGAGCCTAGAGCTCTGATACCAATTTGTCACGCCCCGACCCGGAATCACCCGAATCATCGTCCTCGCAGGGGCGTGATGCCGCACGAGCCTGGAGTTGCGCTCGTGCAAGGCAAGATGAAAAGTTCTCAAATGGTTATCTTTTGATTCGATATTAACAACGAAAGAAAAACAGAGTATACGAAACAATTCTCTTTATTGATAATCGAAACTGAGATTACAATGGCTTTCGATAGCCTAACAATATATGCCAGATTGGCTACAACACTCAGGTTCTCTCTTGCCCACAAAGGATTTTACCGTTTCATACATGATGCCTTCTGTATCTCGGCCGTATCAATCCAGCTGCGTAGTCCGAGCGTCAATGCGATAGCACGCTTCAATGCGCTTCGGCATTCCAAGCCTTAACACGTTCAAGCAACGCTTCGCCGCGAGCAATCCATTCCCTGCACCCTGCATGAAGCTGGTGGGGGATCAGTACGTTCGTCCTCGCATGTACTGAAGCAAAGATCATCTTTCCAAACCGACATTTTAATCTTTATGTTGAATCATGCAACTTAGCTTATGATCTTGCTATGTTCTCCTTAGGGTCAATTTCATGGCATCTTCGAAAGCGTAAAGCATGTTATCATAGCAGCATGTTATTGAATTGAATAGGCAAACAGACAAGCAATCTCGTGTTTGATTCGTGGTATGACTTACCAAGTCGACGCACTCGTCCTTGCACCGACGCAAGGTGAATATGCCGTAATCCTTCCCTGTCATGTTATTGTGCATCTCTAAGCAGGATCTCTATGCGGGACGCATATGCGCCTACACTTTCAATCCATCGTTCCTTAACTATATGAGGGCCGTTGGCGTATCCGCGCCGGAATGGACTAAAGGAGTTCCTTTTTCTTTTCTCTCCTTTTCTCATCGTTTGGTCGGGCTGCCCGGTATTTCACGGGTTGGGTCACATCCCAACAACCGAAACGTTCCCGCTGCATACCATCATTTGCGGCTTTTCCCATCTTGTTTAAGGATGTGCGCCTACAAAGATTATTCGAATCCGTCCTAGGCCAAGCGGTTCCGGGGCACATCCGGCATTTAACCGCTTGGAGGAAACACCCGTGCACGGGCGATATCGCATTAATCTCGAGTCCATTCCAATCGACCATGCAACGCCCTATCATTCAAGCAATTAACTTCAAACAACCAAACATAGTCTTGAGTCCGAGACTCAGACTTATCATCTCGCATCTCTTTCGTTAGCTTTCTGTGTTCTTACATTTTACTTCGTTTTAATGATTCAATGGCATCGTGCCTCAACTCAATGCTCGTCAACCGAACGACCCGAAGGTCTTGAACACCTTTCGAGGCACCATGTCATATCCGACAGTTCCGCCACATTATGCCACAACTGTATTCTCTCACAACGAAGCCATCTTTTATTATCCCGTGCACATAGGCACGTTCCGACCATATTCCCATGTTATATAACTTAGCATTCAATGTTCGGGGCTTGTGCGCTAGGGCGCTCGCCTATTGTCTTTCAATGTTCTAGCCGTTCTAACTCGTGCCAACGGCACGGTATAGTTCGTGCACTAAGGCACTCGCCGAGTACAGTTATCCATGTTTTACGGCTTGCGCACCGAGGCGCTCGCCTTAGCGATATCCAATGTTCCATAGCGACTCGTGCATATGATGCATGTATCATTTCAATTGTTCTAACTTAGTGTTCGACTCACACTATGATTTATCTCCGATCGGGCCACGCCCGTGGCGTCGATAGGTTAACTTTAGCATACAATGATATATTTGACTTATCGAATAAAGGAGTAAAAGAAGTCAATCCTCCCACCTTGAGTCGATAGGCCTTCGTCGTTTCGCCGAGCCGATGTGGCTCGATTTCATAACTTGTTTGCACGGCCACTCTCCTGACTTAGCCATTCGAGCACTTCGTGCTTCATTGAGTTATACGTCCGATTTGCCTTAGCGTGCCCAAGTCTTAGCCTGTCGCAAGGCGACGACTTGATTTCGCGGACCCCTTACTAAATATTACAAAAGATCGACCTCTAATATTTTCCCGTCAAAGTATAACCTGCACACGAAACCAACTAAAATCAATACTCCAACGATTCGGACTTACGCCTTGGTCGATTCGATTTCTAGAATCTTCGAGCCGATTCAACGCACTCATCCTTCAGGGCAACGCGGCGCTTCGCATCGATTCAACTCGATGCATTCTTTCGGGACAAGGCAACTCTTCGCATCAACTTAGTTTAATGCATTGCTCGGGACAACGTAACTCGCCTATCGATTTGCATCGATACATTTTATTCGGTCCACGCGACTCGTTGAGTCAACGCTTCAGCGTAATGTGCCGTGCGGAGCGGGGCATTACAGAGTCCACTTAGCCGTATGGGGTCTCCAGGAGCCTTGCTTCTGCGGTTCGAGTCCACTTGGCCGCATGGGGTCTCCAAGAGCCTTGTTTCTACGGCTCGAGGCCACTTGGCCGCATGGGGTCTTCGGGAGCATTCCTTCTACGACTCGAGTCCATTTAGCCGCATAAGGTTCTTGCGGCTCTTTCTTCTGTGGCCTGGATCAACTTAGCCGCATAATGCCTATGTGGTCAGCAACGATTTTGAGAGAATTTCGTTTGTCTCTTTTGACTTCTCAATGAAGATGAATTTGACCGATCCTCCTTGGCGAGTGCTGGCACTGCAGATTTATGGATATCCTTGTTCGAAGAAGATTTGATGATCAACCCTCAAAAGATTGTGATGCGCCGGGCTGAGACAATGCACCTAACTGATACATCTGAGTAATGCGTCTAGTTGAGAGTAGGCCATTATGAAGTCTTCAATTAGCATCATGCTTCCGAGATGATGTCAGAAAGGTACAGCAGGTTGCGATCGCTGGAATATAAACTGTCTTGGTGGTGGAGCCACTGTCTTATGGCAGCAGCAGTTGATGGCGACTTGGATGCAGTTGTAACTCCCTGAATCATATTTGGTAAATTTTGGGATTTTTCTAAATTTCTTTTGATTTAATATTGTTTCTTACGAAAACCTAATTTCGATTATTCCTAATTAATTTACCAATATTAAGATTGTTATCTTGATTTTTTAATTAATTTCATAGTTATTGATCAATTTGTTTGGAGAATAAATGTTTTGGAAACATTTGACAATTAATGGAAATAAATTTTATTTTAGTATTAACTAATTAGTGTAGTGGGTTAAATAGTGAATTGGTTAGTTATTTATTTAATTACTAATTAGTTATTGTCTAATAATTAGTTATTGTCTAAACTGAAATCTGTTTTGAAGCTGTTAGAATTAAAATTTAAATTCTTTGAAATCTGTTGATATTTTGAATTTAAAAATCTGTTTTGAAAACTGTTGGAGGGAATTTGGATTTTCGAAAATCTATTATTAGTTAGTTATTCTCTAACTAATTCAGTTAGCAATTAATAATTTGAAAATTGTTACAGTTTTATCATTTTGCCTACAGATCTGCATTTTATTACAATCCCCAATACATTTTGACAGTCCTGACACACACAGCCTTTCTCTTCCTGTTTTCTCTCTCTCATGTTCTCTCTCTCTTCATCGATCACCAGACCCAGTCACTGGCCGACCCCCTACCATCCTCCATCGGCCGAGCACCGCCTTCCTCCGTCGTGCGCCACTGTCTCGATCAGAGCCGACCGCGGACTGCTCTCCATCGCCTCAACTGTACAGCACCTCGACTGCAAGTACCAGTCTTGGAGACAGCACCCTCACCGCCAGTTCAAGCCACGTGCCACATCGGTTCCTGTGCTGGCCCTTCGGGAACTGAGGAGCCACTTCGAGTTTCGTGCGCGTCCCTTAGAATTTGTGTCGTCTCTTCGAGACTTGAGCCACCGTCGCAGTTTGGAGGGCCGTCGTTCGTCGACGACAACATTCGAGCCCGATGAGCTACCGTCGAGTCGCCGGGTCCCCCATCCTCGGCCGTTGGGGAGTCTCGCCGACCGCCCGATCTGCTGGCAGCTGACTGAGCCACAGCGTTTCTACCGGGAAGCCGACGTCTTTCACCATGGCTCAGACCACCGCAGCGCCGCCGCGGATGTGAGCCATCATCCACCGTCCAGCCGTCGTGGTGGATCTTCTCTGTGGACGATGCCTAGGTGAGTATCTCTTCCGATCTACTCGAACCCCATTCATTCTTTTTCTAGGCTTTTGATTTTGGGATTAGGGTTTGTATTTGGGGGTGTTCTAGGGTTCGTGACTGGGACGATGAAATGTATGGAAGAACCTAGGGTTTCCTTCGAAGTTGCCAGAGGAAGAAGAAAGGGGTTCATGTGCGGCTAGTGAAGTGAGAGTAGAGGAGCTCGGGATTTCACTGCTTAGGGTTAGGGTTTCGAAGGCTTGAGGAATGAGAGGAAGACCTAGGGTTTTGGATACTAGGTTGAAGAAGAAGGAAGTGAGTTAGGGTTTCCTAACACTTAGGAGGAAGGAGAAGCTCAGGATCTAGGGTTGTGGCCGGGTTGAAGAAGAGAAAGAAGACGAAGAAGGAAGGTGAGGCTGACCTCTGTCGGCTGAAAAGAAAAATTGAGAAAAAATTGTGAGTGAGGAGAGAGAAGAAGAGATGGTTTTATTTGTTAGGTTTGTTTGAAGTTGCCGGGTCTTAGCCTAGAAGACCTGGGCTGCAAATAAAAATTACAGTTGATATATATTAGGATCTCTATTTAAATATATGGTTAGGTTTTATTTAGATTGGTTTGGGCCAGTTGTGGCTTGGCTAGTCAGATTGGGCTTGGCTTATTTTGGTATGGGCTGAGCTTTAGTATTTATGTATGGAAATAGGAAATGACAGTAGTTTAGTTGGTTGTGGGCTGGAATGAGTTTTTGGGCTGAAATTATTTATGTTTATTAGGCTAGGCCGGGTTATGGGCTTAGTTATATTAGATATGGGCTGAGTGTTATTTTTTGTGTACTCAATAGTTTGGGTTTTATTTTCATTATTATCATTTAAGACTGTTATTATTAATTTTAGTAAATAATTAGTGAATTTTGCAAAATTATATATTGTAGCTAGATTCTATAATTAGAAAGTTATTTTTTAAACATTTATTAGTAAATGATATTTGGTTAAATATATGGATTAAATTAATTGTTTTACAAGTAATTGCTAAGATTTCATTTTGCTATCATTTTTATTATTATATTATATTTCCATATATATAGAATTAATTACAAATGCTTTGAATATAAATATTCTTGTTTAAATGTCTACTTTCTACTTCAAATGTATTACAAACCAAAAATAGCATTAAAGTTCTTTTTCTAATAAAATTTTTAATTGCCAAATATTTCTACTTCGAAAATGTTTTTTTGCTAGTGAAAATGTTTCTAAAAAGTTTATAGAATTACGATTATTATTTTGCTAGCAAAATGTTCTACTATTTCTAAAGTGATTTCCTTATTAAATATAGCTTAAAGTATTATTTTGGCTCGACTACATTAAATATTTTCAAAAGCAGTGTCAGCTATTTTTGCCTATAAGTATTAGAAATAGTTAGATAACTGTCATTATTTCAAACCCTAACAACTTGTACAACTACCAGTTGATCCATTACATCCATGTAGTATTACTCCGTGCTTCCAAAGTTAGGCAAGTACACCAACTCGATTTCTTTACTCTATATTTCTGTCTTACTTCATGTTCTCATATTGACACATTGTACACACGATTGTTCATGTTCATTGTTCATAGTTCATCATTCATTGTTCACCGTTTATTGTTCAGTGTTCTTACTTGTATTGGGGGGGAAATACTACAGATAGTGACCAATCCTATTTAGCTAGGCATTGACATAGCTTAGG
>JANAVB010033877.1:0-32189 GCA_029216955.1 Iris pallida
CTTTTAGAATTTTTTGTCAGTTTATCTCCTTCTCTCCTAGATTATATCCGCTCGATTAGGTCCCTCCAGCCAAATTTTAAAAAATTATACCAAAATATCCTCCCCCCCCCTCCGCGGCGCCGGCGCCGGCGAGCCCCAACCCCCCCCCCCCCCCCCATCGCCGGCGATCCTCCAGCCCCCCCCTCCGACCACCCCCCGCCGGCGATCCCCCCCCTCTGACCCCCGATCCCCCCTCGCCGGCGAGCCCCCAGCCCCACCCTCCTCGCCGGCGAGCGCTCCCCCGACCCACCCCCCCCCTTCTCCTCCCTCGCCGGCCTCGACCCCCCCCCCCGCCTCCTCCTCGCGCGCCCCGACCCCCTGCCCCTCCTCGCCGGCGAGCGACACCCCCTCCCCCCCCCGTCCGACCGCCACCCCCCCCCCCCCTCCGCCTCCGTCGCCGGCGAACACAGCCGAAGAAGGAGGGGGAGGGAGGGGTAAAATTGTCATTTGGGAACAAAATGAGCATATTTCATACTTTTGAAATTTTAAGAGCATGGAATCTTTTAGTACAAAAGGCACATATTTAACGAGGAATTTTTTGCACTTTACCCTTATTTCTATTCATTGGCTCATATTTTGTGTTCTCTTGTAAGTAATGGTCAAGAGGAAGACTAAATCTATGTTCTAACATTTGTTGTCATTTTCAAATACAATATAAAACTGATAAAAATGTCCCAAAAAAATTATATCTAAATAATTAGGTGAACCATATATGCCATTTATTCACAAGCAAAGACATATACATAAAATTTTGTCAGAGGAACAACAATCACCAATACAATTGTATTACACATATGGACCTAGTTCACATGGTAAGAAAATTTCAGCATTTTAATTCTTTTACCAAACTAGATATATAATTTACTTAACATTTTAGGTCAAAATTGTGGATGAAAAAGTCAAATTTAAAATTATATCATTAGAATGTTTGAAACTATGAATCCATTTTTTTACATGTAAATATCTTTACATTAGATTAGACAAACTTCATAAGAGAAAATAATCCTACTTAAATTTTATGATTTAAAAATTATAGTGAAAATTTGAACAAAAATTATAAATATTAAAGTTGTTTATGTAATTAAAAAAAAAAGCTAGCAAAATTATACAACTTTTGTTATGCTAACCCACCAGGTTTTCTATACTGTGCCAATAAGTAAAAAAAAATCAGTCATGCTATATTGTTTGTAGAAATACATGCTTCATAAATTTAATGAAAGGACATTTTGGTCATTATAAATTTATGAATTTATTAGTACGTCTCTTAGCAAATTAATCGTGGCAACACTGCACCATATATGTATTAAAAATTGTTCTAAAATGGTTATGGAATTTTGGTAGTTAGAGAAAAAAAAAATGAAAGAAAGATAAATAGGATGAGTAATGTTGCTTAAACTAATATTGAAAGCTTTCCAACTTGTATTAAAAAAATTATTATTTTCCTAAAGGGTAATATAATTTAGGCTTAATTGCTACTTGATACCCTCAACTATTATCATTTTTCAACTTGGTACCCTAAACTTTTTTTTGTAACAACTGATACCCGGATATTATTTTGGACAAAAATGCCCCTATCCCTAACCCCCCTCCCCCGTGCTAGCTTCGCCCCCCCCCCTGCTAGCTCCGGCGCAGCTCCCCCCCACCCCCCTGCTCGCTTCAGGCCACCCCCCCCCCCTCTCGCTCCGGCCGTCCGTCCCTCCCGCCTCTCCCCTAGGCTCGGCAGCGGAGGAGGGGGCTGGGAAGGGGGTGCGGAGCGGGAGGCGGGGCAGGAGGTGGCCCAGAAGCGAAGAGGGGGGGGAGGAGGTCGGCCGGAAGCGAGGAGGGGGGAGGGGGGTCGGCCGGAGCTAGCAGGTGGGTGGCCGGAGTGGGGGAGGGGGTGGAGGGAGGGAAGGGATAAGGGCATTTTGGGGTTTTTTAAAATGTTAGGTATTAAATTGAAAAAAAAAATGTTGAGGTATCAATCTGTTACGAAAAAAATTTAGGGTATCAACTTGAAAAAGTGTGATAGTTGAGGGTAGCAATTAGCAATTAAGCCTATAATTTAAAGCTGTGAGTTTGGCAATATATTTTGATGTGGCGTAAGGCCCCTAAAGTAGGGTCCGACAAGACCTATATCTCAACCCACGCAAGTAAATAACAGTGTTGTCAGAATCGGACCGGACCCGGTCCGATCGGTCTTGACAAAAATTTCGGTCCGGTCTGATATGAACCGAATTTTTTTGAAGAACCATCGATTTTTTTCCAGAACCGGATTTAACCAGTGAACCGTCCGAACCGGTTCGCAATTGAACCGAAAATTTTGTTTTTTTGTTTTTTCAAGAAAAAATGTCACGCCCCAGTACCGAAATACGGGGACGGACTAGGCCAGCTACTCCATATGAGGTACGTAACGTCATACGGCGATCGTGGCTGTCGAGAGACTAGGGGGTACATGCTACAATCAAGTCTCCTATGGTCCCACAGAGTTCTATGTCTCAATCAATTAAGTCAAATCAGCAATTAAATGAACATTAAAGATAAAGCAGTAAGGCGTCCCTGACGCTTCATCAAAATGATCATGAGAGACTAGCTTTATAATTTAGCTATCTCAGAGAGTCAGGAGTACAAAATTATACACAGCTGCAGTCTGTTTAATTACAATGTACTGACACAAAATATCAAGTAATCCGGCTAACAGGTGCCGGTGGCTAAACGCCGCAAAAGTATAAGCATGAGTGGTGGAGAAGAAAACACACTCGAGTCCCCGAACCGCCATGCTCCTAGTATGCACCATGGATGTCAGGGGGAAGATCGTGTCCTCTGGCTCTGCTACGAGATCTGGCCAAACAAAACCAGCGGGGTCAGCCCCGAATAGCAAGTACCGCCAAAGGGGCACAAGAGTTAAGATTAAAAACCCAACTAATAGAATGACTGATAATAGTAATACTTATATGCTACTATTATAGGGTAGCGCAACATCCTCGAACCCATATGGCACCCTTACAACCAAACAAGGACAAAAGGTGCCGCATGGAGTCGGGACGTGTCGTACTCTATAACTTTCACATAAGTTAAAAGGTATAAACCATAAAATCTCCTGATCGTGACTTCGGTCGATAGCCTATCGCAGCACAATAACCAACCCAACAATCAAACAAGAACATGGGTTGGATCATGTACCATGATAGACCATGTTCCTCAGTCATTCACAGAAGTAGCACTTCACAACCAGAATAAGTCTTCCGTTCATAACTTCGGTCCACAGCCTGTCATAGTACGATAACCAACCCAACAACCAAACAAGAACATGGGTTGGATCACGCACCATGACAGTCCGCTTCCCTCAGTTATTCACGGAAGGTAAATAGGACATGCAAGTCGTTTTCACGGCCAATCAAGTCTACGAGTTTCTAGTGGAACGAGGTTATCCCGTCATGTTATTAGAAAATCCTCAGATCGTATCTTTCCAGCAAGGCTAGCCAACCCAGGGTTCGCGTAGACAGGTGTCATGGAGCACAGGTCCCTCGTGAGGCCACCCTGCCAAGACATGTAATATTAGCAGGAATTAATCGGATACAGTCATCCACTCGTTGCGGATGACACAGTATCCGTGGAGACCAGCCGGCGCACCAAGACAATATCTCATGGCGACTGGTGTAACACGATCTCGGGACTCTGTCCTCCCCATGCATCTAGTTATTCAGTTGCCTAGTTTAACCCTAGGTGAAATCTTGGACTCTCATGCTGTGGCCTGCATGATTATCCTCCTAAAGTCGTACTTTAGTACGAGTACCCTAAGTGAGGATCCATGTCAATCATATGTCAACATGTGCTACCCTCCTTAGTGTAATGCATCATTACAAATACGCCACGTGGAGTTACGAGTCATTTGTCGAGCATGAACAAGAACTGGGACATTCAGGTACATGTATCAGGTAGGAACACTTTGTTCTCGGGTCACATCAGTGCTCATATCATGCTCGGACAAAAGGCGTAAGGATATAAATGGGCTATAATATCTATAAAATATCAAAAGCATACGCACAACAAGGCAGCGTGCGTGAAAAGTCACGCAGGCTCAAGGGGAGAGTGCTGCGTGAAAAGTCACGCAAGCTCAAGGGAAAGAGCAGCGTGAAAAGTCACGCAAGCTCAAGGGGAGAGTGCTGCGTGAAAAGTCACGCAAGCTCAAGGGAGAGTGCTGCATGAAAAGTCACGCAGCTCAAGGGAAAGAGCTGTGTGAAAAGTCACGCAAGCTCAAGGGAAGAGCTGCGTGAAAGTCACGCAAGCTCAAGGGGAGAGCTGCGTGAAAAGTCACGCAAGCTCAAGGGAAGACACACTTCCAACAGGAAGCGTGCTCAAACAGGAGCACACTGTTCACTGTCTTCTCCAAAACAGCAAGAACACCATGGCTGAACCCAAGCTTCAAGTATCATAACTTGGCCATCCGAACTCCAAATCCAGATTTCCAAAGCTCCAACTTGGGTGAAACTGAATGCTCTTCCACATGGAAGCATCAAAAATCCATTAAATCCAACTAAAGTAGATCAAACTATGCAAAATCTGAAAATGATTAAAACTTAGATCTACAAAAATCAAAGCTTCAAAATAGAAATTTCTAAGTTCTAAACTAGTATAGATTGAGGAGAAGAACATGTTTTGACAAATAGTTTTGTAAGAATCATTAACAAAATAATGGATCCTTCTCTTGAGCAAGTTGGTACTTGCCTTGGTTGGTGGAGGAAGTAAATGAGAGAGAGAAGAATGAGTTATATATATAGATCTTGGACCCATGGGTTCATGATGAACCAAAGGGTTCATGATGAACCATGGGTGAACCAAGAATAGGTTACCCAAATGAGCCAAAACTGTAGGCCCAAATGCAGAAAATAAATTAGGAAATAATATTTTGTCGAATATTTTTGGGAAATACATGAAGAAAACTGCATAATAAAACGTATAAATTCAAGGTAAATACAATTTATCGGTTTACGTATTAAAATACGTATTCCAGGATTGGGGAGTGACAAAAAAACTCAAAAAAATTTATTGTGTGAGATTTGGACCATTTGGTTCTTGGTTTCGTTTTGAGAGACCGTATATTTGTAAATTAAACCAAACCAAACCAACATGCTAAGAATCAACCCAAGAAGTAAATGTGGATATGTTACCTATTTGAACCAAACCAAATCAAACCAAGTCTAGTTGAACTCCGGTTGAACCCGTTGAACCCCGTCCAATCTATACAAAAAAAAAAAATCTGTTCAATCATCGGTCTGATTTTTAAAACATTCGTAAATAATGAACAAGAGTACTATTACTGTATCATATAAGAAAAAGCAGAAAGACGTTAAATCATACATGATAGTGAAGCTAGCATAAGAAAATGTTCACTGGCATAAAAAATGACAACATTCATGAGTATACTACTACCATGGTCTAGAATATACAATCACACCGTCCTACGACGAAGGTACATTCTCTCGAACCTTAGGGCTAACACTTTTTCCAGGCTAAAAGCCACATAATGATATGTAAGACATAGGAAGAAGAAGAAAAGAAAAACGTTGTGCCGCAATCCTCCAAAAGTGCAGACCATCTCATGAAAGTACTGGTAAATATTTTGGCCCCGCTATAAGATTTGGCCATCCAACCCATTGGGTTCAACCTTATATAACAAGTATCACAAAGAGGGTCCATAAAGAGGCAAAAAATAAATAAAAGTAATGCTATTCGTACCTTCAATATTTTCTATTTATGTGACAGCTGATATATCATATTAAATAATATTATGTGTCATCTGACATGACAATTTTAACTCAAAA
This sequence comes from Iris pallida, assembly GCA_029216955.1. NCBI lineage: Eukaryota > Viridiplantae > Streptophyta > Magnoliopsida > Asparagales > Iridaceae > Iris > Iris pallida. Next base: position 5,841 of record JANAVB010033877.1, read on the forward strand.
AGTTAATTATCCAATTTTGTCCATATTAATTTAATGTTAATTAATTAATATTAATATTAAGATTAATATTAATATTAATATTATTTATTAATTAATGTTAATGTTGATTTTAATGTTAATATTAATGTTAATGTTAATATTATTGTTAATGTTAATGTTAATATTAATTTTAATGTTAGGCCTCGTTTGGTTACCGGAATTTGAGCTTGGGAAAGGAAAGTGATTCCTTTCCTATGTTTGGGAGCCAAAGGAAAGTTGTTGGAAAGGAAAAATGATTCCCAAGAGGTAGAAAAATAGGAAAAAAAGTGGTTCCTCCCATTTATCTAAGAAATCACTTTCCCTCCAACTTTTCCGCATTTATTACAAAAAGTTTTGACCAAAATATCCATGTTCATAATATTATTTACCATTTTTATCCATAATATCTTTTAGACAAAAATTTTCTAAGTAATAATTATTTTTATTAGCACGAGGGTATTTTTGAAAAATTGACTTGATTTTGTTTTCTTTTCTTACAAACACCAAACACTATAATGGAAATTAAAGATATATTCCGGCTATAATTCCGATCTTTCCAAACACAGGAAAGGAAAGTTTATAGGAATTATAATTTTCTAAAGGAAAGGAAATACCAAGAAATCAGTTTTCTTTCCTTCCCATTCCGCGAACCAAACGAGGCATTAATGTTAACATTAATTTTAATGTTAATTTTATATTAATGTTAATTTTAATTTTAATTTTAAAATTTGTCATGTCAGCTGTCATATCAATATGTCACGTTAGCTGCCACTTAAGGAAGAACGAATTGGAGGTACAATTTGGAGGGACAAATAATATTATTCAAAAAAATAAACAATAAAACCATCAAGAATAAAGTTGAACTACAAGTACGAGGTTCCGTAGACTATTTGGAGCCGTTACCATGCATTTACATCAAACAAGGATAAGAGCATAAAGAGGCGTATCAAATGTAGCTCTACTTCTCCGAGTCTACTATGCGCAGCACATAATATGACATAAAACAATACAAAAGCCATAATATCATCTCCTATTATGTGGCAGATGACATAGTTGCTGACATGACAGCTGACATAACAAAATTTAACAAAAAAATTAATATTAAAATTAAATTAATAGTAAATTAATAAATTAACATAATTAACATTAAGATTAACCTTATAAAAATATTAACATTAATATTAATATTAAAATTAAAACTAAAATTAATATTAATATTAAAATTAATATTAATATTAATATTAATATTAATATTAATATTAACATTAAAAAATTGGGCAATTAATTTTTTGGTTAAAATTTGCCGTGTCAGCTGTTATGTCATCTGCCATGTCAGATGCCACATAATGGAAGATTGCATCATCCAAATATTTTGGGAGCCAAATAGCATAATTGAAAACAATATGTCAAGGTCTATCACGATTAGATTTGTTAACTCCTCCGAACTGCAGGGTTCGCCTCTCCCCGATTCCTAGGATGTTGCTATTAGCAAAACCCTAGGTTTTGCCTCTCCTCCGACACCCATCTCCGCTGCTCCCCCGCCTCCCTCCCCTTCCTCTCCGCCTCCCCCCCTCCTTCCACCCTTTCTTCCGCCCCCTCTCTCCTTTGGCTCCGCCCCCTTCCGAAACCACTTCGTCCAGCGCTCGGCAATATATTGTCGGCCTGGTCTCCCATCTCCGCTGTCCCCCCGCCTCCCTCCCCTTCCCCTCCGCCTCCCTCCGTCCTTCCTCCCTCCCTTCCACCCCCTCTCTCCTCTGGCTCCGCCCCCTTCCGAAACCACTACGTCCAGCGCTCGGCAATATATTGTCGGCCTGGTCTCCCATCTCCGCCCCCTTCCGGAATCATGTAGTGCCCCGTCCCTATATCGTGCCCCGTTGTCCGTCCACGGTGCGCGAGAAAGGAACACTATCGCTATCGACTCGGTCGGGACCGATAGGTCGGGATCGATCGAATCGATCGAACGGGAACAGTTGAATTAAGATCCATTCCACGTTATGGAATGGCTTCTTCGGAACCAAGTCCCACATTCAGCGGGTAGCGCCTCGAGGATTGACTCTGCGGCTGAGCCGAGAGAGACCTCCCGTTGCTCTGCTTTTCACGCCACTTGCGTTGGTTTTGGCTTTGGTTTTCTGAATGCGTTTTCGTGAATGTTTTCGATGGTTTTCATGGCTTACATTTCGAACTCGCATTTCCTATCGAATTTCTTGCCTAATACAGTGTTCTAATCGGTTGCTTGTGCGATTTCAGGTGATCGCGTAGGCGACGTCTAGCGCAGCCAACCAGTCTCTCGCCGCAAGCAAGACTCAAGGTGAGTGGCTGACCTCCTTCGTCTCGACCCTCTATTTCAAAATGAGAACTCGGGTAATGATATTAAAATTGAATGAATTGCTTACAGAATACAAGTCCTGTATGTTAGAAGTGAAAAAGAATGAGTTGTGTTGAAAAGAGAGAATAATTTTAGGCCTGCAAAACGAACAAGTAGAAGAATTGATTACATAACAAGCCCCAACGGTATCTTAAATACACCATGTTAACCTATCATGGTCATGGACAACTTGTCGACAAGGGCGATGGTTTCTTCGAGCGGCAACCCGGGGCCACGGGACCGACTCGGCCTAGGAAGAAACAGGTTATAGCCGAGCTGGGTAATAGGCAATCGGTAAGACGGGGACTTGCATCGGGCTCGCTACTTGCGTTGCAAGGGTCCCGTATTGCCAGGCTATGTCCAAGATGGCTAGTTAATGCCAGTGACCTCCAATATCAAACACTTGATATAAATTGTGATCAACTAACAGGGAAGGTGATGGTAAGTTTCATGTCGCACGGCGCGCTCTGCCGGAGTAAATCTTGGTGTAACTTAATACTTCTTATGAAAATATCTAGGATGGCTAGAATGACCACTAAAAGCAAGTTGTATGATTTTATCTAAATTCTTGAACCAAATGAGAGCCTGGAAATTAATTAGCCACTCGCCAGTACATGTTGATTGTACTGATCCTCGCTCTCTCTACAGGTGCGATAGATCGGGAGGAGAGTGCTACGTGAAGGAAGGCAACGCTCGCGTGTTTGAAGCTTCATCCTTGCGGTCGAAGTTTGGATCCAACCTTTTGAAGACTCCGCTGTCGAAGGCCAAGAAGACAGATGGAGCGGCTTCCCGTCATCCCAGGTGGTTTTGTAATGCTGGTTGTAATCAAGGGATGATATGTATGGAATGGCTATCTCGTCGACGTTCATTTTGTAATGGAGTCAGTTTGTAAAAAGCCGCGCGGCGCCTTTGTATCGAGTCTGTAAAAATGATGTTCATTATCAATAAAGCTTAAATTTCCTTCTCTATAATGTGTGTTCAATTTACTCTACGCATTCTCTTATTGTTGTGTTTCGGATAACCTTATGACTATGCCTTGTGCGAGCGCAACTTAGGCTCGCACGGCATCACGCCCGGGGGACGACTATCGATTCTACGGAATCGGGGCGTGACATATTGGTATCAAAGCACGGCTTTACGTCCTTGGCCTCTAGTGTCGAGTTTCCAGTCTCAAATCGTTGGTGTCGTGTCGATGAGATATGTCGTTCCATACGAGGGAGTCCGTAATAAGTTTGGTTACTAATGCATTTTTACCTTCAAAATCTCAGAAGGTGCGGCGGTGAATGTGGCGAACGAAGAAAGTGCCTCGAGCGGCTCGAGTAGCTCGAGGCCCGGACCCTCTAACGATGCCATGGAACGGATGTTGCGCATGCTGGAAGCGCAACAACAACAAGCTCAGGAGAATCAACGCCTGAATGAGCAACATCGACGGGAGACTGAGGCACATTGACGGGAGGTAGAGGCACGCCAGACCCAGTTCGAGGCCCGATTCGATGCACAATTCAAGTTGCAGCAGAAGCAGCTTGATACTCTTCAGCAGATTGTACAGACGGTGGTGGCCAACAACAACAACTCTACGACAACTCCTGCCGTGGCCGAGCCTGCGGCCAGACAAAGTGATGTCGATCCGGAGGCACCCGAGCCTACATATGCAACACCGAGAAGTTCTAACTTCGACGTGTCGAAATTCACAAAAAGTTGCCGTACTTCCTTCTACGGCACGGAAGATCCCTCCTTGGCGATCGACTGGTTAGAGGAACTGGAAGACAAGTTCGAGCTGCTAGACGTCGAAGAGTCCAAGAAAGTCGCATGCGCTCAACTTCTACTCCGGTCGAACGCGCACGACTGGTGGGCCGTATAAAAGCGAGCGATCAGACGCGACGACGAGACAGCAGCAATTTCTTGGGCCACCTTCCGCGAGGCGTTCGAGATCGAGTACCTCCCCGAAGCCGTTCGACAAGAAAGGAAAATGAATTCATGCAGCTAAGGCAAGGGAATATGACGGTGCGGCAGTATGCAGCAGAGTTCAACAAGTTAGCCAAGTTTGCTGGACAATACCTGCCTTCTATGGCGAGTCGTGCACGACGGTTCGAAGTGGCCTACGGCCATCTATCTCCGCCCACGTGTCCGTCCCGCAATACAAGACGATGGGGGAGTCTCTCAACCACGCCCTCCGCCTTGAATGCCAATATCCTCCAGGTGCTGTCGGCGCTGTGCATACCTACAATCACAGACGCCCTAGCCACGCAGGAGGGAACAACGTGACCAAGCGTCCGAACAATAGGCCCCAAAGCGGATATCAAGGGCGTAACCCAAAGCCTTACTGCAACCGATGTCATAATATCGGTCACACGATCGACGATTGCCAGGTACCAGAGGGTGGATGCTGGCACTGTGGCAGAGGGGCCACATGCGTGCTGTGTCCTACCAGAAGGCCGAACCCAACGGCGCCCCCACAGCACCATCCAATGGCGCCCCAACAGAACCGTCCAGGGAATCAAGTTCCACGCCTCGAGCCCATCAACCCGCACCACAAAATGGCTAAGACCGTCGCCCCAATGCCCATGGCCGCGTCTACGCCATGACTCGAGATGAAGCGCATGCATCAGATACGGTCGTGACAGGTATACTAAATTTCAATAATGTGCCTGCTCGTGTACTATTTGATTCAGGTGCTTCACATAGTTTTATATCGGCGGACTTTGTCGCCGAGCACAAATTTCCTGTAATATCATTAGATCTTGACCTTAGCGTAAGCACACCTTCGGGCACACCAATACTCACAAACTTAGCCTGTGTCGATGGGATTATCTGTATCGACGGTCAAAAGATCGATCTTGACGTGATAGTCCTAGACATGAAGGACTTCGATTATTCTGGGAATGGATTGGCTCGGGCCGTGCAACGCAACCATAGACTGCGCTGGAAAGACGGTCACCTTCCGCATACCAGGAGTGCATGAATTCTGCTTTTCGTGTGGTGAGGCGTCGTCGACCTGCATGCTGATCTCGGCGATTTCTGTTCGAGGATGCTGCATTCTGGGTGCGAGGGCTATTTGGCGTCCGTCCGAGACATGCGACAGGATGGTGCAAACGCGGGTCAGACCGACGTTGTGGCAGAATTCCCCGATGTGTTCCCGGACGAGCTACCTGGCATGCCCCCCGACAGAAAAATTGAGTTCAGCACCGATATATTCCCCGATACCCGACCGATTTCCAAGGCCCCGTACAGAATGACCCCCGCCGAGCTGAAGGAACTCAAGGTCCAGTTACAAGAGTTACTCGACAGAGGATTTATTCGGCCTAGTGTGTCACCGTGGGCGCCCGTGTTGTTCGTGAAGAAGAAGGATGGGTCCATGCGTCTGTGTGTCGATTACCGAGAGTTGAACAAGGCCACCATCCGGAACAAGTACCCATTGTCCCGCATGGACGACTTATTCGATCAACTGTAAGGCGCCTCGTATTTTCGAAGATTGATCTCTGCTCAGGCTATCATCAACTCAAGATCAAGTCAGACGACGTGCAAAAGTCCGCCTTTCGCACTCGATACGGCTACTACGAGTTCTTGGTGATGCCATTTGGCCTGACGAACGCTCCTGCCGCCTTCATGGATCTGATGAATCGGGTATTTCGACCCTTTCTTGATAAATTTGTGTAGTCTTTATTGATGATATCTCGTCTACTCGAAGGACAGGGCACAGCATGCAGAACATCTACGGGCCGTGCTTCAGACACTTCGAGAACATGAGTTGTACGCGAAGCAGAGTAAGTGCAAATTTTGGCTAAGCAGCGTATCCTTTCTTGGTCACATCATTTCGTCCGAAGGCATTGCAGTCGACCCGAAGAAAATGGAAGCTGTTGCTGATTGGAAGCGGCCTGCGTCTGCTAGTGAGATTCGAAGCTTTCTTGGTTTGGCGGGATAATATCGACGCTTCGTGAAAGACTTCGCGAAGATTGCATCGCCACTGACTCGCCTCACTCAAAAGGGAGTCGCGTATGAGTGGTCGGATGACTGTGAAGCTTCATTCCATGAGCTAAAACAGCGACTGATTTCGGCACCTATACTCGCACTTCCGGATGGGCCAGAGGGTTTTCATATATTCAGCGATGCTTCCGGCCAGGGCTTGGGATGTGTGCTCATGCAGCGAAACAAGGTGATATCCTTCGCCTCCAGACAGTTAAAGCCGCACGAGAAGAACTATCCTACGCACGACTTGGAGTTAGCGGCAATTGTGTTCGCGTTGAAATTGTGGCATCACTATCTATATGGTGTGGCATGTGCGATCTATACCGACCACAAGAGCCTCAAGTATCTCTTCACTCAGAAGGAATTGAACTTGCGACAGAGGCGCTGGCTCGAACTGATCAAAGACTATGACTTGACGATCGACTACCTCCGGGCAAGGGGAATGTTGTGGCAGACGCTCTGAGTCAAAATACCTTGCCTCGCTATCCATCAACCGCAGACTCCTACAAGATCTAGAAGAGATGGACATCGATCTCCGGGTTCGATTCAGAGATATACGGTTGGCGCAGCTTCATTAGAGCCGAGTTTGCTGGAAAAGATCATGGCCGCTCAGAAGGATGATCCGTACCTGAAGAAAATGCGTGAGCGAATTTCGACAGGTAGTACGACCGACTTTGGGGAAGACAAGACCGGCGTGCTGAGATTGAATGGCCGACTATGTGTTCCGGATGATTCAGAACTATGAAAGGAGATATTATCGGAGGCGCATTATGTGAAATATACCTTGCATCCAGGCAGTACCAAGATGTATAAGGACCTCCGTACGACCTTCTGGTGGCACGGAATGAAGAGAGATGTGGCGCTCTTCGTGTCACAATGCATGGCCTGTCAAAAGGTGAAAGCTGAGCATCAGCGACCGGCGGAAAGATGCAGAACCTCGCTATTCCCGAGTGAAATGGGATCACGTCACTATGGATTTTATTGTTGGCCTGCCGAAGACACCACGGGGAATGACGCCATCTGGGTCATTGTCGATCGATTAACCAAGTCAGCGCACTTTATCGCCATCAAAGTTACTTGGAGCGTTGATCGCCTGGCGCAGATTTATCTTGACGAGATAGTACGGCTGCACGGAGTTCCAGTATCCATCGTCTCTGATCGGGATTCACGGTTCATGTCGCGATTCTGGAGTAGCCTTCAGTCGGCGCTGGGTACCAAGTTGCAGTTCAGCTCAGCTTACCATCCTCAGACCGACGGCCAAACGGAGCGCGTTAATCAGATTCTCGAAGACATGCTACGGCTGCGCAATTGACTTCAAATCAAGCTGGGACGTCCACCTACCGCTGGCGGAATTTGCGTACAACAATAGCTACCAATCCAGCATCCAAATGGCGCCGTATGAAGCTTTGTACGGCCGGAAGTGCAGATCGCCCATTTGCTGGGATGAAGTCGGGGAACGGCAGATACTCGGCCCGGAGCTGGTAGAACAGACTGTGGAAAAAGTCAAACTAATTCGGGAAAGACAAAGATTGCACAGAGTCGGCAAAAGAGCTACGCCGACACCCATCGAAGACAGCTTGAGTTCCAGGTGGGCGATCACGTGTTCCTAAAGGTGTCGCCTATGCGAGGAGTTACTCAGTTCGGCGCGAAGGGGAAGCTGAGTCCGAGATTCGTTGGGCCGTTCGAAGTACTCGAGAGGGTCGCCCCAGTAGCCTATAGAATTACCCTACCGCCGGCGCTTGAAGGTGTGCACAATGTCTTCCACGTCTCCCAGCTGCGGATGTACGTGCACGATCCTAGCCACGTGGTGGATTTTGGCCAGCTGGAGCTAAAGTCCGACTTATCCTACGTTGAAGAACCAGTTCAATCTTAGAACGCAAGGATAAGCTTCTGCGAAGTCGAGTGATCCCTCTTGTTCGCGTACTCTGGAGGAACCATGCGGCGGAAGAGTCGACATGGGAACTCGAGTCAGAGATGAAAGAAAAGTTTCCTTCGTTTTTCATAGAGGTAGGTTATGTTCTTAAGTTTCGAGGACGAAACTTATTTTTAGTTGGTAATGGTGTAGTGCCCCGTCCCTACATCGTGCCCCGTTTCCGTCCACGGGTGCACGAGAAGGAACACTGTCGCTATCGACACGGTCGGGACCGATAGGTCGGGATCGATCGAATCGATCGAACGGGAACGGTTGAATTAAGATCCATTCCACGTTATGGAATGGCTTCTTCGGAACCAAGTCCCACATTCAGCGGGTAGCGCCTCGAGGATTGACTATGCGGCTGAGTCGGGAGAGACCTCCCGTTGCTCTGCTTTTCACGCCGCTTGCGTTGGTTTTGGCTTTGGTTTTCTGAATGCGTTTTCGTGAATGTTTTCGATGGTTTTCATGGCTTACATTTCGAACTCGCATTTCCTATCGAATTTCTTGCCTAATACAGTGTTCTAATCGGTTGCTTGTGCGATTTCAGGTGATCGCGTAGGCGACGTCTAGCACAGCCAACCAGTCTCTCGCCTCAAGCAAAGACTCAAGGTGAGTGGCTGACCTGCTTCGTCTCGACCCTCTATTTCAAAATGAGAACTCGGGTAATGATATTAAAATTGAATGAATTGCTTACAGAATACAAGTCCTGTATGTTAGAAGTGAAAAAGAATGAGTTGTGTTGAAAAGAGATAGAATAATTTTAGGCCTGCAAAACGAACAAGTAGAAGAATTGATTACATAACAAGCCACAACGGTATCTTAAATACACCATGTTAACCTATCATGGTCATGGACACTTGTCGACAAGGGCGATGGTTTCTTCGAGCGGCAACCCGGGGCCACGGGACCGACTCGGCCTAGGAAGAAACAGGTTAGCCGAGCTGGATAATAGGCAATCAGTAAGACGGGGACTTGCATCGGGGCTCGCTACTTGCGTTGCAAGGGTCCCGTATTGCCAGGCTATGTCCAAGATGGCTAGTTAATGCTAGTGACCTCCAATATCAAACACTTGATATAAATTGTGATCAACTAACAAGGAAGGTGATGGTAAGTTTCATGTCGCTCGGCGCGCTCTGCCGGAGTAAATCTTGGTGTAACTTAATACTTCTTATAAAAATATCTAGTGATAGAAAGACCACTAAAAGCAAGTTGTATGATTTCATCTAAATTCTTGAACCAAATGAGAGCCTGGAAATTAATTAGCCACTCGCTAGTACATGTTGATTGTACTGATCCTCGCTCTCTCTACAGGTGCGATAGATCGGGAGGAGCGTGCTACGTGAAGGAAGGCAACGCTCGCGTGTTTGAAGCTTCGTCCTTGCGGTCGAAGTTTGGATCCAACCTTTTGAAGACTCCGCTGTCGAAGGCCAAGAAGACAGATAGAGCGGCTTCCCGTCATCCCAGGTGGTTTTGTAATGCTGGTTGTAATCAAGGGATGATATGTATGGAATGGCTATCTCGTCGACGTTCATTTTGTAATGGAGTCAGTTTGTAAAAAGCCCGCACGGCGCCTTTGTATCGAGTCTGTAAAAATGATGTTCATTATCAATAAAGCTTAAATTTCCTTCTCTATAATGTGTGTTCAATTTACTCTGCGCATTCTCTTATTGTTGTGTTTCGGATAACCTTATGACTATGCCTTGTGCGAGCGCAACTTAGGCTCGCACGGCATCACGCCCGGGGGACGACTATCGATTCTACGGAATCGGGCGTGACAAATCACTACGTCCAGCGCTCGGCAATATAGTCGGTCGGGTCTCCCATCTCCGCTGTCCCCCGCCTCCCTCCCCTTCCTCTAAGCCTCCCCCCTCCTTCCTCCGTCCCTTCCACCCCCTCTCCCTTTGGCTCCGCCCCCCTTCCGAAACCAGTATCCCCAGCGCTCGGCAATATATTTGTCGGCCTGGTCTTCCATCTATGGCCTCATATAGAGAGGTCATCGAGAAGATGGCTTCTCTCTTCTCCCTCCAAGGACCTGCGGACGTGATCCCGTTGACGGCCAGAGAGAGCGTGGTAGCTCCCCACTGGGACTCCACCATGGCTGTTAAGCCTTATTCCGTCAGAGTTTTCCCGAAAATAACTATAGCTTCTATTCTCACTAAACTCTGGAAAACTAAGGATGGCCTATTCATGTTTCGGATCTTGACATCGGAGCAGGACTTTCCTGGCTAGACTAGAATCCCCGGAGGAAGTGTCACGTGTCCTCCTAGAAGCCCCGTAGAGTATCAATGAGGAACTGCTTGCTATAGAAAAGTGCGATCCTGGGAAGCTCCCTGAGGAGTACACCTTTCATATGGCAGATCTTTGGGTTCAACTGCATGATATCCCACCGAAGTTCCTGAATAGAAAGGCTATCACCAGGATTGCGGAGGCGCTGGGCTCCCCAAGACGGATCTCTGAAGCAGACGAGCGACAATGGACCACCTTCGCTCGCATTAAAATTCTCATCGATATATCTAAGCCTTTGAAGAGAAGTATCCCCACGACGATGGATGGTTTTGATGTGGGAAAGGTGGATGTCCGGTATGAGAGATTGCCTCGCCTGTATAACTTCTGCGCTAGATTGGGTCATTCATACAATATTTGCCCAGAACGGAATACCTTTGAATCTCTAATTGGAGATGACTGGACCGAGGATGAGAAGACCAGGCTTCGTGATCTCCTCCAACCCAGAGTTAAAGACGCGGATTACCGTGCTGAAGCCCTTAGAGTATTCCCTCGTAGAGGAACACCTCCATCCAGTGGGGCTAACATTTGTCGAACGACACACCTTGCTCGCCTAACAACTCAGGGCACTCTCAAGATGACTCCTCCTAACAATCTGTACCCCGTGACTTCTTCTCCTACCAACCAATTGGTTAAGTACTCCCCCCCACCCCATAGGAGGAGCCATACCTTACATCCACCTGTCAACGAAAGGGATGGTTCTGATGGTCCTGAAGCGAACAGTAGTCCTTCGAGACATTCAATGGAGGACTCAACCAAGATTGATGAAGTTCCCATTCATACATCCCCCATGGAAGGCTCTGTGATCCCCATATCATTTCAATCCAAAGATCTGCAGGGTGAAGGTATGGAAGTTGATGAGACACATGTTGAGGGAAAAGTTCAAGGCGGCAGTTGTGAGCATGACCAACGAGATGGAGCAGCCACAGAGTGGTAGGCCTGCTATGGAGTCTCGGCTTTGTGTGTCACGATCCGCACCCGGATATACGGGTACAAATACGTGGGCCACGCCCAGCCTACGCTACGGCATCGGCGGTAGAACGCTGTCATATACTAACTAACTACAACATCTAAGAATTCATAACTAGAAATGTACTCATGTCACATCACGAAAACTAAGGAAGATAAGGCAAGAATTAATAACAATATCATTAGAACAACTAGAATCTACAATAATCATAAGACATGAAAGATAAAGAAGGAACAACAAGACTAACTAAGGATAACTACCAGGCAACTCCCATAGAAGAATAGTGAGATCCACCTCAGCTAGCAACATCATGAAGTCCAATAATGAGGGCACAACTACTCCTAAAAATTTTCAACATATCCGGTCAGGATGGAACGAGTACATATATCTCATAACAGATCTCAAGATAGAATAAAAGCTATAAGACTGTAAATAGAGCATATACAATGAAATCATGGAGTGTACATATATGTATCATGGCATGGTAAGCTGTAGAGCTAGAGCTAGAACAAGAAAGTAGAACTAAATCAGGGTATGTACACAAATCAAGGTAAGCCATATATCCAATGTGTGAGTAGCAGTTTCAACTTGTGATCGGCTTGGGTAACTATCAAGAATCGGCCTGGCAAGTCATAAGTGCGGTATATGACTCACACTGTTCAAGAATACAAGGGGATATGATCACAAGCATATGCTACTACTACTCCCCCCCTACCCCACTGGTAGAATGGATCCAAACAGGACACGTCACTGCACGGGATTCTAATGAGAAGGTCGCGAACCTTCTTTAGAATCAGTGACCACATATCGAGCAAGAGCTATAAGGGTGCTTGTACAATACATCCCAACCTAAGAAGGAGAAACATCTCTCGTCGGGATCCAAGAATACCAATCCGTGAGAACCATGTGTCAATAAGCATATCAACACTAAGTACATGAATCATAACAGTTATCATAAATTGGGAATAAGTTATCAGAGAATGTACTCGCCTGGGATCCTGCTGTCATATGAATCAGGTTCGGAGTAAAGCCACAGACCTAAAGATGAAATAATACAAGAGCTGATCAGGGTCAAAAGACATACTAACATCTAGGTCAAACTAAGACAAACTGGTCAAGGTTGACGTACAGTTGACTTTGGTCAACTGGTCAACTCTGGTCAACCCTAAGTCTAATCTAGGTTAAATAGGTCAATGGTTGACCTACAGTTGACTTTGGTCAAAAAGTCAACGTTGGTCAAGTCTGATCAAACCTAGGTCAACTGTTGACTCTACTTCGACGTCTAGTCAAAGTAGTCAACCATGGTCAAGCTAGTCTCTATAAACATCTACAAGGTCAACTTATGAATTTCAGTGATTTAGAAATCACTAAAATCGACGGGTCTCTAAAACAACCAAAAGGAGAAAATATTATAATATAGGGTGACACAAAAGGGAAGAAATCTACAAATGTTGTCGAATGATAAAATAACATCACCAACGTGTCCAGAATAGTCAAATCAGCTAGAATAACCTGTCCAAAAGTCCAATTTGGACACAGGGGCAAAACGGTAATTTCGGGCCAAAATGATGTCCGCCGTTGGATACCACTTTGCACCGAAAAATGTGCCAAAATAAAAGTGCACAAAACCTAACAAATTATATCCACGAATCCAGAATGACGATACGAACCCAACAGTATATCCAGAATTGGATTCCGTTGACCCGATCTCAAATTGGTCCGTTGACCGGGACATTGAAATTCCGATTTGTACAGAAAAGCGTGTCGGAGCAAATGTCCTCAAACCTCAGCAAATTATATGTTAACGAGTCCAGAATGATACGAACTCAACGGTATATCCGAAATTGGATTCCGATGAGCCGAACTCAAAATGGCACGTTGACCCGGATATTGGTATCCGACTTGCACCGAAATGCGTGCCGGAACCAATATTCACTAAAACTAGCAAATTATATGTCAACGAGTCCAGAATGACGATACGAACTCAACGGTATATCCAGAATTGGATTCCGATGAGCCGGCGTCAAAAAGTCCCGTTGACTCAGAAAGTGGGACCCGCTTTGCACCGAAATACGTGCCAGGGCCCATGCTCTCCAAATCAAGCAAACTTTATATGAAACATGCCAGAACGACGCCACGAGTCTACTGGTGGTGTCAGAATTTGAATCCGGAGTCCCGGGTTCAAAATAAAATTTTACAAGTGCAACACTAAGAATTCGAACGGCCAACTTTGGCATCGAATTCGACCGACCTAACAAGCTCAAACTGAAATGAAATCTAAAGGGGCAGGAAGAGGGTTATACCAGCTGTGCACCGGAAGTGGTGGTGCGCAAAACGGAGCTACGACGGGGGATACGAGTCGACGAAGTTGACGTCACGAAACTGTCCAAAAATAGTTCAAATTAAAACGTCAACTTGGTGGCCGTTTTGATGTATCAAACGACAGAATTAACGGTTCAAATTTGAGAGGAGTGAAGGTGGATATACCAAGATTGAGATGGAGCGAAGAAATTGCCGATCCAACGGTCGGATTGTCCAGAAAATCCGCACGAAGTTGTTGTTCCGAACGCGAATTCTGTGTACCGTTCCCGCGCGCGTCATGGCGGAAACCCGTGCGAAACGCACGAATAGCGTACGTGGCACGTCGAGAAAGGTGGTACGCACCCGTGGGCTCGCCGGGGGTCGCCTGGCCGAAGGGGGTCGGCCACGACGGCGGCAGCGCCGTGCGGCGCGCGGCGGCGCACGACGCGGCCCGCCGCGCGCGCACGTGTGCGCTGCTGCCTGCTGCGGCTGCTGTTGCGTGCCTACTGCGGTGGCGCGCCGGCCACATGGTGGCGCACGGCGGCCAGCAGGTGGAGGAGGTGGTGAGAGTGGTGGCGGTTGTGATGGAGTGGTGAAGATGAAAATGGAGAAGGAGGAGGAGAAGTTGAAGAAGAGTTGGAGAAAAAGAAAACAAGGAAGAAGGAAGTGTGAAGAAGAAGATGGTGAAGAAATACTTGAATAAAATGAAGAAGGAGTTGGGAGGGGGCTGTCGGCAGTGAGGGGCTGTGGTGTGTTTTTGTTGAGAGAGAGAGAAAGAAATGTATATTTTATGTGTGTGTGTTTGTAAAAAGAGAGGGAGAGTGAGAATAGATATTTAGAGAGAGAAAGTGAGATAGAGATGGGGGAGTGGGGTCTGTCCCGTACGGGTAGGGGAGAGAGAGAGGTGAGGTGTGTGTGTGTGTGGAGAGATGATATATATTAATATATATTATATATATATATATATATATATATAATATATATATAATATATATATATATATATATGTATATATAATATATAAAGAGAGTGATTATATAAGAGAGTGAGAGATATTTAGATATAGAGAGAGAGATATATTAGAATAAGAGAGAGGGGAGGGTGTCGGCCACGTGGGTGAGGGGTTGTCCTGATGGGAGAGGGAAGTAGGGAGTGAGGTGTTGTGTAAGGAGAGAGAAAGTTAGATATTATATATTATATTATATATGTACATATATTACATATATAAAAGAGGGAAATAGAGATATTTAAAAATAGGAAAAGTGAAAATTTATGTGGGGTGTATAGGTAGACATGAGAGGACAACATGGAGCTTGGGTTCGGGTTCGTCGAGTCGGGTCGGGTCAAAATCGGACATGGTGCAATATTTGAATTAAAAATATATTTATGATCATGGAAAAATACAGCATGTGGGGCTCAAATAAATGGGACACAAGTGTCAGACGGTAGTAGACTTCATGTGGGCCATGTCCATATTTGGGGTCGACTAGGTTGGGTCGATGTCGGGTCCCGAAATTAAATGGGAAATTAAATCAGGTTTTACGGTAGATAATTAATTGGCTAAATTGAACCGAAAGTTGTGCGAAGGAAATGAAGCACAAAATGTGTCTGAGTGGACACGAAGGTCATGGGTGAAGTGCGCCTCGAGTAGATCAGTCATGACAAGTTGGTTCTGAGAAAACGACTGGTCTGGTGCTCCTAAATTAAAAGTTACGGTAACGTGCAAACGATGATCAAGAAAAAGAGTGGGAAATCAATTATTAATTGAATGGTCTAAATTAACCCGAACTTGCGTGAAGCAGAAAGACTACAAGAGAACAAGTTCGAGTGGGACACGGAATATCTCTGTGAAGATAATTTCGTCTACTACAAACTCCAAGAAGGAAGTTTCCAAAGACTGGCATCCCTGATGCTCTAGAAATCCAAGTCACGGTAAAGAGCATTAAATCAAAATTAATCAAATCGAAATTAATCATATAGAAATGAATTATTGAAAATAATTCATTAGAAAATTCTAAAAATTTGGGAAATTCAGGGGGCTTACATTGTGTGCAGGAAGTTCACCCTCCTGACCCCCACATTATCTCCTATAAATCTGGAGCTATCTATCGTCCCAGCTCTCATAGCAAACTTCTTGGAAAAGAAGAGCGCGCAAAGTGGGTGCTGCGAAGACTTCATCCCAGGAGAGAACGCTCGGCTCGAATAAAAGAGGCTCTTCCCCTCTGATGAACCCGAGCAACACCAAGAAGTTTCGTTTATCCGACATCAATCAAACATCCATTGCGAAGGTCGTGGCGCTGACCTGAAACAGCCGCAAGGACCATGTTAATCCTATCCTGGAACTGTCGAGGGTGAGGAATGCCTCGACAGTCCAGACTCTCCGCTCATTCCTCTCCGCCACCCGCCCATCCATCTTCTTCCTCTCCAAAACCATTTCCCCTCCCACCCACATTGAACACACTCTCCCCCGTCTTGGCTTTGATAACTTCTTCTCCGTTCACCCGACCGGACATTCAGGTGGTATGTGGCTGGGATGGGACAACAGCTGTAATCCCTCTTTCCGAGTTTTGAATATTATTATTATTATTTCCTATTTTTGAAATCAAATATTTTTCCTTGAAACGTATAAACGTTAATATGCTAGTTTCAAATAAATGGTTTGAATGTACTAAGTCCTTGTAATAAATATTTGGACTTGAATTTCATTATTGGCATCATAAATACGTTGTCCTTAGTTTTGAACTATTGGTTCGAACTACTTTAAATAGATTTGATTAAATTACATTAATCGAATGATATCTTTTACAATAACTATTTATTTGAAATGAGTTGATTTATAATTTGTTATTGGATTAAGATTGGATATTATTGAATAATACTTTAATGTCATTTGCAATCATTTATAAATTTTGATTAAATTTCTACTATATGATTTCAATTATTGTAATAATTTTGAATATTCTCTTAAAATTATTGTTGTTGTGATGTCGAGTATTATAATTTGATTGATTTAGTTTATCATTATTATCAATTTTAGCTTCTGATCAATAACTCTATTATCCTATGTTATTTTAGAAAGATTGCTTAAAACTATTTGGATGGTATCAAGTGTTATTTCGACAACCTTAGTAAATAATTAAATTTGACTAATTAAAAAGGTTTCTATTGTTAACTTTGATCAGTAAAGGATCGCCAGAATTATTTTAAATAAGAATTATATTTATTAAAATATTTTTCAAAGCATTTGATCATATTGAGTATTATCTATATTCTTATTGTGACATATTATTTATTTGTGTTTTGTCAGCTCTGTTTAGATCAAGGTAAATGAGATACTCTAATCTCTTCCCACATCCAAATCCTGACTTGATAAGGAGATACCTGCACTTAAATCCTCTCAAATTCTAATATATCCGAAGTCGGTACATATAGGGGTGAAGGGGATCACCCGATCCTTTCCCATCTAACCATCTCCCTGCTTCCTGAAAAAAAAAACAGGACCGCTCTAGCTTTTCCTCTCGACAAACATGCAACCACCCTTCCCTGTTATCGACACCATCGCCATCACCACTGAGTACAGCCTTCTTCCCAACCGCAAAAACACCAGAGCATCCTCCATAACCTCACCACCCCACCATCACACACAGTATCCGTGTCTGTTTGTGTCCGTGCGTCCACCACAAATATTACAGAATCAATCGTGTCCGGACCCGTGCGTCCGTGGCATTCCCATCTTATTTTAATATTACAACTACAAGCCAAATTCGTGTCCGACAAACCGGACGCCAAATCCACTCCTCCGTCGTGGCTCACAGCCACCAGGACTTACCTGCCGTCGCGCCGAGACGTGTCGCTGCCCCTCGCCAGCAGTTGCGCCGTAGCCGCGCACACATCATCAGCGGGAGCAACACCTCCTTTCTTCGATCGAGTGCAGCGCCGCTGCCACCGTTCGAACCGATCGTCGGAGACACGAGTATACCTCCCATAGGATCGTGGACAGGACCGGAGGTCGGAAGCGATCTCACGGTCAGATGACCCAGTCGACAGCACCAGCCCCGGCAGTCAGGGCTTTGACAATTGGAACTCCGAGGCAGGCGGCCTCAGTGACGTCGGTCACGTCCCCTCAGCAACAGAAGCAGAAGCAGTCTTCCGCAATGGGCTGCACTCATTGTGGGAAGCCAGGACACGTTGTTTCAGAGTGTCGCAGAGCTCAGGGATTGTGCTTGGCTTGTGGAGCACCAGACCACGATAGGATCATGTCCGAATAGAGCAGGTTCCTCCTCATCAGCCCAGACTAGTCCCTCGATAAGGGGACCAGCCCCTGTCAGCAGCAGCAGTATCCATTGCCGAGGCCATTGCCGCCACAGGCCCAAGTGTTTCAGCAGCAGTACCAGCCTCCAAGGCCATTGCCGCTCAGGCCCTAGCCTTCCAGCTACAAAGACCCCAGCAGTATGCCTAGGTCCAAGCTCAGATCCAGAACCGGCAGAGAGGTTCCTAGCATGATATCTTCCTCTTTCTCGTGCCTTCGATTCCCTTGCTTATATACATGATTGCATGATTGATTGCTTAGTATAGCTTGCCTGAGATTAGTATAGCTTGTCCTTGCCACTCTAGCCCCCTTGATTAAATTCCGAGGACGGAATTCTTTTAAGGTGGGTAGAGTTGTAATGCCCGTGGTTCGTATCACGTATTGGGAATACGTGTACGTATTTCGGGCTCGTATTTTTGGTTTGTCATAATTAGTTAGCCTTAGATTTTATTTTGCATGTTGCATTAGCATGGTTCATCATGGCATTGCATTGGCTTGGTTCGGTTTAGTGGGTTTGGCTTGGTTTGGTTTTATGTGGAGAACCACTCCCCTACCACCACTCCCACCATAATATCTATCCCACTCTCTCTATTCCATTATTACTCATTTCTTCTTCTCCATCTTTCTCTTCACCTACCAGGAGAGAGTGGAGAGCTTAGGCAAGTGCATCTTGCTTCATGGAGGAACCCCATTTTTATTGTTTCATTGTCTTTCTCATGTATTTTTAACCCACTTTAGTGTAGAAGCATGGAATTTCACAGCCAGAAAGCCCATGCGCCAGGCACTATATGCGCCAGAACTCAGACAGCAAAATCAAATAAGCCATTCGAAGAAGGACTTTTTATATATAAAAGTCTATTACATGGCTAGAAAAGGTTGTACAAAGGAGAATTTCTACAAAAGAAAGATCCTAGATCTACAGCCGGCTACCATCATGCGCCTTCCGATAGGCGCAGCAGTCATCATGCGCCTTCCAGATAGGCAGCAAACCACCATGGCCTTCCTTCGATAAGCACAGTCACCAAGCGCTGTCAGTTAGGCGCAGCAGATGTCATGCGCCTCCAGCCAGGCGCATCCTACCATCTCTTCAGCAGCTCAGTTATGTGCATCCCTTCAACAGCTCAGTTATGAGCAACTCTTCCAACCAGGCTCACCTGGCCGAGCAGAGCCCAGTTATGTGCTGCTCCTCCAGCCAGGGTCACCTGATAAGTGCTTCGATTACACAAAGTATTTAACCCTCTGGCTGGAACCAAGGAAGAGAAGAGCACGGCAAAGTTGTGGCCAGGGGAGGCTTCGAAAGAGCCTCCAAAGACCAAGGAAGACCGTGATCGAAATCATGGCACAAGGAGCTTTTAACACAAACAAAGTGGGCGGCACCCACTTTGAAGGAAGAGAGAGCCTAGTACCCGCCATTCCGATCTACGGCTCTTCCGGAATAACGGAGATGAGGCCCGAACATCCCTATCTTTGGATGCAACAGGCACCTTCCGCCTGCCTCAGAAGCCCTCGACTCCGTCTTTTGGATGTAACAGTCACCTTCAAGTGCATCGAAGACAACACGACGTCTCATCTTCACCCTCGGGAGCACTTCGTCAACAGAATGCACCCACATATCCAAGTTCATGTTAGAAGTACGTGAGGGAATGAGGAGCAAACCTTCTCTCTATGCCACTATTTATAGGTCGGGTAAATCAAACCCACGTGCCAAGTGGATGACCCTCCGAATTCTGTGCAATAAATTTGCATTTAATGGATGAACGGGACGCCTTGAATTCAGCCAAACGGCTATTTATAGCACTCGAGGAGCGAGACAGCCGCGCCATTAATGGACATGTCGGATGCGCCAGCCAAACAGCGCATCACATGGACGCGCCCATCCAGCATCAGGCGCATCACACAGACGCGCCCCACAGTACCCGGCGCATCACAGAGGATGCGCCCCCTCACATCTCCATACCGAGTGGAACACCAACCAATGTGCCCACTCAGCTGTCCATCGAACGTCACAAACATTAAATGCTGAACTGACACCAGAGTTGGCAGCACGCTTCCTAAAGTCTGAACAGTTCAGCTTTTTTAGAGAACGAAGCGTCGGCAATGTCAGCATCATCATGACTCTATTCCGACGGCTACTGCCACGTGGCCATCCGCATGCGCCTCTACGGCCATGCGTCCAAACCAGTATACGCCTCAAAAGCCATGCGCCTCAGACCCTTCACTGATCCCTAAAGACAGAAGAAGAGTCTCCAGTTGAAGCTTTGCATGCGCCTCAAAAGCCATGCGCCCCAGACTGATCTCTGATCCCGAAAGACAGAAGGAAAGTCGCCTGCATGCGCCTCAAAAGCCATGCGCTCTAAACAGTTTGTAACCCCTAAAGGTTATGAGCCGCAGCCTCCTCCTGCGCCCAATCAAGGCGCAGCTCACCAGATTACTTCCCCCCACCAAATCTGAGATCTTCGAGCCATGAGTCGATGACACGTGTCCTTTGACTCAACTCGTCCAAGATTTCAGCAACGGAAAGATCTTCTTCTCTGCTACGTGCCGGCTCACAACAGCAGTATGAAGAGTTCTCCCCCTCAATCAGGGCGCATCATCTACGCGCCTCCATCAGCAACCTCCACGTGGCGTCCCCACACACTGGCGCATCCTACATGCGTGCATGAGCAGCCAGCCTGCAAAACTATAAATAGAAGGATCTTCTCCTTCACACACACAGACGGAATCCACAACGAACATACAAGGAATCATCAGAGAGGCAGATACAGACACTCAACGTCTTCCTCCTCTCGCAAGCTCCAGCACCCAGAGCAATCCACACCTTCAGAGAACCGATAACCGTCGTCAGCCGGTCAACAGAGTCAACGCATTACCACTCGCTCCATTGGCACTAAGGACCCAGCTTAAACAAAAGTGTACTCCTAGGACTACATCTAAGTCCTACATTGTAACACTGTTCTGTTTGTATTAAAGTTTTCAATCAAATAATTTTAATGGCAAATAAGCTGGCGACTCTACTGGGGACTTCTTTCTCCTCTTCTGAGAAAGTCGTATCACAGGCCGACGACGTGAAGGTGGGCTCCTCCCACAAGACGCTGGTCGTGCACCTCAATCAACAGGCGTACGAGGAGTTCATTTCTGAAGGAAGTGCGAGTCCTTCGAAGCGGCTACCAAAGCCGAAGAAGATCCGCACGGCCTGGGTGCGCAAGGTCGACGCCTCGGGCACCACCACTGAAGGGGATGCAGCAATCCAGCCTTCCCTTCCTGCTGACGTTCTCAGCAACCAAGGTGCGCCCGCCGATGCAGCGCATCTCCCGAGGAAGCGTGCGGCCGACCACGTTCCCCAGCTATCTCCCTCTCAGGCGAGGAAGATACGTCGACGGAGCAGGGGCGCAGCCAATGCCCCGCGCATCACCTCTGATGCGTCACAAAAAGCCTCTGTCTTCGACAGACTCACTCTCTGTAATAGCGAGGAGAATTTGGATGCTGAGTACTATGCACCCCAGCGGGCTAGTACGAAGAAATCCAAGGCGGCACGGGCCATGCGCCACATACGTGCTATGCCAGCAGCCGGCCGGAGGCACACGCTCGTCATCATGCGCGCTGCCGATGGCAAGCTGTACAAGGTTGATTCAAGTACTTCTGCACCAACAACGAGTCGGTCTTCAAAGTCCTCATCTCGTTTGGGCGCATCTGCTGCATGCACAACCAAGTCGAGAGAGGCAAACTCAGTGGTCTTGAGCTCCCCGCGCCTCCTCTGGTTGTGCGTTTGAGGTCCGTTCAAGTCACTTCAAATGTTGTGGTTCCCCCACTACTGATCGTGATGCCTGCTTGGTATTAGATCAGGGGGCGCAGCACTCACCTGACCACCCCGGCGTTTGGCCTTGCCATACGTCTGAAGGGGGTGTGAAGGCACCACTCTCCTCCAACGACCTACGCAACGTGATCACTCATAAGCGCCGGTCAGAAGAGTCGACCAACAAGCACGATACGCCTCTTACGGGGCATACTTGTGCGGTGGTCACCATCAACTGCTGTTACGAGGCGGCAGCTCCACCAAGACAGTCGGTCTTCCAACGACTGCAATCATCGACACCTCTCCGACGTCGCCTTGGGACGAAGGTGTCAGCTGAAGAGGAGCCAAAGGTTGCTTCATGCAATGTGGTCTCCAACTCCTCATCAATCCGAAAGACGACTGCCAATTCCTCGTCTTTATCCAAAAGCCAGCCGAGGAAAACCAAGGCAGCTGTCTCCACCTCTGGAGTGTTTGAAGGAACTCGGTCGAGGAAGAAGTCCTTTGAGGAAGCTGGGGGTGGCCAGACCCTTGTTGAGCCTCCTTCCGAAGACGAAGATGTCCAAAGCACAGCTGCGACGGATCTTCATCATCAAGGCAAGATTACTCTCCCTGAAGCCCCTCAAAATGAGGATGTCCTCCAGGACACTGCCGGGAGTAGTTCTGGAAACGAAGAGGTCCTTCAAGACGGAGCTGAGGGCAAGCAGACCCTTGTAGATGCGCCTATTGGAGATGAACTCCAGAATGTGGCTGGGGGTGGCCCAACACCAGGAGAAGGTGACTCCCCCGCATGAGAGTGAGGCCGAAAGCGAAGCCTCAACCAATCCATCCACTCCTGGCTGCGTCAGGACAGTATACATGGCTGGGGATGATGTCGAGTCTGATGCACCGTCACAGGACATAGTCCAGCGCATAGACTCATTGGAGGGAGGACTCAAAACCCTCTCTGCCTCTATGCAAGCACTGACCCAAGCAGTGTTTGAGATACGGTCAGCCTTGATCAGGACACCTTCAACTGGTCCTGACCCAGGAGCTAATGGGGAGTCGAGTGTGCCCCTCCAACGGGCGCCCTCAGATACAGAAGCACCACGGACCTCGGAGCCCTCAAATGCTCCAATCCAGATGGTACCTCCTTCCCCGACTCCTAGGTCTACGGAGGATGTGGTCGAAATGATCAAAGACCTGTGAGAGCGCTTCGAGTCCAAGAATAGGCAAGAGGAACGCCAGAAAATGGGCATTCCCCAGCCTTATCCCCTCGAGTGGAACAAGGTGGTTTATCCCCCGAAGTATAAACCACAAACACTCACCCCATACGACGGAAAGGACTCTCCGCGACGGTACCTGACGTACTTCCAGTCACAGACAGGGCATCTTCCGAAGGAGGACGCACTCCTCACCAGTATCTTTGTCGGGGCCCTGAAAGGAGTGGCGTATGACTGGTACTGTAGCCTTCCCGACAATTCCATATCGTCCTTCGACGACCTGATGCGCCTCTTCCTCGACCGCTTCTACGACGGCGAGAAGGACATGACGATGGCGTCTCTCATAGAGATACGTCAGAAGGAGAAGGAAACGGTTCGGGCGTTCATCGAACGCTTCCGACAGGCTTGCTTCAGGCTACCTCCAGGCATGCCAGAACATACGCTCCTTTCCGCTTGCAGCATGAACATGTTGCCTGCAGTAAAGCTCTGGCTCAACTCTACTCCCCCTCCTGACTGGAGCTCCCTGATCATCGAAGCTGAAGCTGCAGAAAAGAAGGCGGCCAATGCACGTCTTCTGGGTGTCAGCTTCCCCGCCTTTGACGATAAGGGGAAAAAGTTCGCAGCTAACAGCTCCGGACGAGAAGCAAAGGGGAAACAGGCATTGACTGTTAATGCCTCAAAAGGCGCATCTGCGCCTACTCAGAAGCCTCCACTGGCACCGAGACCCAAGGAGATTTATTCATTCAATGATGACGACACCCTGCAACTTTTCGAGATACTGAAGCAGGGGTGACAAGATCAAGCTACCGGACCCAAAACGGCCCGATAAAGTTGGGAAAGTGGACAACCCAAGGTACTGTCACTACCATCGGTTTATCGGACACCCGACCAAGGACTGCTACGTCCTCAAGAATTATATCCAGCGCATGATCAATGCGGATGTAATCTCCGTCGACTATGAAGAGAAGACGGTGTCGGCCAATGTGGTTTCACTTCAGTTCGGCACCTTGCCGCCAACTACCACACAAGATGGCGTCGTCCCCATCCCTAAGGCGACAATGGAGGTGGTAAACTTACCACCTACTCGTGACAATGTGAGTGGACTCACCCCGCTCACCACATCTCGAGGAGAGGTCCTCTGGGTTCACCCCGACCTCGTCTCCGAGGTGACTCAATCGGAGGTACGCCCTACCTCCAAATCAAAAGGCAGGAAGATCAAGTCTTGCCGTACAGTCTCTTCTTCAACAGAAGAGGCACTTCCAGTGCAAATGCGTACACAACAGAACTCCCAATCCGGCGAAGCCGCCGCCGAGGTGGTGCCTCCTAGCACCATCCCTGAGGAGGGTCCATCTAAGCCCTCAGCAGCCAATAAGCAGAAGCAGGTGGAGGCCCGTTTTGACAGACCTCTACGGAAGGAGAATGCTTCGGGGCTGCCCAAGCCTCACAACTTCGACATTCTGGCACAATTAGCCAGTACACCTGCGCGCCTGTCTTTGTTCGAGCTCCTGCGTCTTTCTAAAAATTCCCGAGAAGCTCTCTGCGAAGCTCTGAAGGACGCTGAATCCTTTCTCAGTCAGGTCAAGCAGCCTGAAGACCTCCCAACTACTTGTGCGCACTGTCATTGTACGGATGAAGTTATCCCTAACATAACTTTCACCCAACAAGACATGCTGCTCAAGCATCACCGACATAACCGACCGCTGTATTATACAGGGTACATTGGCTTGGTCAAGGTGAGCCAGATTCAGATTGATCCTGGGTCTTCCCTAAGCATTATTTCGAAGGCGCTGCTATCTAAGCTGGGGATCCCGATGTACCGGCTGGCGCCCTCCAATACAACCATCAGTAGCTTCAATGCTAGCAAGAGCGAGCCATTGGGCAAGATCCGGCTGAAGTGTCACATTGGCAGCCTCAAAACAGAGGTGACGTGTTACATGGTAGATGCCGAGGTCAACTACAACATCCTGCTCGGTCGACCATGGCTGCATGAGTACATGGTGGTGCCCTCCACGCTCCACCAGTGCATGAAGTATGTATCCACCAATGGCGTCATCCGAACGGAGTTTGCAGACATCGGTCCTTTCAAAGGAATTGAAGCCTACTTCACCGATTCCGACTTGTACAAGCCCTTGACGAGGAGGAAGCCAACGACGCTGATGATGAGGCAGAGACGGCAGCACCGGACATTGAGCCTGAGACGACTCCCGATGCCCTTGAAAATCCGACTGAAGGGAAAACCACCTCAGAAGGCGCCTCCAATGAGCATCAAGCTATCAGGGAAAGCGCCGGCTCGCGAAGCACCCTTAGATACGCCTCAAGGGAAAGCCACCTCAAACATCGGCTCCCCTGGTGGCAAAATTATAAGGGAAGGCACCACTCACGGAGGCGTAGCCGAGGCGCCTCTCAAGGTGCGTCTGAAGGGCAAGCCACCGCAGTCCCAGGTGTCAGAGAAGGCTCATATAACCCTCTCAGACCCTAAAGCTGTTTGGACTCTCCTAGTCCGCCCCCAGTTCTTACAAGACGAGGAGCTTGGTGATATATCTCGGCTGATGATAGCAGGCACCCTCCTTTGACAATCTAATCCCACGGGATAAGATCTCGTATTTTCAATAATAGAGTGTCTTTTAATTATTCTTGTCTTCCACACTGGAATGCCATGTATACATTAGACCACGTTCTACGGTCGTTGCAAACACAAATAACGATCGTCTACCATAATCGAGTAGTCCCGTCTCAAGGAGTCTTCATAGTCCCTCCACGGAGCCGAGACCAAGGCACCATCATCTCGGGCAAAGTCGAGCGTCATCGGGACCTCCCGTCAATCGAGCCTGAACCTGATACCGGCAGAGTACAAGTCTATCGGTACACGGATGCGGCAAAGCACATCATCCAAAAGATGGGCTACGACCTGAAAAGCAACAAAGGCTTAAACTACGGCAAGGGTCGGCATCTCCCTGTCCGACTTTCGATGCCCAATGGAAAGCCACAGGACTATTATAATCGGACTGGACGAGGGTTAGGCTATGTCACGCCGCCATCAACCCCAGAGAGTTCAGATGCAGAAGACATAGAACATTCCCACTCGTCCGAAGCATCGACTTGGGATTCTGATACCAGTATCGGATCAGTCTTCAGAAAAGTGCTGTCAGCTAACATGACGTCAGCACAACCTCAAAAAGGTGAAGGCGAAGACCAAGCGCCAGAACCCTTCGAAGAAGAACCCTGGGCCC
>JANAVB010033878.1:0-49999 GCA_029216955.1 Iris pallida
CCACCAGTCTCTAGTATCTGTCTCGATCAACTGGGTCTCTAGTCTCGGCCTTCAACTTGAACCTCTGGTCTATTGACGTTGCTGCAGGTTTGCACCCCAACATTCATGTCTCTGTAAGAAGGTCCAGTGCATACTTCCTCTGAGAAAGAACAATCCCCTCTCCGTCTCGAGCAATCTCTATCCCAAGGAAGTAGCGAAGAAGACCAAGGTCCTTCACCTCAAATTCCCTGCCAAGCTTCCCTTTGAGTCGGGCGATCTCCTGCTTATCATATCCTATGATAATTATGTCGTCCACATACATCGCAAGCATGGTGATGTGGCCTCCACCTCGTCTGAAGAATACAATATGATCAACATTGATCTGCTAATATTCCATCCCTATCAACGCCCTCCTAAATCTGTCAAACCATGTCCGAGGAGACTGCTTCAGTCCATAGAGGGACTTCTTCAACCTGCAGACCTTGCCCACTGTCACGCCCCGCTCCTATAGGAGCGATCGTCCTCGCTAAGGCGTGATGTCGCACGAGCCTAGATTGCGCTCGTGCAAGACAGTTTCATAACGGCCGATTACATTGGCGGCGACGGGGTCGTCGCACAGAAGTCCCAAGCAGAAACATTGAAACATGCAGTGAAAATTTAAAGGCAAAACACAAGTTATTCAAAAGAGCTCTTTATTGATATTGAACAATCTGATTACAATAGGCGCAAGGCCATGATTACAAGTCTCTTGTGCTCACTTTTCTCTCATTTTACAAGTCACTCTGCTCTCTCTCATCTCTCGATACAATGCTTGAGCCAGCGAAAACTTCGGAAGGCGATGTCCATACATTATGTCCCGTATATGTCTTGACTCCACGCGACCGCACGCTTCGAATCGCCAAGGAACTCCGTGCCTCGACGCATCCAAGCGAGCTCCGCGCACGAGCTTCTACCTGTGCCTGCACATAAAAACTGTGTGAGTGTCAGTACTCAACTGTACTGGTGGAGTGAGCTCCACGCCCACCCATACATAACCGACACGTTCATTTACTTTGTGCAATACAAGTCCCTTTACGATTATCTTTCTAGTCTTGCCTTAGGATCAGTTTTAAGATTACGATGCCTGACCAAACGATGTGCCACGACAGGGTCGTGCTATAATGCCAACGTGTATTTCGATCGAGGCAGTGCCTCATCGCTTATGTACTTGACCGAACATTCAAACTCGGGACGGCAGGGTCATGCCATACTCTATTCGTGACTTCAACATATTCGAGACAGTGCTTCGCCGAGGAGCAACTTATGCGAACTCGGCCGTGCCAGGACTTTCACTTAAACTCAAGTGCCTCTAGACCAATTCTCGTGCCAACGACGTCAAGGGGACGACTCGTGCAGGTCGTGCCTCTAGACCTTGCTTAGACTTGTTCGTGCTTCAAGATTGAGGCCGGACCTCGCAACTTATCAAGACTTATCCATGCTACCGTATTGCGGCCTTCCTGTTCGACTCATAGATCAACTTAGACAAGACTTGTGAAACATAATGTCGACTTCATGAACATCCGACGCCACCTATCGTGCCAAGCACGATGCCTATGCTGCAGCCCCAATCTTAGGCCCATACATTGTGTTACCGACTAGACCTGCATTCAAGTTCTAGACTCAATCCAAAGGCATATACGCGGTTTGCCGCTATTCTGCCGACCCATCTACATGAGTGGTCACTAGCAATGTCAAGCTATCTTGGACTCGGCTCAGGGAATTCGGTCCGCCCTTCCACGGGTAGCTAGCCCCGGAAGCACCGAATCTCCCATGCGGTTATCCGGTATCCTGCTTTGAGCCGCCTCGCTTTCCCCCGGGCCAACATGATCCCGGCGCCCCGGCGATCATTCGAGAAGACTACACCTTGTCGACAAGTTGTCCAATGACCATGCAGACTCAACTCAATCTATCAAGTCCTTCCTTAACCATGACCATGCTTTCCATCTATCTGTCGAGACTCCTAAGTAGCGGGACCGATCTCGTGTACGAGACTTGTCGAGACTCCCAAGTAGCGGGATCGATCTCGTGTGTTTCCTTTCAAGACATAGCGAGACTCCCAAGTAGTGGGACCGATCTCGTGTGCGGGACTTGTCAAGACTTAGCGAGACTCCCAAGTAGCGGGACCGATCTCGTGTGCGGGACTTATCAAGACTTAGCGAGACTCCCAAGTAGCGGGACCGATCTCGTGTGCGGGACTTATCAAGACTTAGCGAGACTCCCAAGTAGCGGGACCGATCTCGGCGACAACCAGTCGCGAGGACTTCCTTTGTCCGTGGCATACTCTTTACTAAATTCACCGTGGCTCGTGCATTCGACAGGCCTAGTTCTCTAGGCAACGCTATCGCTCAAGTCATATACTTTATACGACGAGCCTTGTTCCCAAGGGACTACGCGACTTGACAACCGCAGGTAGAGCGGGACTGTGCTAGAAATAGCTTAGACCGACCGGCATAACTTTGTCTAACTTATTTGGGCAACGACTTGACGAGCAAAAGCTACGCCAAGCTTCGCATCGAGGGAACGTGCCGTGCACACGTTCGGCTTGAACAACCAAGTTCTCGGGTGCCTAGACTTAAGCCACAAGCCGTGCAAGACGACTTAACTCGCGAGACGTGCGAAGGCTATGCCAAGACTTGGACGACAGGACCGTGTATGCTTTTTCAAGCATTCATGCGGGCGACGCCTATGACTTAGGCTAATTCGAGTGTTGGGACAAAACGATGGGACCGTGCATGCTTTATCAAGCATTCACGCAGGCGACGCCTATGACTTAGGCTAATTCGAGTGTCGGAGCAACTTAGCAACTTAGGCCAACTTCCTTCTCCCAAGCCACGGGACGAAGGACCGAGTGTCATTTGAAAGCACGCTGAGCCGATTTTTAAGCAGATCGTAGGACTATTTTTCCATGTTCTAAGATATTCTGACCCGTCGGGATTATTCCCTTAGCTATGTGGATGCGTCTCTTTTATTATCAAGCCTAACTTGTGCAAGTTGAAAACATGCGAGTTATTAAGTGAAGGCTAAGATGAGGAAAGTTCACCGAAACTACCCCACCTGAGCGAGGAGTCGCCTCGACCGAGCGAGCCTTCGAGCAGCCGTTGCAAGACTAAGTCCGAACGCCGTCGGCGTTTTGATTCCTCCGATTGACTTTGCGGGACGGGGCACTACAACATACACCACTCAGAACAAGTCTCGTCCTCGAGACTTTCCTGAAGGCAAGCCATCCTACCATTTCTATGGCCAAGACTTAATCGTACACACTCCGCCTACGCGTTTCTTTGATTCCGAGCCACGCTCGTACTAGTATCAATCCTTTCCTTAACACAATTTCAAGATCTTCGACACTCTTCCATTCCTCAAGTCTTGCTTGAACTCAACGTATCACTTAGCTGGATCGTGCACGCATTCCAGGCGTCCCCAAAATACATACATTTACTAAGCCGTATGATAGAGAATTCGTCATTCTCGCTCGAGTCGCATCGTGTACATACTCAGGCGTCCCTGAAATATATGCATGTCAGCCGAATCTCGTGAGGGGTCTTCCCGTATTCTTGATTCACTCTATCCATCCATGCCAATCCTCATGATCTTCTTTCGATTGCTAACTCTCGTAACAGGGGCGTCTCGCCTAACCGCTAGGCCATTCCTCAAGGCTAAGTCCATGTCAGGATTGGAATCATAGTTCCCCAACAATAATGCCAACACTGACCCCAATCCTAGGGTCAAACCAAAGTCGGTAGTACAGAATTTTCTACCTAAGCTCGCGTCACTCAGATTTCTAAACATCGAGCACGATCACCTAGTTTGCATCGAGACATACGTTGCGCAGAGTCGAATCCATTCAAATCACCAATTCTAACCAATTCATGTATTCGATCACGAGGTCGTCTAGCTTTGACAATATGTTGCGCCCCAATCTCACGCGAGTCCGATTATCCACAGTGGTTCATGAATCACCATGCAACGCTACCGCAGAATAATCGTTCTCATCGGGACGTAACTCTTGCTTAAGTCTAGACTAATTCATTTTCGATACGCGGATTGGACCTATTCAATCCTCAAGTTCGATCGTCAAGCACACTGAGTCATTCTCGAGTCCACCTTCCTGTCAAACCACAAGTCGATATATACAAATTGCCACGCCATGCAAGCTCGATCACCCCCGCTGTATGAATCACCGTACCAGCGCTCACGCGGAGTGATCGCCCTATTCGACGCGACGCATGTGCGAGGCTGGAGTTGCGCTCGCATAAGACAAGAACGTCAACATTGTGGTTATCGACGAAGCAAATCCAAACATTTCATTTTCATCCAAGTCAAGATTTCAATTCGATAGTCCGTTTCTCATTCATTTAACTAGAAAATCCTCGAGCCCAGTCTATCTTTTCCTCGACGTGTTCCAACATTCTGAGGATAGCATCCAGCAGAACAATGACATTTTGTACGATCGTCATTCCTCGAATCAGAGTACCCCCGAGTTATCGCACATCGATCTTTGATACGCCTCAATACCACCGATGATGTACGTAACCTGACGATCTTCCTTTGCAACGAACTCCGAGTCGTGCAACTGATGCTGTTGTCCGAGTTGGATATTCCACAATCTCCTCGACATTCAAGATCAAGTTCGATCGCTATTCCTCAAGCTAGTTTCAAGATCGTTGTCCAAAACTCAAGTCACATTTCGTATGACTCAGTCCGAAATCATACGTGTGATTTACTAGATTTTCTCGATCAAGACATTCACTCGTTTCATCATTCTGAATCGTTTTCTAACTCACGTTGCCCATTCACAAGTCGTCCGAATGACATCCCGTTCGGGACATTCGAAGTCACGACCAACTAAGCATGACGCGTTCTAAGGCTTTGCGCGATCGCATCGCCTCGCCGACATACTCGTCGTTACTTCTAATCCTCAATTTTGCTCGAATGATTTCCAAGACAAATCATACACCACTCGGATTTGAGCCATCTGATTTAATCCACAATCACGTTCACGTTACTCGCTAACACATCTTTCAGATTCGTTCGACGAATCTCTAGCGTAATCGCTCCTGTCGTCTCGACGTACTAAGTCGTTCGCACTATTCCTCAAAATCCAAGCCAATCTTCTGTGTACGCCTAAGCGTTAGTCCTGATAGTGTTTCTATTGATAGACACTCTAAGTGTATCTCCGTTCCCGACCAAGCGATACTTAACATTGCTCGCGACTCGTTTGCACCAAAAGGTCGAGGTGCGCGACTCGCGGCACAACATAGCCAAAAGGCCGTGTGCATAGCCATCCCGTGCGGACTATATTCGAGTTTGCACGCTCACTTGCTAATGTTGACGTAGGACTAGTTGGGCACGTGCACGACTTTGCTAACTTTAACACATGTTTTCTATCAAGTCAAGTTTGACACCGTTCGGCGCAAAAGCCTACCAGTGCGTTCGGTTGAACGCTTGCACGAGCTTTTGAAAATATTTAGACTTATTGTATGGACATGCCGCGGGACATTTTTTGAGAGAGCGCACACTTCTTTAACAACGACGAGCTTTCAAAACTGAGAAATTCAACTTGAAGTCCAAGGACGTAAAGCCGTGCTCTGATACCATTATGTCACGTCCCGCTCCCGTATGAGCGATCGTCCTCGCTAAGGCGTGATGCCGCACGAGCCTAGATTGCGCTCGTGCAAGGCAGTTTCATAACGGCCGATTACATCGGCGGCGACGGGGTCGTCGCACAGAAGTCCCAAGCAGAAACATTGAAATATGCAGCGAAAATTTAAAGGCAAAACACAAGTTATTCAAAAGAGCTCTTTATTGATATTGAAAAATCTGATTACAATAGGCGCAAGGCCATGATTACAAGTCTCTCGTGCTCATTTTTCTCTCATTTTACAAGTCACTCTGCTCTCTCTCATCTCTCGATACAATGCTTGAGCCAGCGGAAGCTTCAGAAGGCGATGTCCATACATTATGTCCCGTATATGTCTTAACTCCACGCGGCCGCACGCTTCGAATCGCCAAGGAACTCCGTGCCTCGACGCATCCAAGCGAGCTCCGTGCCACGAGCTTCTACCTGTGCCTGCACATGAAAACTGTGTGGGTGTCAGTACTCAACTGTACTGGTGGAGTGAGCTCCTCGCCCACCCATACATAACCGACACGTTCATTTACTTTGTGCAATACAAGTTCCTTTACGATTGTCTTTCTAGTCTTGCCTTAGGATCAGTTTTAAGATTACGACGCTTGACCAAACCGATGTGCCACGACAGGGTCGTGCTATAATGCCAACGTGTATTTCGATCGAGGCAGTGCCTCATCGCTTATGTACTTGACCGAACATTCGTGCCATACTCTATTCGTGACTTCATCATATTCGAGACAGTGCTTCGCCGAGGAGCAACTTATGATAACTCGGCCGTGCAAGGGCTTTCACTTAAACTCAAGTGCCTCTAGACCAATTCTCGTGCCAACGACGTCAAGGGGACGACTCGTGCATGTTGTGCCTCTAGACCTTGCTTAGACTTGTTCGTTCTTCAAGATTGAGGCCGGACCTCGCAACTTATCAAGACTTATCCATACTACCGCATTGCGGCCTTCCTGTTCGACTCATAGATCAACTTAGACAAGACTTGTGAAACATAATGTCGACTTCATGAACATCCCGACGTCATCTATCGTGCCAAGCACGGTGCCTATGCTGCAGCCCAACCTTAGGCCCAGACATTGTGTTACCGACTAGACCTGCATTCAAGTTCTAGACTCAATCCAAAGGCATACACGCGGTTTGCCGCTATTCTGTCGACCCATCTACATGAGTGGTCACTAGCAATGTCAAGCTATCTTGGACTCGGCTCAGGGAATTCGGTCCGCCCTTCCACGGGTAGCTAGCCCCGGAAGCGCCAAATCTCCCATGCGGTTATCCGGCATCCTGCTTTGAGCCGCCTCGCTTCCCCCGGACCGACATGATCCCGGCACCCCGACGATCATTCGAGAAGACTACACCTTGTCGACAAGTTGTCCAATGACCATGCAGACTCAACTCGATCTATCAAGTCCTTCCTTAACCATGACCATGCTTTCCATCTATCTGTTGAGACTCCTATGTAGCGGGACTGATCTCGTGTACGAGACTTGTCGAGACTCCCAAGTAGCGGGACCGATCTCGTGTGTTTCCTTTCAAGACATAGCGAGACTCCCAAGTAGCGGAACCGATCTTGTGTGCAGGACTTGTCAAGACTTAGCGAGACTCCCAAGTAGCGGGACCGATCTCGTGTACGGGACTTATCAAGACTTAGCGAGACTCCCACGTAGCGGGACCGATCTCGGCGACAACCAGTCGCGTGGACTTCCTTTGTCCGTGGCATACTCTTTACTAAATTCACCGTGGCTCGTGCCTTCGACAGGCCTGGTTCTCTAGGCAACGCTATCGCTCAAGTCATATACTTTACACGACGAGCCTTGTTCCCTAGGGACTACGCGACTTGACAGCCGCAGGTAGAGCGAGACTGTGCTAGAAATGGCTTAGACCGACCCGCATAACTTTGCCTAACTTATTTGCGCAACGACTTGACAAGCAAAGGCTACGCCAAGCTTCGCATCGAGGGAACGTGTCGTGCACGCGTTCGGCTTGAACAACCAAGTTCTCGGGTGCCTAGACTTAAGCCACAAGCCGTGCAAGACGACTTAACTCGCGGGACGTGCGAAGGCTATGCCAAGCCTTGGACGACGGGACCGTGCATGCTTTTTCAAGCATTCATGCGGGCGACGCCTATGACTTAGGCTAATTCGAGAGTTGGGACAAAACGACGGGACCGTGCATGCTTTATCAAGCATTCACGCAGGCGACGCCTATGACTTAGGCTAATTCGAGTGTCGGGGCAACTTAGCAACTTAGGCCAACTTCCTTCTCCCAAGCTACGGGACGAAGGACCGAGTGTCATTCGAAAGCACGCTGAGCCGACTTCTAAGCAGACCGTGGGACCATTTTTCCATGTTATAAGATATTCTGACCCGTCGGGATTATTCCCTTAGCTATGTGGATGCGTCTCTTTTATTATCAAGCCTAACTTGTGCAAGTTGAAAACATGCGAGTTATTAAGTAAAGGCTAAGATGAGACAAGTTCACCGAAACTACCCCACCTGAGCGAGGAGTCGCCTCGACCGAGCAAGCCTTCGAGTAGCCGTTGCAAGGCTAAGTCCGAACGCCGTCGGCGTTTCGATTCCTCCGATTGACTTTGCGGGACGGGGCACTACACCCACTGTCTGGTTGGTGCCGAATCCTGATGGTATCTCCATGTATACCTCCTCCACCAGATCCCCGTGAAGAAATGCATTCTTCACATCCAGTTGGTGTAGCTTTTATCCACCATTCGCTGCCAAAGAAATTAGGGTCCTGACAGTACTCATCTTTGCGGCTGGTGCAAAGGTCTCGTCATAGTCGATGCCGTACGTCTGACTGTATCCTTTTGCCACCAGTCGAGCTTAGTAGCGCTCAACCTGTCTATCTGGGTTCTGTTTCACAGTAAAAGCCCACTTGCATCCGACTATGCTCTTCCCTTCTGGCAGCCTCACCAGCTCCCAAGTGTGGTTCTTCTTAAGAGCTCCCAACTCCTCGAACATTGTCGCTTTCCACTTTGGATCGTTCTTGGTAACTTGCCAATTGTTAGGTACAATAATACTATCCAAAGATGTAATAAATGCTCCATGAGAAGAAGAGATATGGTCATAAGAAACAAACTGAGCAAGGTCCCAACCATATCTGTCAGGAGAATTTCCTGTATTGCTGCGAGTGGTCCTTCGTACTGATAATGGTGTAGGAGGAGTAGGGAGAATGATATCACCTGAAGGGGGTAGTGGTAGTATAGGTGTTTCAGGAGTCGAGACGGACGCAGCAAGGGACTTGGTACTGGCACTGTAGGTACTGGTCTTGCAGTTTACTTCTATCTCCTGTTGTAGGTAAGTAACTCCCCATGAGCCGTAGGCCTAACACCTCTCATCTCCTCCCCATTCTCCTCTTCACCTTCCTGTTCCTCCTCGACCGTACCTCCATGCCAAACTCCTAAATCAGTCACTACTGAGCTCTCCTTCTCCCCCTCTCGCCTCGTACTAGCAGTATTAGGCGTGTGATTTGAAGTTCTCTCCTGACGGTAGTATGGTTCATGCTCCCGTCAGTGGACATCTATACTTACAAACTTCTTCTTTTCCACTGGATTCCGGTACACGTACCCCTTCTGAGTCACCGAGTAGCCCACAAAGATGCACTTGACTGCTCAAGGATCAAGCTTCCCAACTGACGGCATGTCCTTTACAAAGCATACACACCCAAACACCTTCAGTGGGAGTATCCCACTATTATTGTCTTGCAATATTTCACATGGGAACTTCCATTCCAGGAACTTCGAAGAAATTCTGTTGATTAGTTGAGCTGCTGTCAACACTGCATGTCCCCACAAACTCTTTGGGACATTCATGCCAATCATCATGCTTCTTGCGACCTCCAGAAGTTGTTTGTTCTTCCTTTCTGCTATGCCATTTTGTACAGGTGTGTATGCACAAGTTGTCTGATGCTGTATTCCGTGTGCTAACAAGTATTCTGCAAGTGTTCTGTTTGTATACTTCGTTCAATTGTCAGACCTCAGTACCTTCACAATTGCCCCATACTGAGTCTGGAAATGTTTGTGAAAATCTCAAAAAAAGTAGGTACATCACTCTTATTTTTCATCAAGTACAACCAGGTGGCACGAGAAGCACAATCAATGAAGGAAACAAAGTACTTATAACCATTCATAGTATTAGTAGCACATGGACCCCAAACATCAGTGTACTACCTAAAAAACAGAAGAGCTCCTACGACCCGTACCAATATAGGAACTCCTAATAAGTTTGCCTAACTCACATGCCTCACATACTAGTTTCTCTTTATTTGACACTTTTTCATAAATATCGGGATATAATTTACTTAAAGTGTCAAAGGAGGAATGTC
Source organism: Iris pallida (assembly GCA_029216955.1). Lineage (NCBI taxonomy): Eukaryota > Viridiplantae > Streptophyta > Magnoliopsida > Asparagales > Iridaceae > Iris > Iris pallida. Next base: position 9,989 of record JANAVB010033878.1, read on the forward strand.
CCAACCTCTTATGATAGAGTAGCAAAGTATTCTCGGCCATCATCTGCAGTCCTCCCATATCAGCCTTCTCTGCCATAGACATTAGTGCTGAGTCCAGTCCTTCTCGATCCAGGTACCACAGTCCTTTATGCCAAGTGTCAGTCCCAAGTCTTCGTCCCGTCCCTTTCTCCTGGAAGATCATCTTAGGGATGTCAAAAGAAAATGCATTTAAGTTGAAAGATTATAGAACTAATAGACAAGAGACTGACTGGAAAGGATGGAGCATGTAAAACATTAGATAATTTTACTGAACCTGTACAATTAACAGCACCCTTACCGACCACTGGCTGGAAAGTGCCATCAGCTGTCTGAATGCTGTCTGCTGATGCTAGGTGAGTGTATGAGGAGAACTCACTAACATTCTCCGTCACATGTCGAGATGCCCCCGAATCGATAATCCAATATGATGATTTAAGGGAAGCAATGGATGCAAGAGCAAGTGAGTCGTCAATACCTTCTGATGGATGGACATATATGGCGACGTTGCCTCCAGCGAAGAAAGAGGTGGACGCCTCCTCCGTTGCGCTCCTGTCTCCATCATTGGAAGTTCGCTGCTTCCTTCTGAGCACCTCCAGCATGTCCACCAGTGCCTGATCCTCCTCGGTAAAGGTGCCGCCATTCGTCGACCCCTATGACCATGGCCACATCCTCCAAAATGTCCTCGTCTACCGAATTGTCCCCGTCTACCACCTGAATCTCCCTCCTTAGGTGCTTTGGTGCAAGCATACCGATGGTGGCCCATCTCCTCGCAGTTGTAGCATTGTCGGTTGTGCTGCCAGGCCTCTCCCTTAGGCCCTTTGTCGGTCGAACTGGTGGCCGTTAGTGCTGACTTTGCTTCGGAAGGACCAACTGTCCCCGCTTGTAGTCTGATGCGTGTCTCCTCTTGGATCATGGCTGAGATAGCCTCCTCAAGAGTAGGAATCTTCGGTTGGACGAGAAGTAGGGCCGTCCTCTGAACAAATGCTGCAGTCAGCTCTTTGAGGAATTTCATCGTCCTCTTCTGTAGACATACCTGTTTCTCCTTATATTTTGGGTCCCTGCAGCTTGTCCGATCTAAGGTATGGTCGTAATCCAGCCACAGACGCTCCAACTCTATAGCATACTCCTGCACCGTTCTCTCTCCCTGTACGGTGTCGTCGATCTCCCCCTTGATCTGGAAGACCCGTAAGTTGTTTTCCATACCATTATAGGTCCGCCTCAACTTCTCCCACACATCTTTCACCATCTCAATGCCGTCGACTGTGGTGGCAATAGACTGGACTAAGGAGTTGAGAAGCCAGATGTAGATCACCATATGAGTGGACTTCCACTCTTCATGTTCCGCCAAGCCTCGTCCGGCTCCGTCTTCTCGTCCGACAGGAACCCCTCCAGGTTCTTTCCTGCGAGGGTTCGCCTAACCCGCCGTGACCAACTCAGATAGGTAGTTGGTCCATCCAGCTTCAGATCGATGGAGGGAAGCTCCAGCCTTGTCGACGTTCGTGTCGTTCTCTCACTAGCCGACATCTTCATCAACTTCATCAACATCGCAACATCCGCATAATCCAAGCTTCTTGATGATCGCCTCCATCGATCCTCCTCTTCGATGATCACGTCACGCTTGTCATCGTCGTCCGCTTCTAGATCCGAACATGTTATTTCCATCAGATCTAGGCCTTCAGTGTCAACTTTCGAAACAAGTCGAACAACAGTGACACGAGTGCCGTCGCGTGCTTCAGTATCGATAACAGCCGCAGGAGCCGTGTGCGTCTTGGGAGTGGGAGGCGCCCGACGCGCGTGCAACAGCAGCAACAGTCGCCGCAGCAGTTGCCGCCGAGGGGCCGCTGCGGGAGGGGGGCAGCGGGGTTCTCTGTCCGCGCGCGCGGGATAGGGGCGGGGGCAGAAAGAGAGAAAGGAGGGGGGTAGTGGCTAGGGTTAGGGTTTGGAAGGGGTCGGTTGGTGGCGGCTAAGGTTAGGGTTTGTGGAATTTTGGCTTTGATACCATGTTGTAATTTTTTGATATGTTATTTATAGTCTTCTTGGCTTTATATAGTCTTACAATCATTATTACAATGATGGAATATACTGTAGATATCCTGTGGCATATTCTGGCATACCAAATATGTCACAAGATATTCCAATCTACTAAATATGACATCCAACATACTAAATATTCCAACATAACTCTACTTAGCGATTGGTATCTCAGCTGAGCTAGCAGCCACAGGGCTTGTTACTCCTGCAAGCGCCATCCTGTCTCCCCTCTGCTCCCTACACACATTAGGCACATGGACATGATGCGATACCACACTTTTACGGAGGACTTCCATGAGCTCCTCTCTAAGTCCCTCACTGGAGGGGGCCGGACACACTTCCTCAACATGCCCAATGGAATGGCAAGCATTGTACGTTGGCGGTGTCCATTCAAAGAAAACAGATAGCTCCAACCGACAACCAAAGTAATCTCGATCAGAACACGAGGGGAGCGCACGACAAGTAATGATCTCGATCAGAACACGGAAAAAGGCCGGTCACTAGCGGTGTGTCGTGGCTGCATCCATTCGGAACGGGACTACTATAACGTTGGCGGTCTTCTGAATAGAGGGCTCATTTCAAAATTGGAAAGGGAGGTTAGATAGCTGCACCCCGTCGGGGATAGAGGCCAGGAGGTCTCTCTCTACGGAGATCATAGGATCCCAACATTTGTTGATGATAAGCCGCTTGTCGAACATCCAGGGACATCCTTGAAACACCTCCTCTAGGTCCGATTTTAGGACGAAATGTACAAAAAGAAGCCATTCCCGCAAAAGAAGACTTTGACGCTACCCGCACGTACCCAGACCCTACGGATAAAGGCCGCAATAGCCGGGTAAGGTCTCTGCTCGACCACGTACAGGACCATGGAGGATTTCCACTCCACCGCCGAAATCTCGATGCCTTCAACAGTTACGTCTTTTGTCCAAACTCCGTCCACCAGCCGAGGCTCCTCAAAATGGACTCTCAAGTCCGTAGTAGCAAGAGAGGGGAAACAAATCGCAGTCCAGGAAATGGGTTTAGAAATGGAGAAGACCTAGGTAGGCGGATTAATAGAAAGTCATACAACACCCTCTAAACTCTTCATCGAGCACCAGCGTCTGAGTCCTTCCCATGTTACCGAGAGATGGTCGAACCTGCGGCTCCCATCTCCAGTTGCTGCCGACCTGATGCAGTCTCATCGTGGATGGCCCTCAGTCCATTCCCTCTTCTCGGGACATGCTCATCAAGGGGGGTAGGGCTTCCCTACCACCTTAACCAAATTAGGGCGTTCCTTGTTACGACGCCAAAAGACTTGGACCCACCCACCTTCCCCATTGTGGACGTCAAAAGGGTGCGAGCCCCTTCAAGCACCAACATGCGAGCTTCAACACCGTCTGACGAAGGCACAAGCCCATGATCGAGGGACCCGCCAGGGAGAGACTGTGCGCCTAGGTCTCAAGGATCGGTTTCCATTTCACTAGTTTTAATATATATGATGTGAAACTCAAAAACATGTCATTTGTCCCAAGCCGGAGAACATCTGACTAGTTTTAGCGGGGTGATTACCCTTGTTGATCCTCAAACTTGGGAGCCGCGTAGCTAGGATCTTTTTTAGATCCCCTTCCTTTTTGGCATTCTCACGTCTTTGTTCCTCGCATAACAGATTTAACATGGTTAGCCCCTCTTCTACATCATTATTGGATATATTCTGCAACGACATCATCATATCTTCATCTTTGGCAGTAGGCTCGTCAGAAACCCTCGAATGGAGCTCCATCATGGTATCGTCTTGTGGTATGTCGCAACATCCACTTCTCTCCACCAGAGGATTCGGTAGAGGGAGAGGAATGGGTCCCGAGAGAGGCATCTATATTTGCGCACGTAATTCACCTTGGGTAATCTTATCTATAATGTCCTTACCTTGATCATTCACGATACACCTGGGTGTCATCATGAACAACAAAGGGCGAGGCCACTAACCCAAATGGCCCACCTATCGGATCTGATGTCAAGTCAAGCGACCTTAACATCCTCCTTCCTGATGAGACTTTTAGTCTGACAGTCATTGGGAATTTCAACTAATATCGCTTCTTTCCCTGTGTCACCTAGTCTCCTCTGGGCTTGACTCTCATAGGAACCAAGTGCTTCGCCTACTATCTCTATATCTTCTGGACACTTGGGTTGACCTGAGCACTGATCCTGCTCACGTCCAAAGCTATAGCAAAGATGACAACGTGCTTGTACCCATTCGCATTCGATCTTCTGATTGAACAACACTTTCGTAGTGAGTCAAACTCACACCTCGTCTGGAACCTCATCCTCAGTGCCAACTTCAACATAGACTAGCAAAAGCTAGGCATTGTCTTTGTGTCATCAAAAGGTCCATCTTCAACAGCGTGCCGATCATGCTCGAATCTTCATGATGGCGGACACGCTCATGAGTATCGGAGAAAGCCAATGCAAGTATATCCGGACCGACACTCTAAACAGTCGATCCTGCTTGAAGCTATTACTCGGGTCACAATGCCACGTTATGGCAAGTCCGTCATTGAATGTCCAAGGACCACCTTCAAGGATGCGGTTAAGATCTTCCTCCAAGGCGAATTTAAAGAAAAAGAATCCATTCTCCTGCAAGAAAAACTTCCATGCCTCCCTTCGATCTCCAAGCGCTCCTTGCAATGGCGCTCCCTAGCCCATAAATCCGTCGAGACCCAATTACGTACATAACTAAGGAGTCGTTCCGGTTTCTGCCAGGTCGTCATTGGTTATATTAGCCACTACCTCGCTGCCGGCCACCATTGGCTCAACAGACTTACTGAATGGAGGATGAAGTATCTGCCCCATTCTTCGACGAGTAAATTGACGCCCGAGTTATTATTGTCTTTGCACTGGAGATCACTAGGAAAGATTTGTACTAAGATGGTCGAATGAGACCCCTTATAATTGCTCTTCCTTCCTTTACTTTTGTATGTTGCGCCTCAAATTTATCCCCCATATCATGCTGTTGTCGGGATACAAAAGATCCATGAGTGGCTAGGGTTTCGCCCCCTCCTAGCAATGGCAGCGGCAAACTTACGAAGCAGTAGAGCATCCATTACCCCAGAAATGCTAATAAGTAAAATTGAGAGCCTTTTTAATTTTAATTTTCAACAGGAATTCATTAATTAACATAGAAAATAGATTAAATGATATTTTGGTAATTTAGATTTCAAGAAGATTCCCCTATAATAGCTATAAGGTAGGCTACATAGTGGAAATATCATTAAAGACTCTAGAATCGGTTAGAAGACCTATTTGTACCACTTAAGGAATTAATAGAATTTTTAGAGTTAATTTGGATAATAACATAAGAGAAGGGTCCCGATGAACCTGTAAGTGCAACTGACCAAATATGTGACATGTGTAGATAGTGTGGCAAAGATACCAATAGGCCATATTACCTAATTTTGACAATTAAATAATCTATTTTAAATTTAGGAATTTTTAATAATTAATAATTAGATTAAAAACAAGAAGAAACAATTAATTGACTGTAGGATTTATTGTAGAATCACCCCAACCTTGGATCACTGGTTCTAATGGTCCTAGATACTTTCCTGAATACTTTTAGTTTTTTATGATATTATCTAGTAATATTGAATTAAAAATAGTTAAACTAATTTTCTAGAATTAATTAATTAGGTTTCCTAATTATTGTATTAGAAATAACCAAATTTAAATGAAATTTCTATCCAAACCTATGCTATGCTACCTACTAATAGTCAAACAACAATTCTACACCTATTAAAATTTATGCAAATTTTATCATCCCACATCTTTTATAACAATCCTAACCTTAATCCTAATTATAATCTTAATAACCAAACCCTACCTATTCTATATATAACTAAAATGGCACTGAAATTTTAACATTTTAAATCTCTCCCCTTTCTCTTCCTAGAAGCCAACCATATCCCTTTTACCATCCAGAACAGCCGCAAAAACAGTCTCATTTTTCAGCAGCTACAGTGACTTTGAAGGACCATATCTCCTACCACCAGTTGCCGATTCGCGACCCTTTTTTTGTTGATTTCGTATCGTGGTAAAGTTTTTGAATATATAGATTAATAGCCTAAATTCGGTCAATTAATGTCTGTAGGATTTAATTAGTAACATGTATCTGTAAAACGAACATCTTTCGTTGATTTTACGATTCTACGATTCTGGAAATTCTCGAACACAATACATTTAGTTTTTTGGAATGTTGATTCATAGATCTACAATATAGTAAGATCTAAAAATTATATTTTGGTTTTTTTGTTATATTCTATAGTTAATAGTACGAATCAACCAGTAAATTTATCGAAAACCTAATTGACCTATAACTTGTAATGTCCGTAACTTTTAACCTATAGACTGTATGTGAATCATCGATTCTAGCTCTCTTGTAGCATTGAAATCTATAGTTTCATGTAACTGAATCTTTGTGTCAGAATAGTTGACTTTCATGCTAACTTTTTGCCTCGATTTGCGTGTCATTGATTCCAAAATAGGAAACATGGACCTGTTGACCTAAAAACAGGGCCGGCCCTGGCCAGGGCCCACGAACTAGGAGGGCCTCAAATTTTTTGTTGTTGTATATATATAACCTTTGTAATATGTTAAATATTAGTGTTCATAAAAATTAACATAGTAACTTACTTAGTGTAGTTGGTTTTCATTTATACCTACTATCTAAAAGGTCATCGGTGCAAAGTCGTTGAAGCTATTTTGTTTTTTTAAATGGTTTTTCAAAGAAGGGGCACCATTTTAAATTGCCCTGGGCCCCAAAAAACTCTGGCCCAGCAGTGTCTAAAAATTTAGGATCAAGTATATATTTCAAAAATAAATAGGATAGAATACATTTTAGTATAATTGATTCAGAATAAAAGAGTAATTTCTTTGTGAATAATTTGGTTGAAGACGTTAAACCTTGGTCTTAGTATTCTGCATTGATTCACTTGTCATAAGATTAAACCCTAACAAATAGAACTTAGATTTTTAGATGATAACTAATTGCAAGTAGTAGAGTAATTGTGGGTTAGTCAATTGTCCAGTTTACGCCATTTGAAGGTTAAAGACAAGTTCTCTTACCTAAGGTTCTAATTAGGTTTTCTTGTAATTGCTTGTGATACTTGTACAGTTAGTCCTATTGCATCCAGTATATGGTTATCATTAGTTCAATTTGCATGATTATACACTGAGTGAGTTATAGACTTGTTATAGAGATAAAGTGAACTTGTACTTGTATCATGATAGTTTCTTATATTGATCTTGTTCTCATGACTTGTGATTCTCATATTCTTGTTATTGCTATTGTATCATGATTTATTATTGAGTGTGGGTGCGGAAAATTTCTAGTAGGCACATGGATACAACCCTATCGAATAAATCCTACATTTATGTGTTGGTAATTTATCGGACAATACATTTTGAATAACATTGGGTACTGCAACTCACTTATTACCAGTGGATCCTTCCAGTCGTCCATGTGCCAAAAGCCTTTTCTAAAATGTACATTACTTACATGTAACAAGTTATTGTTGTTGTTCATCATCTAGTCTTATGTAGATCATATATTATGTACATCTCGTTATCTAGTTTACTTTATATATGAATACTCTCTTGTTATCATATAAGTTAGTGATCTCATAGTCTTGCGAAATATTCTTACACGCATTTATAGTTCACTGATATTATGTCCGTTAGTATTGTGTACTAGCTCCAATCTTGACTTGATAACGTTGATAGATTTAGATGACTACCTTACACCCTACGGTCCCTATGAGGAAGATATGGATGCCAAAGATGACCAAACATAGAGAGAGATAAGATTCCATGAGTTGCTTAGCTTCAGATGTAGTTTTGTTCATTTCTTTCAGTTTAGTATTTAGTGGATTTTTTCCCGAGTTTTTTGGATATTGGATCTTTACTTATTTAGAGATTATAGTTATGTCTTGCTCTCTTCTAATCCTATAGTTTTATTATTGTCTTGTGAATGAGCTATTGTATTCTCTTGTGAGTTTGATGATTATGGAGATTGAGGTATAAACAACGTACTACCACCGATGCTACAACGTAGGCTGGGCTTGACCACGTACTCATATCCAAAAAAGGTGGAAGCATGTCATGACAGTGCTGATGACAGAGTTCCATCTATCCCTCTTAAGGATGGAGGAATCAGGCTCGATAATGGTCCACCCAACGGTTGGACAGTAGTTTACAGTCGCATAGGGAAGTGGCTAAAGAGTTTAGGAGAGAGAATGGCTACGGTTCCTCCTTGCGGATGAAATGACAACTGCAGCAAAGGGAGGCAGGCCCCCCGACGACGAGACGGGACTCGGCATGGGTCAACGAAGTCCTCGAGAAGCGCACACTCATTGGGGTCTGCTCATCGCGTTGGGAAGGGAACTGTCAAGCCTATTCATCTGCATAGCCACATGGCTTTTGTGGACGAATAACGTCTCCTCTATAAAGGGCGACGAGCAAATCTTCTCCAGGACCAAACTAACGACTTGGGCTTGTGCAAACCGATGATGGTGGGTGAAGATCGCCGACTGGGATATGAGGAGCGGACAGTGCTTGAATGTACCTGAACAACAGACATATCTGCAGTCGATGCACCTGTTTCTATTGCAGAATGGAATAAAACACTATCCCTTTATATGGTCAGTCCTCGACCGTCAATACCTTTTAGCATTTGTTTGGTGAGTTTAGCCTCCGCTAGGCAATGTGGAGGTGTTTTCTCGCGAAAACGGATTATTCTTCGTCTGTTTCTCGCAAGAAGATAAACTGGAGAAATTCTTATGGGTGGCCCTTGGTTGTTTCAAACTCGTCATTATCAAACGATGGGATCCGCATATCTCTATGGAGAGAGACTTGCTTGCAATACTACCTGTCTAGGTACAGGTGCCGAAATTCCATTCTTATTATGGAACGAGTCAGCCCTTCGCAAGCTGGCAAGTGTAATCGGAATTACCCTCTAGATCGATGTGCCTGCAGCTCAATGTAAGCGGCTTTCCTTTGTAGGTGTCCTCGTTAAAGTCTCGGCTGTGCGGTCCCTACATCGTAAGGTGAAAATGAGATTACCTGAGAGGCAGCGTCCGAGTTTACCTGTGGTATATGAAAGGTTACCTCCAACATGCATTGCATGTCGCTGTATCAGGCACGAGGAGATCTATTGTCCAGACCCATTGGGGGAATCCCTTCGAGATGAGTTGATGGAAGTCCTTCGCAACCAAACGAAAGTGATTGCTGCCCAAGAGCATGCTCGGCAATGGAGATACTTCCAAATTTCATTCATACGGTTGATTTGACTAAGGCTTCCAAATTTCATTCATACCGTTGATTTGACTAAGGCTCCGAAATCCAGGTTGTTTGTAGTGCCCCGTCCCAACATCATGTCTCGTTCCTCGTTTGTAGGGAACGCGGTTAAGAAATAGTATCGATATCGATTAATCGGGGCAGATTGAATCAAGATCCTTTCCTCGTTATGGAATGGCTTCTTCGGAATCAAGTTCCATATTCAGCAGATTGAATCACGAGGAAAGACTGCGGTTGAGGCTCGAGGGACCTCCCGCTTATGTGATTGCGTTGGTTTTCTTGAATGTGTTTTCGAGAATGTTTTCGATGGATTTCATTGTTTGTGTTCTTTGAACTTCACACTATCCTTTGCTTATGCGATTGCAGGTGATTGCGTAGGCACTGCGTAGTGTACAAGACCTCTTTCTCTTAGCTAATTCAATCAACGGTGAGTGGCTTGATCCATCTCTTCTTCACCCTCTTGTTCTCCAATCAATCAACGATAACGAGAAAATAAATGTTAGATGTAGATGCGTAGACACAAGTTGAAATGCTTAATTCCATATAAGTAAATCATATAAATTGTTGCATGTTTACTTATGTATATCTGCTATAGAATTGTTATACCATGAACTACTACATGCTTACTTATGTAATGCCTATTATAGAACCGTGTTATGCATAGATTGAATCATTGAATAACTATGGCCACAATAAGACGGAACACAATAAAAATGGTTAAGTCTCTCATGTACTATGTTGTTACGGGCGACGCCTAGGCGCGCCTAGGCGGCCTAGGCGCGCCCGATTGAGTACACCGCCTCGACCTGGGGATTTCAAGGCAGGGTTCAGCGGTGGGCGCCTAGGCGCGCCTGGGCGGGCGCCTAGGTCCGTCCAGTGGAAGTCGAAGTCGGGCGCCTAGGCGGTGGGCTTCACAATTCTGCTACTCAAAGTCAATTTACATTGCTTCTCCTTAATTCTGCTATTCAAAGTCAATTCACATTGCTTCACATTGCTTCTCCTTAATGCAAAAGTCTGCTACTAATGTTTACAATTTACATTGCTTCACAATTCACATTGCTTCTCCTTCTCCTTAATGCTGTTGCATCTCCTGAAAGGCTGAAACCTGAGATCTGCTACTGCTACTGCTGCACACAGGGAAAACAGCAAGAAATTCTGGGCGGGCGCCTAGGCGCCGCCTAGGCGAGGCGGGCATGGTCTCGCCTCGCCTCGCCTCGCCTAACGCCCAGTACAACATAGCTCATGTATTGTAGATCATCCTTGAGTAACTAGACTAGTCTCGCACATCATCACGCTCGGGGAACGACAATCGATTCTACAGAATCAGGATGTGACATAATGGTATTAAAGCACGGCTTTACATCCTTTGGCCTTCCGTCTTGAGTCTCGAACCTTTGACCTCGTGTCGATAATATGGGTTGTTCCATACAATGAGTCCGTAATATTTTTTTGAGACTAATATGAGTTGCCTTCTTATTCTAGAAGTTGCAAAACCCACGCCCGTGAACGAAGCGAGTACTTCGAGCGGCTCGAGTAGCTCGAGGGTCAAACCTTCTGCCAACTCTATGGAAAGGATAATGCGCATGCTGGAAGCGCAACGACAAGCCGAGGCCAATAAGCGCTAAAATGAGCATCATCAACGGCAAGTCGAGAACTAGCAGAGACAAGTTGAGGCGTGGTAGACTCAGTTTGATATCCGATTTGAGACGCAATTCAAGTTGCAGCAAAAGCAGCTTGATACTCTCCAGCAGATTGTCAAAATAGTTGTGGCCATTAGTAACTCTGCAACGACACATGTCGTAACCGAGCCTACGGCCTGACCAATTGAAGTCGACCCGGAGGAGCCTGAGCGTTAGCCTGCAGCACCAAAAAGTTACAACTTTGAGGTGTCGAAATTCAAGAAAATGTGTCGTACTTCTTTCAGCGGTATCGAAGATCCTTCCTTGGCGATCGATTAGTTGGAGGAGTTGGAAGACCATTTCGAACTTCTGGGTATCACGTCCGGAAGACAACTATCGATTCTACGAAATCGGAACGTGACATTATGGTATCAGAGCAGAGCGGATAAATCAGATTCTCGAAGACATGCTACAATTTTGTGCAATAGACTTAAAGTTAAGCTGGGATATTCATCTACCGCTAGCAAAATTTGTATACAACAATAGCTACCAATCCAGCATTCAGATGGCGTTGTATGAAGTTTTGTACAGACAGAAGTACAAATCACCCATTTATTGGGATGAAGTCGAATAGCGACAGATTCTTGGCCCGGACCTGATGGAGCAAACCGTGCAGAAAGTTAGACTGATACAGGAGAGAGCGAAGGTAGAACGTAGTCGACAAAAGAGTTATGCTGACACCCATAGGCGACCTCTCGAGTTTATGGAGGCGATCACGTATTTCTGAAGATAACACCGATGCAAGGAGTTACCAGATTTTGAGCAAAAGGCAAGATGAGTCCGAGATTTGTCGGTCCTTCGAAATTCTTAAGCGAGTCGCCCACTAGCTTACCAAATCGCATTGCCGCTAGTACTGTCGGATGTGCACGATGTCTTCCACATCTGCTGCAGAAGTACGTGCACGATCCGAGCCATGTGGTAGATTTCGGTTAGCTGGATCTGAAGGCAGATTTGTCGTACGTGGAGGAACATGCCCAAGTCTTGGAGCGCAAAGATATATTGCTTCAGAATCGTGCGATCCCTCACGTTCATGTACTCTAGAGAAACCATGCGATCGAGGAGTCGACCTGGAAACTTGAGTCTGAGATGAAGGAAAAGTTTCCTTCATTGTTTTCTTAGGGGTAGGTTTTATTCTTAAGTTTTGAGGACGAAACTTTTTCTTAGTTGGTTATAATGTAGTGCTCCGTCCCAACACAACATCGTGTTCCTCGTTCACGAGGAGCACAATTAAGAAATATTGTCGATATCGATTGATCGGGACATATTGAATTAAGATCATTTCCTCGTTATGGAATGACTTCTTCGGAATCAAGTCCCATATTCAACGGATTGAGTCACGAGGAAAGTCTCTGCTGAGGCTCGAGGGACCTCCCGCTGCTCTGTTTATCATGTCGTACTTACTTTATTTGCGTTGGTTTTCCTGAATGTGTTTTCGAGAATGTTTTCAATGAACTTCATTGCTTGCGTTCTTTTAACTTCGCACTTCATATCGAATCTTGAGAGAAAGGGTAGAGTATTGATTCTTTGCTTATGCGATTGCAGGTGATCGCATAGGCGCTGCATAGTGTACAAGGCCTCTTTATCTTAGCTAATTCAATCAACGGTGAGTGGTTTGATCCTTCTCTTCTTGATCCTTTTGTTCTCCAATCAATCAACGATACCGAGAAAATAAATGTTAGATGTAGATACGAAGACACAAGTTGAAATGCTTAATTCCATAGAAGTAAATCATAGAAGCTATTGCATGTTTACTTATGTATATATGTTATAGAATTGCCATACCATGAACTGCTTATTTATGTTATGCATGTTATAGAACCGTGTTATGCAAAGATTGAATCATTGAATAATTGTTGCCACGATAAGGCGGAACACGGTGAAAATGGTTGTCTCTTATGTATTGTAGACCTTGCTTGAGTAACTAGATTAGCCTCGCACGGCATCACGCCCGGGGACGACTATCGATTCTACGGAATAGGGGCGTAACATTGTTCACTCATGCCTAATCCCCTGGCCAAGCAAATAGTATTAGTAGAACTAGTACGTGTGATGGTTCATTCCCCTGTAGTCCATCTAGTTAACTTGTCTAACTCATGCAATGATTATAATAGGGGTGAGCTATCTCTGGTAACGGGGATCCCCCTGTGCCTGGTCATGCAGCCCAGCCAAACCCTAGTAGGTCGGATCTTGTGGAAGAACCAGAAAGAGAATTGATTATTCCAATTCAAGAGCTCCCTTCAAAAGCTACAATAGTGCCTTCATAAAAGTCGGTGCCTTGCTGATAGTTTTACAGATGTCTCTGAGTGGGGCGAGGAATCGTTTTAGCAAGCAAACTCATACGAGGAAGAGATAGATGGACCTGTCAACTCACCAAGGCGAATGCCCGCAAGCTGAAGCTTTCGCAAAAGGAAGGGTTCTCTCCTTCCGAAGGGAGAGCAAGGCGCAAGCGACACGGTAGGTAGTACGAGTTAGTACATGGGCTACCAAAGTGAAAAAGAAAAATGAGTTTAAATAAGTTCTTGCAACAAAGGCTTAGGAGTTGAGAGTGTGTTGGAGGTAGGTAGTTGAATCATGCCATCTATATGTACTTTGTTTCAATATATAAAATTACGTTTGCTTATATATATAAGTAGACATTGATGGTTATATATACGATTACCCTTGCAAAATTTGAATGGCTTGGCTTTTCGTTCACTAACAGGCACAAGACGGATCAAAATTGGGGAGGTAATTGTAGATATCGAAATGATGTACACATAGACCACTACTGACGCGGGACACGGAAGTTCAACTAATTCGAGTCCAAAATCAGGATTTGTAGTAGATTTAACTACTGAGAAATTTCTTTGTAATGATTAAACATAAATGGTAGAAGGAGACCTAGTTATTGTTATTAGTTTTGAAAGTAACTTGCACAACTTACCCGGACGAGTGCGATTATGTCGCAAGCCTTCGAGATAGGCGTAAACTTCGTTCTACGAGGGATAGATTTTCAGTACGTACTTGGACTTCTTTGAATATGGTGCACATGGCCTTATCGAAGAAGAAGACCATATACGCCACTCGCGAACAGCATACTCGATCCAGATTTGACTTGTGTTCGTAGAAGTTGATTCGTGGACGTCGTCGATTACTCGTCTTCGGAGAGTCGTTAGTCGAAAAAGATTGTTTGACTGTTCCTCCAAGCGGGACAATGGATCCTTCGGCGAAGACGTCAGCAAGAATGTATTTAAAATAGAAGAGAAGGAAACTCATTTAACTCTTAGGTTTCTCACCAAAGTTTAATAGTGAATTTTACTCTCATTCATTCTGTGTCTTCTACAAGTTTTTGGCCCTATTTATAGCCATGCACTCAACCAAAAGATAACACAAAATAATTCTAAGGAAGATAAACTTCCCATCTAAACAAACATCCAAACAAATAAAAGAATATAAAGTCCTCGACTAACCTCCCAAAACAAACAAATAATAATAAAGATAAATAAAATCCAAACTTCTCAACAAAAATATCTTTTTAGATTTTTCAAACTAGCTAGTCCAAAACTCGGGCTCATCTCTGTCACGTTTCGCGTCTTAGTCGAATCCGGTCCCCATCAATTCTCTCCGACTTAGAAGATTCACCACCTAGTGAATGACGTTAAAGATACTCTGTTAATACATCTAGGTCTAGCTTCTGGAGCTCATCTATAGTCAACCACGGACAATTAGACTCTGATCATCTGCACCAATTCACTAAGAAGCGCTGGTAGCCTCCGTATGTAGTGAAAACTATTTCGTCATCAATAACATCCTCAATCTCAAGTCTCGTGTGCCTCTAATATGGTGACGACGGTGGAGGCGGTGTTCCCGGTCCAGACACGGTATCAGGATGCCCATCTGTCGATGGTAAACCTAGATAACCTGCAAAATCAGAATCATAGAAAGAATATACCATAGGCTCATAAAACAACGTTAGGTCCTCCACATTGAATACGGGACTGATTCTCATATCTTGTCGAATGTCCAACTCATATGCGTTCGAACGATCCTCCGCATAACTCGATAAGGACCTGTTCGTTTGGCATGCAACTTCTTCACAGTTGCACAAGGGAACCTCTCGGTCTCACTCGCACAAGTACCTCATCACCGATAGTAATTTCTGCAATCTCCTCTGACCATCAGCTGCCAATTTATACAAATTAATGCTAACAGCTAGTCTTCTACGAATCTTAATATGAAGATCATGGATATGTTGTGCAAAAGTCTCGGCAGATGCGCTAGACTGGGATTCTAGAGGTCTGGGTAGAAGATCTATAGGTTTTCTATGTTTGACTCCATTGACAGCCTCAAATGGACTCAATCCCGTAGACCTATTGACCGAATTATTGTATGCAAACTCTGCTATAGGTAATATAAGGTCCCAAGTAGCTAGGTAGTCACCAACTAAACACCTCAACAAATTACCTACACTCCTATTGACCACCTCAGTCTGATCATCCGTCTGCGGGTGATAAGCAGTTGAGAACTGAAGTGTTGTATTGAACTTTTTCTAAAGTGTCTTCCAGAAATAGCTCATGAATCTAACGTCCCTATCAGATACGATAGTTTTAGACAACCCATGTAACCTCAAAACATGCCTAAAGAATAGGATCGCTATATGTGACGCACCACTCATTTTACTACATAGAATAAAATGTACCATATTAGAAAAACGGTCTACTACAGCCAAAATACAGTCATGCTTCCGTAAGGTACATGGAAAACCTAATACAAAGTCCATGCTAATCCTGCCATGGGGTAAAAGAATAGGTAAAGGAGTATACAAGCCATGTTGTTCTTCCTACCCTTCGCCATCTGACAAGTACGACAGTATGCAGCTACTCTAGCAATATCGCGCTTAAGACTCGACCAATAAAATCTATCATCAACCAAAAGGATGGTCTTATTTCGTCTGAAATGTCCTGCAGCGCCGCCAGCATGCATTTCCCAACTCAAGAAGTCTTTGAGAAAAGTAGCCGGTTGACCCTATACAAGAAACCATCGACTATAGTGAAACCATCAATGGAAGTAGAGGGATCTCTATACAATTTAGCATAGATTTCATTAATGTCTCGACAAGTAGGATACTCATCAATGATACGGTCAAATCTAATGGTATGAGTACTCATTGACCGCAATGTAAACAATTTTCTACTCAATGCATCAGTGGATTTGTTCTCAGCATCTTTGCAGTGCTTGAGGGCAAAGGTGTAATATTGAATTTCCACCCACTTAGCATATCGAGGTCCAAGCTTCTTTTGAGAGCTCAAATAGCGTAGGGCATGATAGTCTGAAAATAAAACAAAGTCCTTTGGGAGCAGGTACTTTGATAAATGTGTATTAAATTTCTAACTTTTTCCCAAAATTTATGTCATCTTTTAAAATTATGGTCATAATATGGGAAGCGCTAATGTCCTCAGAGAAACACGCTCCGTCGCCGGAGAAACGAACTTCCGTCATTGGGGGAGCGAGCTCCCAACAAGATCCCAAGTAAGAACCTCCGAATCGAGGTTCTTACTGAGATTTGTTGACCTTCTAGGAGTTTCTGGCTTCTAAGGTCTGAACCAAACATGTGAATGGAAAAATAAAAATTTTCTGGCTACATATTCCCAACCTAAACCAAACATGGGTATAAGATTGTTGAATTTCTTTCCCATGGAAAATGAATGAATAGTGGATTCCTATGAATACAAAACCTTCGTCCAAATGCCTCCTTACTTGTTCCCCATGTTAAATAAGGAGGATGCGTGGGTATAGATAGGGAGAAAATGATCCTTCTTTATCTACTTCCATAATGCATTCTTCAGTTTGCACTTCATTCTGGGAGGAAGCATTGTACGTTAGTGTAAATCCCACAAAATCGTAAAGATCAAACTACATTCAAACTTGCATTCCGGCCAAATTGCACGCAATAAGAGAGAAATATTCCCGTTTACTTGTGCATGAACATGTGAAAAGAAATACTAGAAATCCCCAAAAAAGAGTCAGGAACCCAGTACAAACAACTCACTATGCAACGTTCTGACCCTAACATATCTTTCTAAACCTTTTGAATTCAGGCTTGCATTTGTCCTCATTGATTTCTATAGAATCTTCTTCACTGTCACCTACACTTAAATTACGAGCACGTTAACAGATCAACAGTTATAATTGGAAAGATCAGCAAGAAAATAAAGTACTCATGACTAAATAATAAATTTGTTATTACTGCACTAGAATGAGGACATTGGAGTATTACAAAGTGATTTATGGAAAGATAATTTAGGAAAAGAAACAGTCATTAATTAACTAATTAATTTTTTTGAAAGGGAAACAGTAACTAAATTAGATATAGATCAGTACAATAACTAATACAGAATAGTTACTCCTTACCGTCATAACAATGCTGGACCTTTCGTTGTGCACAACTAGCAGACTGTTTTGACCTTCCACTCTTAACTTTAGAGACATCCTTGGCCTTGAAAATGAAAGTCATTAAGCTATCTAGATTTAGTTTTCTAGTGAGATCTACGTTTTCACAAATATTTTGTTTACCTGCGGCAGCATTCGTTCTTTTCTATCCCGAGACTGTTCGACGTCAGGATGAGATCTTTTTGCATCCACTGTGATTACTCCTCGTTCAAGTGGTTGTTCAGGAACATCACACTTTCTACTAAATGGTGGCATATAACAAAACCTGACAAATTTCAACAGTAAAAGGAGATGGGCATAACTAGAAAAATATTAAACATAACACTTACTGAAGTACACATGATAGATTCATCATATAGCTTTCAATTTCTATGATAAAAAAAATATACTATTCAATAAGTTCACAAATGGAAGCACAAGAAAAACCTATATTGTGTCATGTAAAGAACTAATGCAGCAGAAATTAAGGATTTTCTTTCCAATGCTATCAAAGAACAAACATATTTACTGATACTAGAATACCACTCAAGCTGATCTAACCTTGCCTGAAGCCCCCCAAGGTGCAATTGTTGACTCACATATCAGCCTATCAGGTCTTAGAAGATACTTGTTAAAATAAATATTTACTTTAAAATAGTACCACAGCAACCAATGTTTGAATCCTCTGCCAAGCATTTTAAACCGATTTATAAAAAAATATCGTAAAGTAAATCAAGCTCTCTAATCAAAATAGGCTATCAACCTGCTGGGATGTGTTGGAATAATATAAATAATTGACCCTCAACTATTATCGTAACTAGAGTTTTGGTTCAGTGGCATAGAATTAAAAAATAATATACAACCTTATCTGGGATAATCCAGATCATTAATGTACCTCTCCTCTTGCACCATTTGTCTCTATTAGCAATTGGTCGGGGCTATCTCAAATGTTGGTATATAAGTCATTTTTTTTTCTTCTTTTGTCTTCTTCCATACTTCTCCCAAAACCCTAAGAACTTTCTCTTCCAAATCACAACACACAAATTCTAAATATTGTTCTCAATCCATATTCATGTCTAAATTTCAACTTCTACTAACTAAAATTTGATTTAGTATTCATTCTAGACAGATTTTAAGTTTCAAACCCATTTTAGAGTTTCGAACTTCGAAAATTCGTACACAGTCGCGACGGGACGATGATGGACTGTCAAAAATGTTGACAGTCCTACCAATTGGAAGGACTTTCAAAAAACACTACATAAAACATTAAACATCATATTTTTTTAGGAATGTCAAAAAATTGACAGTCCTTCCAATTGGTAGCACTATCAAAAAAATTGACAGTCCTACATAAAATTGAACATAATTTTAGGACTGTCAAAACAACATAATTTTTAGGACTGACTATCCTTCCAATTGGTAGGACTGTAAAAAATTTGGACTATCCTAAAAGGAACATGTTGTAACAGTGCAGAATGGTAACAGTGCGCGACTTCTCAAATATTGTTTCACGTATTAGAAGAATCTTATATTTTTTATATAATCATTAAGTTATATTATAAATATTTTTAATCTATTTTAGAGAAATAAATTATCTACTCGGTTTAAAAAAACTAAATTAAATCTATTTTAGAGATAAGTCTCTTAATTTTGTTCATTTCAAAACCTTCATCTACATACGGTCTCATATCTATTTTAGAGATAAGTCTCTCAATTTTAAATCTATTTAGAGACAACTCTCTCAATTTTGTTCATTTCAAAAGTAATAAACCTTCATCTATATACGATATATAAATCTATTTTAGAGATAAGTCTATTAATTTTAAATCTATTTTGTTCATTTTAAAATAAACCTTCATATATATACAACCTATAAATCTATTTAGAGACAAGTCCTAACCATTTCCAGGACTGTGAAATTTTTGACAGTTCTAACCATTCCAAGGACTGTAAAAAATTTCACAGTTCTGATAGGAACTTGCTGTGACAATCAAGTTTTGAACAATATATTTTATTTAGCACTGTCAAAAAATTGACAGTTCTAAAAAATATGTTGTACAACATATTTTTTTAGGACTGTAGAAATTTTTACAGTGACAACATATAGGAATGTCAAAATTTTCTACAGTCCTGACAACATACAGGACTGTGAAAAATTTCTCTACTCCCGAGTCTTCCGACTTCAAATTCATGGGTTCGAAACTTTAAAATTCCTCCAAAATTTCTAAATCCCTCCCAACCCATTTCTCCAAACCCATTCTAGTCATGCCCATAACATCAAAATTTCGGCAACGACCATTTTGATTTTTTTTTTTGTTTTGGGTGTTGTCAATGCTAATAAATGAGGTACGAAAGTTTCGACATTGGGTCAAGCTCGTCGGCAACAATAGGAGGAGGAAAAGAAGTTTAGGTTTGAGAGGACTTGAAGAGAAGGATTTGATGAAGATGGAGATGGTGGAGAAAAATGAGTTTAGATTTGAGAGGGTTTGAGAAGAGAGCGTGAAAATTAGAAATGAATAGGTTTGAAAGGGTTTGGGGAGATGGGCAGCCCCTAGTAGAAAATGGACTGTCCTAAGTAAAAGTTCCTTTAGACTGGGCTAGCCCTGAGTAAAGAATGAAGTGCTCTTATAATCAAGGTCCAAAGTATCGGTATCGGAATCGGTATCGGACTTTTCCTATGAATATTGGTATCGGCGATATCGGTAGTATCGGCAGTTTCGGATCGGAGTATCGGATTTTTTGGTATTGGAAAACAAATAATTATCGGTAGTATCGGATTCTTTTACATGCTTTTACAACCTTATTATGCTTTCAACTTAGGTTCACAATATCGGTATCGGAATCGGTATCGGACTATTCCTATGTTGTTTAATTTTCTTTGCCGAATTGACTGGAACAAAGACCCCCAATGTCGGAATCGGTCAATATTTGGTATCGATCGGCATCGGATTGGAACATGCCAAACCGTATCGGTATCGGCCGTATCGGATCGGTATCGGCCGATACTTTAAACCATGCTTATAATTTGCCAATTTAAATCAAAAACTCAAAAAATCCTCCAATCCTTCATTATTTTTGCAAAAACTCAATTTCCTGCATCTCTTAAAGTTATTCGAGTTGATAATGGTTCAAAATTTGTTTCAAAGAAAGAATATTTTCAAACTTATGGCATATAATACCAGTGAACTTGCTTTTACACTCACAACAAAATAAGATTGTTTAACGTAAGCATCGTCATATCATCATAGTTGTTTGTGCTCTTCTTTTTCAATCTCATCTTGCTCTAATATTCTGGGAAGAATGTATTTTAGCCGCAATTTATCTTATCAATCACCTTCCCTCACCATTGTTATCCGTCAAACCACCCTTCGAAATATTTCACCATCGCCTTCCATCACTTGATCACTAGAGAATCTTTGGTTGCTTGTGTTATGCCACCAATGTTCAACCTACTCATAAATTTGAACCCCCCGAGCTAAACAATATACCTTTGCGGCATATCCAACTGGCCAAAAGTATACAAGCTAAACGATCCGGAAGCTGCAAAATTATTAGTTAGTCGTGAAGTTCAATTTTATGAAACCATATTCAATATCATGAAACCATATTCTGAGCCACTCTTGACCAGACTCATATTCCAACGGTGCCAAACAATCCACCAGATTGACGATATAGAGATTTTTCACCCACACAAGACGTGACGACACACATTCCTCCAAGTCACGACTCTCCCTCTACTGTTTGTCCTTACCACCATAGCGCCCGATACTACAAATGAGCATCCGGTTTATTCGGTTTCAACCGAACCGAAATAGTCAAAATCGAATAAACCGAAATTCTAAAAATCCAAAACCGAACCAAAATTAGTCGAAACTGAACCAAATAATCGATTCGGTTTGTTCGGTTGGACTATTTATATTGTTAATGGGTCCAGTCCAAAGTTGGAATCATGGTTAAATTATATTAAAAATTATAATTTTATAGACACATTTGTTATATTTCAAAACTGTGTCCAAAGTTGGACTAGTTGTTAAATTACCAAAGTTGAACTTCAAAACGCATACATAAAATTATTGTTTTCAAAGCATACTCATTTTAAATCACAATATATGCATAAAATTATGCACAGAATTGAATGTATTTACATAATTTTATAAGTATTATTCGGTTTTGGACCGAAACCCAAAACCAAAGCCATATCAGAAATTTTAGTATTTTCAAAACCCAAAACCAAACCGATTTTTTTTTTCAAACCGAACCGAATTATTCGGTTTGGTTCAGTTTTTGGTCAAAAACCGAATAATGCTCACTCCCACCTGATACTTCACACAGCGGCGCCCCCACTCCTATGACCTTCCGCAATCTATACCTCCCATTCCAGATCCTCTAGCACCATCCAACACCTCCCTTCCCTACGCCAATCCATTCGACCAAACAACCTCCAACATGGCATAAATACTACATCTTGTATGTTCAAGTCAAAAGATCTGACCCGGGTGACAAGTTCAACGTTTTCTTTCATATTCTCGTTTCTCGTCAGCCCATTGTTCCTTTTTAGCTAACATCATAGTTCACACCGAACCCTACTCCTATGCTCAAGCTATTCCTGGTTCACATTGGCAAGAGTATGAAAACTAAATTAGAAGCATTAGAGAAGAACAACACCTGCAGTATGGTGCCTCTTCCTCCTTGACATAAACCTATTGGATGCAAATAAGTTTACAAGGTCAAGTATCGTTCGGATGGTATCATTCAACATTACAAAGCTTGCCTTGTTTGTAACGGTTTAAGTTGAAGGTGTTGACTGCCATGAGACCTTCTATCCCATTGCAAACCTTACTACTCTTCGATGCCTCCTTACTGTTGTTGCTGCCCGCAGTTGATTCATTCACCAACTTGATGTTCAAAATGATTTTCTTCATGGTGATTAATATAAAGTTGTCTAAATGAAGCCTCCTCCTAGTCTTCGTCGACAGGGGGAGAAACTTGTATGTCGGCTCAACAAGTCTCTTCACGGTCTCAAACAGGCATAAAAAAACTGTTTTTCTACTTTCTCGGACACTATTCAAAAGGCTGGTTATTTACAATCCAGGGGTGACTACTCACTTTTCACTAAAGTTCAAAGCATTTCTTTTACTGCAGTTTTCATTGGGATGATATACTACTCACATGCAATGATCTCCAAGAAATGGAAAGACATAAAAAATAATATTTTCAACTCCGCATGAAAGATCTTGGCGATTTATAATATTTTCTAGACATTCATTTTTCTTGATCAAAGAAAGGAATTTTCATGTCTCAAAGGAAATATGCATTGGATGTCTTAGAAGATTCAAGGCTTTTGGGTGCAAAACTAGATAGTTTTTCAGTGGAAAAGAATTTGAAACTCACCCTCACAGATGGATTAATATGAGCGGTCCAACCAAATACAGAAGATTAGTAGGAAGACTTATCTTACTTTCACAAGGACATACATAGTCTACTCAGTTCGTACTTTTAAGTCAATTCATGCATGATTCTACAAAATCACATTAAGATGCTGCTCTACGGGTTCTTAGATATATCAAGGGTATTCCAGGACAAGGTTTGTTGTTTTCTTCCACGAACAACCTTGTTCTCAAAGCATACTGTGATTCAGATTAGGCAGGTTGCAATTTCATAGGAAGATCAGTTACAGGGTATTGCCTTTTTAGAAATTCTCTCATCTCATGGAAATCCAAAAAGCAATCAAATGTCTCTAAATCGTCTGCAGAAGCTGAGTACAGAGCTATGACAAACACTTTTGGAGTTGACATGGTTACAATACATTTTACAAGACTTGAGAGTTCCGCAAGAATCTACTACACCTCTATTTGTGACAATCAGACGACATTACACATTGCAGCTAACCTCGTGTTCCAAGAACGCACAAAACACATTGAGATAGATTGTCACATTATCAGGAAAAAACGGCAAGCATGATTGATTAGTCCTTCGTATATGCCTACTTGCTCATAATTAGCAAACGTTTTTACAAAAGCTCTGGAAAAGGACCAATTTGTTATGTTGCATAACAAGTTGGAACTTCACGATGTTCACTCTCCAACTTGAGGGGAAGTTTTGATTATTGCATATTTTGTAATTACAGTTTCCCTTTTCAGTAAGATTTTTTCCAATAAATTATTATATAGATTGTCATATTATCAGAGAACAACTGCAAGCATGATTGATTAGTCCTTCATATATGCCTACTCGCTCATAATTAGCAGACGTTTTTACATAAGCTTTGGACAAGGACGAATTTGTTATGTTGCATAACAAGTTGGAACTTCACGATGTTCACTGTCCAACTTGAGGGGAAGTATTAAGATTATTGCATATTTTGTAATTACTTAGTTTCCCTTTTCAGTAAGATTTTTTCCAGTAAATTATTATATTTCTGTAATTACTTAGTTTTCTTTTCAGTATAGACACTATCCATTGATATGGGATCACGATATTTTTTTGATATATAATCGGTCATTCCCTTGTATAAATATGCTTGTAATTCCACGTAATATGATATAAAAAATCATTCAACAATTTCTTTCTTTTCCTCTTATCTTTTTCAAGCTTTCATCTCCAATATATAATAATCTATGCACCTTGTAGACCATTAACAATTTAATGTCAAACAAATGAGTTGTGTAGGCATCACCATTCATATAAGAAGTTGGTATTGGTATATAGTAAAACACCAGAGGAAACAAATATTATAAATTTAGTCATTTCTGTAGGCTTCCATATAGAAAGAATATCATATTTTCTTCTGATATGTGCGCATGTTACAAATATGGACAATCTCATTCAAAATATTTAATTATTATGCTGAAAATGTAGCTAAACTGAAAAGCCGCTTTTGTCTACTATTGTAATTCACTAGAATCGATGAAAAGATAATAAACTTATAAGGTTCATTGTACCGTATCCACACCGTAATCGGTTTCGGACAACTTCAGCTGTTTTATACATGGTTTAAAGTATCGGCCGATACCGATCCGATACGGCCGATACCGATACGGTTTGGCATGTTCCGATCCGATACCGATCGGTACCAAATTTGACCGATGCCGACATTGGGGTCTTTGTTCCGGTCAATTCGGCAAAGAAAATTAAACAGCATAGGAATAGTCCGATACCGATTCCGATACCGATATTGTGAACCTAGTTGAAAGCATAATAAGGTTGTAAAAGCATATAAAAGAATCCGATACTACCGATAATTATTTGTTTCCCAATACCAAAAAATCCGATACTCCGATCCGAAACTGCCGATACTACCGATATCGCCGATACCAATACTCATAGGAAAAGTCCGATACCGATTCCGATACCGATACTTTGGACCTTGGTTATATCAGGGTTCTTAGTAAAAAAATGAAGAGAGAACCTTATGTATTATTTACTGCTGTTCGTTTGTTTTGAATGGAAAACTTTTCATAAAATTGTTGAATTATTTCATTAACAATAGACATTGTTGTTCACTTTACTTGCTTTTAGACAAGTATACGAATTCTTTGAATGGAATGATATCAGGATTTACTAACATTGTGAATTTATAGTATAAAAATTTGACAAACCATAATTGTTATAGAAAAAAATTTGACAAATCATAATGGAATAATAATGGTTATAGTGTGTAGTATGTCGATAAGGAATTTTATCAACTGATTGTGTCGATATTGTTCTTTGCCGTACTTTATAGGAGCTCGCTAGATCTATCGTTCATCCAGTTAAGGTGTCTTCTCTTTCTTATAATATTGATCAAGACTCGAGAATTCTTTGATAGCGACTTTTGCCAGGTTCTAGCGAAGCAACTTTAGTATCCATTTTTGTCGTTCTTTTTTGTATGATTTCTCTTTGCAAGATGTGGGATTGTATCTCCTTTCCGATTGAGCTCTCAAAGCGAGTGTGACAATGAAGTTGGTAATTTAGTCCCACATCGGGTAGGAGGTGGGATCATGAGATATAGATAATTGTAATTGGTTCATGCCATACATGAGAATTCTCTTTTAAAGCATATGAACCCAGTCCAATATCGTACCTCTTGGGTCAATTCCGATTCGGGTCACACCGTTTTCCCAACAAGTGGTATCAGAGCCCATGGTTACGGGGCTGCTTTGAACGACTCTAATTGGTTCGAGATAGATGGTGTTGAACGTTCATGCGTATACACGGATATGCGGGCTCTCTTCTCAAGGTAGAGTTAGGAGTATAGACAACTACATGGATTAGCTTCAAGGGTGGATCTGACATGCCCAAGGTAGAGCAAGACATTTTGATTGACACACAATAGTGGTGTGGATGAACGTGTCGGTTTGGTTCTGTAGTCGAACGGATCAAGATGACAATATGTTGGATCTCTTGGGTGCTCGGCGGACGAGAACGAGCAAAAAGGTAGCAGGGCTGCTAAGGCTGTTCAACTAGCGAAAATGAGCTAAGGTGGATTGTTGAATTGTATCATGTTTCTGATTGAGCGCTCAAAAAGGGTGACAATGGAGTTGGTAATTTAGTCCCACATCGAATAGGAGGTGAGATCATGAGATATAGATAATTAGGATTGGTTCAGACCTTACATAGGAATTCTCAAAGGCATATGGGCTCATTCCAATATCGCACCTCATTGGCCAACTCCGGTTTAGGTCACACCACGTTCCCAACAAGAACAGGCCCATGATCATTTTTGGAGCATATATAGGATTTGATCATATATTAGATTTTCATATATTTAATTTCAATATATGAACTTTCCATATATTGGATTTCCATATATTGGATTTCCATATATTAGATGTTCATATATGGACACATGACATGCTATATAAATGGGCCAAAGGTTCTCTTGGAGATATCTCAATTGTGCTCAATGAAAGTTGATGAATAAGTTCAACACAAGAGTTCGAGAGTGGTTTTTTTATTCCTTTATTTTTGTGGTAGAGAGTTCTTGAGATCAAGAAGAGAAGTGTTGAGAGGGCTATTATAATTCATTTTCTTCTTCATAGTGGAATTGAATCACCCTTGTCCGTGGATGTAGACATCTTGGCCGAACCACGTAAATTCTTGTCTTTGCAGTTATGAATTTTCTCTAAGGTGTTATCTGATTTCTTGGTTTATTTCTGCCGTGCCCCAACAAAAGATATACGAGGAATACGACACGGCCAACACGTATTAGTATCGACCGGTACTATGAACCTTGCTTATAAGATCCATAACTCAATAATGGAGAAAACTGATATGGATAACACAAACCACTCAGAAGGCAGACTGTCACTGTCAAAGCCAGAGCTCAATATCCTCCATTTACGGCACTTATTGCACTGAACCCACTCATGATCTGGCTTATACTCTTCATCACCCATTTCCTACAGGAGGGGAAAAAATCACAGGCACATCAAAATTGAGTGCATAACATTAAATAGATTATATCCAAATTGTTGGTAATTGACATTAACAATTTCCTAAGTATTAAAGGTGAGGAAACAAGATTTAGATACCAAAAAGATTAATAAAGAGACACAAAATCAAAAACAAGCACGATGCAAAATAAGCTCTACTAGATATGTACACATCTTTTGGCTATTTTTTCCAAACCATTTTTGAGTCTAATACATAAGCAGCGGGAAAATAGCAAACACAAACTTATAAGCTTATTTTCCTCGTAGCATGACAATAAAGTATCATGCATGTCATTAATTATACTGTCACTACACAAAAACATGTGGTTATGATTGTGGATTTGCACTTTCCATATCCGCATCCAGTTACCAATCATGTCCAAAAGGTACCAGACTACCAGTAAGGTATGGTTTCGAGGACAAAGATGCCATTAGGCAAGAGTACAATGGTTGACGAATATTGGCCACGACAAGAGTTCTAATAACTTCGGAAGAACAGTACATGGAAGTTGGTCTAGCTACCGAAATGAAAGAGGGCTATTGACTGCAAGTGAAAAAGAAGAATGAGTAGTATAAGGCACGGTTAGTTGACAAAGGCTATGCTCAGAAGGAGGGAATTGACAACAACGAGATTTATGCAAGTGGATGTAAAGACAACATTTATGCATAGGGAGTTGGAAGAGAATATCATGATGAGGCAGCCCGCAGGTCTTATGGAGCCCGACAAAGAGGATCATATTTAAGAACTTGAGTCATCTCTTTATGGGTTAAAGTTGTCTCCCAGCCAGTCATACAAGAGCTTCGAGTTATTTATGTTGCGGACCAACTTCTCTAGATGTAAGTGTGACACGTGTGTACTCGAAACGGCTCAAAGATGGTTCGTCGATATATCTCTTACTACAATTTATACGTCTATGAAATGTTAATTGCTTCCAAGAGTATGACAAAAATAAATGCACTCAAAAGATTCATCAAGTGTTGAATTTGACATAAGGATTTAAGTGGAGCACGAAAAATCTATAGGATGGAAATAAGTATGAGGCAGCAAAGCTAGAAAGCTATGACTATCCAAAAAGAAGAAAATCCAAAAAGAAGAAATATTAACAAGGTACTGGAGCGGTTTATAGCCGCTCATTTCAAGTTATCCTCCAAGGAATTTTCGAAGTCAGCGGAGAAGAAAAAGATGTCTTGAGTTACATACGTGAGTGCAATGTGATCGTTTATGTATGCAATGGTGTGTATTCGTCCTGGTATTTCGTATGCAGCCAGTTTGGTAACCATGTACATGGCAAATCCATGAAGGCTTCATAACAAAGCGGTAAAGTGGATACTTCAGTATCTATAAGGTACTAAAGATCTTAGTTTATTGTTTCACAAGTCAGAATACGGATCAAGTCAATTGTAGGGTTATGTGGATACGAATTATGCTGGTAACTTAACTAAAAGAAGATCAACTACATGCTTTGTATACACACTTACGAATTATCTAGTCAATTGAAAGTCGACCCTACAGGTTATTGTGGCACTTTCAACAATGGAGTAAGAATACATGACATCACTCAAGGCATCAAAAGAGGCTTTGTGGTTAAAATGCATAGTTGGCGAGTTCAGATTTGAGAATGTGGAGGTTTATTTTTATTTGTGACAATGTCAGAGCCTGTTTAATCTTGTAAAGTATCAAGAACGCTATTGTCGGAAGAAACATAGACCTATTGTACCACAAGATATGGGAGTAGTGCACTAAGGAGATCGATTTTATAAAGATCGATACTAGGTGAATCCGACAAAAATGCTAATGAATGTGATTTCTATAGAAAAGTTAAGTCTGCAATGACTTCCATTCAGATACTTGGGTGTGCAGAAGGTTTGTGGCCTTGGTAGGAGGGTCAAGGCAGTTTCGCAGTACTAGAAAAAGACTATTGAGGATACTAAGGAGAATTAAAGTCAAGGAGCATAAAGTAGGGGATGAGCATTTGGTTTTTTTGGTTTCAACCGAACCGAAATAATCAAAACCGAATAAACCAAATTCTAAATATCCAAAACCGAAATCGAATCGAAATTAGCCAAACCGAACCGATTAATCGATTCGATTTTTTCGGTTGGGCTATTGTTATTGTTTAATGGGTCCTGTCCAAAGTTGGGATCGTTGTTAAATTATATAAAAAATTATAATTTTTATACCCACCTATTTATTTCACATTTGTGTCCAAAGTTGGATTAGTTATTAAATTACCAAAGTTTGACTTCAAAACACATACAGTGAATTGTTGTTCTCAAAGTATACACATTTATAATCACAAAATATGCATAGAATTGAAGATATTTACATAATTTTATAAGTATTGTTCGGTTCTCGGTTTGGACTGAAACCGAAAGCAAGACCGAAACCGAATAAGGAATTTTAGTATTTTCAAAACCGAACCAAATTTTTTCAAGCCGAACCGAATCTTTTATTCGGTTCGGTTTGGTTTTCGGTCTGTTAAATGTTATATTAGAGTTATGAGTTAATGGACTTTAGTCCCACATTGCTTAGAATAATAGGAGAGGAGGCTAGCCTCTCCTATATATATTTAGTCTTTCATCAATAATAATCATCTCATTATTTCCATTCTACATGGTATCAGAGCCAAAACTCTAGCCGTCACCCACCACTCTCCCTCTCTCCACAAAACCCTAATCTCCACACACACACAAAATCCTAGCCGTCCACCCCCCCGGTCAGCCCCCGCCCCCTCGCCCCCTGTCAGCCCCCCCTTCCCGGACCTGCTGCCCTCCCCCCCCGACCTGCTCCCCCCCCCCCGATGCCTCCAATTCCTAACCCTAACCCTCTCCTTCCATCAGCCGCCACCCACTCCCTCCAAACCCTAGTTTAGTTTCTAAAAAAAATCATTGTTGGGATTCTCAGAGGAAAACATTTGTTGGAACCGCTGCCCATTAATGCTGAAAATTTAACAAAGAGCACACAAATGGTTTGTTGCGCATGAATCTTTGTTTATTTCCTTTGATCTTCACACCAGGATCTATCAGAGGTTACCATGGGTTATCTCTCTGTCCTGACTTGTGATCCACACTCTCTGCTTTCTATGCGCGTATGCAGGTTCTGGCTCCGTTTTTAGCGCATTGGCAGAGTTGTGTTTATCAAGTGGAAAGAACAAATCGACAGTCGAATCTCTGATAAATGGCAGACTCTACGACGAATAGCAGTGCCACAGATACTAGTGTCAGCAACACACTAGCGGGCACTAGCACGACGATTTCCTCTATTCGACTTGTCGATCGACGGTTGGAAGGGCCAAAGGGCTACTCGACATGGAGAAAGAAGGTCGAGAAGACACTTCGAGGAATGTGGTTGCCCAAACATCTGACTGGCAACCCTCCAGCAGACGATGATCCCATCTTTGAGCAATGGAAGACAGATGACAGTCGACTATTTACACAGTTGATGAATTTCATGGAACCATCGGTGGAAGACATGGTTCAAAATACGGACTCCGTGAAGGAGTTATGGGAAATATTGGCAGCGGGGTTTGATGGTAAACACGATTTTTCTCGTATCTATGACTCGGTCGTTGGTGTGTACCGAACAAATCAAGGAGACTAATCTCATAAAGACTATTTCCGGGCCTTCAAGGCTATGGCGGATGAGATCGACCGTGTATTACCTCTTACGTCGGATATTAATGAAGTACGGACTCAACGTGAGCAGCTTCATGTCATGGCTTATCTCGCCTCTCTTCGTCTTGATGCGGACTCTGCTCGTTCTCAGATTATTGCTGGATCTGATGTACCGTCCCTATTGGAAGCACACTATCGTGTCCTTCGGGCCGCCAAAGTCGTTGAGACCACTCCGGGTGATACTCCAGCTGATCGTTCTGCTCTCGAGGACGCTCGTACAGGATTTCGTGGTGGTCGTGGCGGCCGACGAGGAGGCCGTAATGCTGGTCGTGATGGAGGACGGAGCAATAGCGGTCGTGATGGAGGAAGACTGCGCACATGCTTTAGTTGTGGTCATCTTGGCCATTTCTATTGGCAATGCACTAAATCACCTGCTACTAATATCACCACTGATATCCCTGATGATGGTGTCCGATCTATTCAGATGACTTCGAAATCATATACAGAGTTCCTTGATTTCCAGGCTCAACGTCGTGGTGAAGCATCCACGTCTGGTTCCATAACCGGATACTCAGCCGCGTGCATAGTGA
The DNA here is from genome assembly GCA_029216955.1 of Iris pallida. Lineage (NCBI taxonomy): Eukaryota > Viridiplantae > Streptophyta > Magnoliopsida > Asparagales > Iridaceae > Iris > Iris pallida. The sequence continues at coordinate 41,066 of JANAVB010033878.1, forward strand.
AACCCAAGCAATGGATAATTGACTCTGGTGTATCCTCTCACATGACTGGTGACGCAGGTATGATACACGATTGTGTACCTGTACGTCGTGCTTCTGGCATTACTGTTGCCAATGGCGGTTCCCTGACAGTCCGAAGCCGTGGAAGTGCCAATCTTTCTTCCGGACTGTCACTTAATTTTGTACTGCTTACTCCTGGGAACCCGTTCAGTTTAATTTCTATTAGTCAAATTACTCGTGAACTACATTGCTCGGTAACATTTTTTCTGATGGTTGTATTTTTCAAGACCTGAAAACTGGCAAGACCATCGGTAAGGGACATGTGGCTGGAGGCTTGTACCTGTTTGACGCAACTGCTTCTGTTGTCTGTGCCGGCATGAAACTCGATCTTGTCGAGTTACATTGTCGGTTAGGCCATCCATCGTCCCAAGCTCTCCAGAAAATATACCAATCTTTAGATATTCCCTCTTCTTTTCATTGTGAGCCATGTAGTTTAGCTAAGCATCATCGGGTTCCTTATCCGGTAAGTCCAAATAAAATTGCTTCCGCTCCTTTTGAGTTGATGCATTCTGATATATGGGGACCATGTCCGACTAACTATGTAATGGGTTTTAAGTACTTTGTTACTTTTGTCGATGATTACTCACTTGTCACTTTTGTTTATTTGATGAAAAATCACTCTGAATTATTTAACATCTAGTGCAACTTTCATGCTGAAATAAAAACACAATTTGGTCTTCCAATCAAAAAATTTCGGAGTGACAATGGCCGTGAGTATTTATATCGTGATCTCGATAAACATCTGGCCCTCAATGACATCATCCACCAAACCTCTTGTGTGTACACACCACAACAAAATGGTGTAGCCGAACACAATAAATGTCATTTATTGGAAACAACACGTGCTCTTATGTTTCAAGCACGTACTCCCAAGGGATTTTAGTCGGATGCGGTTCTTACTGCTTGTTATCTTATAACCGCATGCCATTGTCTGTTTTCAATGGTAGCTATTCCTTTTCTAGGCTTTTTTCCTGGACGAGAACCATTTTCTCTGCCTCTTCGCATCTTTGGCTGCTTATGCTATATTCGGGATATCCGACCAACCCTTTCTAAATTAGATCATAAGACAATACAATGTATTATTCTTGGGTATCCTAAAGATCAGAAAGGATATCGGTGTTTCTCCCCTGTCTTAAAGCGATATTTTTCACTCGGGATGTTATCTTTGTAGAAACAGAATTTCCACCATTCCTACAATCAACGGGTCTATCCAGAAGAGAATTTTTTGTTATTTCCTCCTCAAACACAACAGCTTTCGTACTGGTGCCCTCCCTTACCAAGCCAGTCTCTCAGGCAGATGGTCCACATACACCGATTCAGCCATTGCCGACATCGTCCACAGAATCCTCCTCTGGTTCTACCAGCAGCTCCGGCTCCAATGAGTTGCCTCCATCTGTTCCACCAGCAGCTCCACCAGTTCCGCCAGCAGCTCCGGCGGTTCCGTCTCCAGAACGTTCTCGTCGTGCCTGTCGTGATCATCTCTTGTATGTTGACAGCTACAAAGGACTTACCAGTCACACTCAGTCTCTGGTGGCTACTATTGATGGGATTCAGATCCCCAATACCGCTTAGGAGGGTCCTCCGACATCCTGGTTGGCGTGCTGCTATGAATGAGGAGATGAAAGCTCTCCAGGAGAATCATACTTGGGACTTAGTCGACTTACCTACTGGTAAACAGGCAATCGGCTGCAAATGGGTGTTCACGATTAAGGTAAAACCGGATGGCATGCTTGATCGACTGAAGGCTCGTCTGGTGGCCAAAGGATACTCTCAAACCTATGGTGAGGATTACTTCGAGACATTCTCTTCTGTGGCCAAAATGACATTTGTTCGTGTCCTCATGGCCTTGGTCATTCGATATGACTGGCCGTTACTTCAGCTAGATATAAAGAATGCTTTTCTCCACGGGGATATTGATGAAGAGGTATATGTGATGCAACCTCCCGGATTCGTTGCAAGGAAGGGTAAAGTGTGTCATCTGAGGAAGGCCCTCTATGGTCTGAAACAATCACCTCGTGCATGGTTTAGTCAATTTACACATGTTGTTACTCAATTTGGCATGTATCAATCAAAGAAGGACCATTCAATCTTTTATCGACACACATCTGCTGGAAGAATACTCATTGGTGTCTACGTTGATGATATTGTAATCACGGGAGATGACAGCCAGGATATTGCAAGTCTCAAGAAGCTTCTTGGAGAACAATTTCAAACAAAGGATATGGGATTCTTGAACTATTTCTTGGACATTGAGGTCACACGGGGTAAGCGGGACATTGTAATGTCTCAAAGAAAGTATGTGTTGGACATACTAAATGATGCAGGCATGATGCAAGCAAAGGGAGCAACCTCACCTATGGATCCAGGGGCAAAGTTACTTCCAGACGAAGGGGTCCTGATGACCAATCCAGATCAGTATCGTCCAAGGTTCACAATATCGGTATCGGAATCGGTATCGGACTATTCCTATGAGTATTGGTATCGGCGATATCGGTAGTATCGGCGGTATCGTATCGGAGTATCAGACTTTGGTATCGGAAAACAAATAATTATTAATAAATTATTTATATTTATAAACATATATTTTATACATTTAGGCATAATTTTAAGTATTTCAGCGTTATTTCTTAGTAGTTTTGAAATTATATGAAATAGTAGTCACCCTTACCGATTGGTTTTGCCGAATTGACCGGAACAAAGACCCCCAATGTCGGTATCGATCAATATTTGGTATCGGTCGGTATCGGATCGGAACTTGCCAAACCGTCTCGGTATCGGCCGTATCGGATCGGTATCGGCATCGGCCGATACTTTAAACCATGGTATCGTTGAGTAGTTAAAAAACTCAACTACTTGGCGGTTATGATGCGTCCGGACATTTCTTTTGTAGTGAGTGTTGCAAGTAGATTTATGGCTTCTCCAAGAATTCTACACTGGCAGACAGTTCTCGAAATTCTGTGTTATCTAGTAAAGAATTCAGGAAAAGGAATTCGAATGGAGAATAATGGACACACTCGCATTGAGTGTTTTACTGATGCTGACTGGAGAGCAAGCCTGACAGATAGACGGTCTACATCTGGCTACTCAGTATTTAGTGGCGGAAATCTAGTGTCATGGAAGAGAAAGAAACAAAGTGTGATAGCACGCTCAAGCTCAGAGCAGAATAGCGAGCTATTGCTCATGGCACGTCAGAGATATTATATATGAAGCATCTTCTACAAGAACTGGGAGAAGATGCAGGGTCTTAAGTGGCAGATCTATGGTGTGATAACCAGTCTACTATTCACATTGCCACCAACCCAGTATTTCATGAACGGACGAAGCATATTGAAATTGACATTCATTTTGTTCGTGATGAATATCCGAAGGGAGCGATAAAGTTTCAACATGTGAGGACCGGCGACCAGATAGTTGATATCTTCACAAAGCCTCTTCTGGGTCCTCGGATTCAATTTTATGTAACAAGCTGGGCATGATTGACATCTATGCTCCAGCTTGAGGGAGGGTGTTAAGTGTTATATTAGAGTTATGAGTTAATGGGCTTTAGTCCCACATTGCTTAGAATAATAGGAGAGGAGGCTAGCCTCTCCCATATATATGTAGTCTCTCATCAATAATAATCATCTCATTATTTCCATTCTACACGGTCCAATAATGCCCACCCCTAGCACAAAGTCAATGTAGCAATTTTATAAGGTGGCCAGGTGCCAGGAAGGTTCACGGCCTTGGTAAGAGGGTTATGGTAGTTTGTAGTTATGGACCAAGACTCTACCAATAGGCAAAGGGATACTAAAGGAGAATTAAAGCCAAGAAGAATGTAGCAACTTTATAAGGTGACCAGGTGTAAGGAAGGTTTGCGACCTTAGTAAGAGGGTTATGTTAGTTTTCCAGCTCTGGACAAAAAGTGTGTTAGTAGGCACGGGGATACTAAAGGAGAATTACAGTTAAGGAGCACGGAGTCAATGCAACAATTTCATAAGGTGGCTACTTGAGCAACAAGCCAAGGTGGAAATGTTGGTCAAGGCTCATGTTCAACAAGATTGAGCACCGGAGAAGCTCTAAGGCATCAAAGTTGGCATCGAAATCAGGGACTCAGCACACTCAAAGCAATCAAGTCAAGAAAAACATGGACCGAGAGTAATCCTGATAGTGCTGGTGCAGACACCTGGTATTCGGATCAGGGTGGACAAAAATACCAATTAATCCTGAGAGGAGGTTGTACAGGGGGGCAGAAATTCCAGGTCCCCCTGACCGGCATTCTGGTCCATGCAGAAAAATCCCAAACCAGGTTGCTTCTTGATGTGATTTTAATGACCAAATTTGCTCCAATATTTTTTAATTCTTGGAGAGCCTATATTAGGTTATTTCTAACCTAATTTAGGGGAGCTTGAGCATAATAAGGATGCTTCGCTTGTGAATAACTTGGAGGTCCTAACGAAATCTAGATAGAAGAAAAGAGCTCATTGGAGGTCTCGGGGAGGAAGAGAGGAGAGAGAGGGTGGGTGGGGGGGGGTGGGGGGGGGGGGGGGGGGGGGGGGGGGGGGGGGGGGGGGGGGTCGAATACCATATTTGTTTATGTAACTCTTGTAAAGTTGCTCTCATTGATTCAATAAGGAATCAATAAAATATTCGGTCATTGCCCCCATAGATCGATCTTACCTGAACCACGTTATATTGTGTGTGTAGAAGCATGGAATTTCACAACACAGAAAGCCCATGCGCCAGACACTACATGCGCTAGAACTCAGACGAAGAACTTCACAGCAAAGTCAATAAGTATAGACATTTGAAGAAGGACTTTTTATTTTATATAAAAGTCTATTACATGTCTAGAAAAGATTGTACAAAGGAGAATTTCTACAAAGGAAAGATCCTAAGTCTACAGCCAGCGGCCACCATGCGCCTTCAGATAAGCGCAGCATCACCATGCGCCTCCATCCAGGCGCATCCCGCCATCTCTTCAGCAGCTCAGTTATGTGCATCCAGCCCAGCTATGTGCATCCCTTCAGCCAAATTCTTCCAGCCAGGCTCACCTGGCCGAGCAGAGCCCAGTTATGCGCCGCTCTTCCAGCCATAATCACCGGATAAGTGCTTCCACAAAGCATTTAACCCTCTGGCTGGAACCAAGGAAGAGAGGAGCACGGCAAAGCTGTGGCCAGGGGAGGCTTCCAAAGCCCAAGGAAGACCGTGATCGAAATCATGGCACAAGGAAGCTCTCAACACAACCAGAGTGGGCGACACCCACTTTGAAGGAAGAGAAAGCCTAGCACCGCCATTCCGATCTACGGCTCTTCCCGAACAACGGAGACGAGGCCCGAGCATCCCTATCTTTGGATGCAACAGGCACCTTCCGCCTGCCTCGGAAGCCCTCGACTCCGTCTTTTGGATGTAACAGTCACCTTCAAGTGCATCGAAGACAACACAGCGTCTCATCTTCACCCTCGGGAGCACTTCGTCAACAGAATGCACCCGCATGTTCAAGTTCATATTGGAAGTACGTGAGGGAATGAGAAGCAAACCTTCTCTCCATGCCACTATTTATAGGCCGGGCAGATCAAACCCACGCGCCAAGTGGATGGCCCTCCGAATTCCGTGCAATGAATTTACATTAAATGGATGAACCGGACGCCTCGAATTCAGCCAAACGGCTATTCATAGCACTCGAAGAGCGAGACAGCCGCATCATTAAAAGACATGTCCGATGCGCCAGCCAGACAGCGCATCACACGGACGCGCCCTTCGGCATCAGGCGCATCACACAGACGCGCCTACAGTACTCGACGCATTACAGAGGGTGCGCCCCCACACATCTCCATACCGAGTGGAACGCCAACCGACGCGCCCACTCAGCTGTCCATCGAACGTCACCAACATTAAATGCTGAACTGACAGAGTTGGCAGCACGCCTCCCAAAGTCTGAACAGTCGACAGCTTTTTCAGAAAACGAAGCGTCGACAACGTCAGCATCATCATGACTTTATTTCGACGGCTACTGCCACATGGCCACTCCACCATCAGCATGCGCCTCTACGGCCATGCGTCCAAATCAGCATGCGCCTCAAAAGCCATGCGCCTCAGACTGCTCTCTGATCCCGAAAGACAGAAGGAAAGTCGCCTGCATGCGCCTCAAAAGCCATGCGCCCCAAATGGTTTGTAACTCCTAAAGGTTATGAGCCGCAGCCTCCTGCGCCCAATCCAAGGCGCAGCCCACCAGATCACTCCTCTCCACCAAATCCGAGATCTTCAAACCATGAGTCGACGACACGTGTCCTTTGACTCAACTCATCCAAGATTTCAGCAACGGAAAGATCTTCTCTGCTACGTGCCGGCTCACAACAGCAGTATGAAGAGTTCTCCCCCTCGATCAGGGCGCAGCATCCATGCCTCCATCAGCAACCTCCACGTGGCGTCCCACACCGGGCATCCTACATGCGCGCATGAGCAGCCAGCCTGCAAAATATAAATAGAAGGATCATCTCCTTCACAAAGGAGGCTCACAAAACAGAAGAGGCTCACAAAACAGAAGAGGCTCACAAAAAGACAGGAGACTCACCCAGAGAGAATCCACAACAGAGAATCACCGGAGAGGCAGTTCTAGACACTCAACGTCTCCTCCTCTCAGCAAGCTCCAGCACCCAGAGCAATCAACACCTTCAGAGAACCGATAACCGTCGTCAGCGGTCAAGGAGGTTAACGCATTACCACTCGCTCCATTGGCACTAAGGACCCAGCTTAAACAAAAGTGTACTCTAGGACTAATCTAAGTCCTACATTGTAACACTGTTCTGTTTGTATTAAAATTTCAATCAAAACAATTTTAATGGCAAACAAGCTGGCGACTCTGCTGGGGACTTCTTTCTCCTCTACCGAGAAGGTGTGTCACAGGCCGACGACGTGAAGGTGGCTCCTCCCACAAGACGCTGGTAGTGCGCCTCAATCAACAGGCGTACGAGGAGTTCATTCTGAAGGAAGTGCGAGTCCTTCGAAGCGGCTGTCGAAGCCGAAGAAGACGCGCAGTCTGGGTGCGCAAAGTCGACGCCTCGAGCACCACGTGAAGGGGATGCGCCCGTCCAGCCTTCCTTTCTGCTGACGTCCTCAGCAGTCAAGGTGCGCCGCTGATGCAGCGCATCTCTCGGGAAGCGTGCGGTGACACGTTCCCAGCCATCTTCCTCTCAGGCGAGGAAGATACGTCGACGGAGCAGGGGCGCAGCCAATGCCAGCGCATCACTTCTGATGCGCCACAAAGAGCCTCTGTCTTGACAGACTCACTCGCTGGTAATGGCGAGGAGAATTGGATGCTGAGTACTATGCCCAGCGGGTGGTACGAAGAAATCCAAGGCGGCACGGGCCATGCGCCACAAACGTGCTATGCCAGCACGGCCAGAGGCCGCTTACAATCACGCGCGCTGCCGATGGCAAGCTGTACAAGGTTGACTCAAGTGCTTCTGCACCAACAACGAGTCGACCTTCAAAGTCCTCATCTCGCTTGGGCGCATTCACTGGTGCAAACAAAGCCGAGAGAGGCAAAACTCAGTGGTCTTGAACTCCCGCGCCTCCTGGTTGTGCGTTTGAGGTCCGTTAAGTCACTTCAAATGCTGTGGTTCCCCCACACTATGATCGTGATGCTGCTTGGTATTAGATCAGGGGCGCAGCACTCACCCGACCACCCCGGCGCTTGGCCCTGCCATGCGCTGAGGGGTGTGAGGGCAGCACTCTCCTCCAACGACATGCGTAAGTGATCATCACAAGCGCCGGTCAGTAGAGTTGACCAACAAGCACGATGCGCCTCTCACGGGGCACACTTGTGCAGTGGTCACCATCAACTGCTGTTGCAAGACGGCAGTACCGCCAAAGCAGTCGGTCTTCCAACGGCTACAGTCATCGACACCCCTCCGACATCGCTTGGGACGAAGGTGTCAGCAGAAGAGGAGCTAAAGGTTGCTTCATGCAACGTGATCTCCAACTCCCATCTGTCCGGAAGACGAATGCCAATCCTCGTCTTCATCCAAAAGCCAGCCGAGGAAAACCAAGGCAGCTGTCTCGACCTCTGGAGTGTTCGAAGGCACTCGGTCGAGGAAGAAGTTCTTGGAGGAAGCTGGGGGTAGCCAGACCCTTGTCGAGATCCTTCCGAAGACGAAGATGTCCAAAGCACACAGCTGCGGCGGATCTTCATCAAGGCGAAGATGGCCTCCCTGAGCCCTCAAAATGACGATGTCCAGGACACCGCCGGGGGTGGTGTGGAAACGAAGGGCCCTTCAAGACAGAGCTGAAGGCAGTCAGGCCCTTGCAGATGCGCCTGTCGAAGACGAACTCCAGAATGTGGCTGGGGTGGCCAAACACCAGGAGAAGTGACTCCCCACATGAGAGCGAGGCTGAGAGCGAAGCCTCAACTAATCCATCCACTTCGGCCGTGTCATGACAGTATACATGACCGGGGGTGATCTTGAGACTGATGCGCCGCCACAGGACATTGTCCAGCGCATAGACTCGCTAGAGGGAGGACTCAAAATCCTCTCTGCCTCAATGCAAGCACTGACTCAAGCAGTGTTTGAGATGCGGTCGGCCTTGATCAGGACACCTTCAAATGGTCCCGCCCAGGAGCCAATGGAGAGTCGAGTGTGCCCCTCCAACGGACACCCTCAGACACAGAAGCACCCCGGACGTCGGAGCCCCTCAAACGCTCCACTCCAGGTGGTACCTCCTTCCCCGACTCCTAGCTCCACGGAGGACGTGGTCGAAATGATCAAAGATCTGCGGGAGCGCTTCGAGTCCAAGAACAGGCAGGAGGAGCGCCAGAAGAGGGCATTCCCAGCCTTATCCCTTGAGTGGAACAAGGTGGTTATCCCCAAAGTATAACCACAAACACTCACGCCGTAT
>JANAVB010033879.1:0-149103 GCA_029216955.1 Iris pallida
GGACCACTCTCAAGTGCTCCTCATGCTCCTCCTCTGTCTTCGAGTACACCAGGATGTCGACGATGAACACCACCACGAACTTATCTAAGTACTGGTGGAACACCTTGTTCATCAAGTTCATTAACACCGTCGGGGTATTAGTCAACCCAAACGGCATCACCATAAACTCGAACTGGCCGTACCGTGTCCTGAACGCCGTCTTCGGAATATCCTCCCTCTTCACCTTTATCTGGTGGTAGCCTGACCTCAGATTGATCTTCGAGAACACCCGAGCTCGCTCAATGATCGAAGAGATCGTCGATCCGCGGCAGTGGATATCTGTTCTTGATCGTCAGAGTTGAGTGCCCATAGTCGATACATCCGTACCGACCCATTCTTCTTCGGTACAAAGAGTACCGGTGCACCCCATGGTAAAGAACTAGAGCGGATGAAGCCCTTGTCCTGCAACTCATCCACCTGCTTCTTCAATTCCACCAACTCGCTGTTGTTCACTCGATAGACATGCTGAGAAATAGGTTCCGCACCTGGAACAAAGTCTATCGAGAACTCAACATCTCTGTCTGGTGGAAGCCCAGGCAACTCCTCTGGAAATACATCCATGAACTCAGCTATTAATGGATGTGGAGCTGGCTGCTCCTCAACTGAAGCTCCACAGAAAACTCCGCCTGTGCTCTGCCTGTCGTCGGGAATATACAAACTGGCTCTCCTGGCGCTCGAACAGAACTCTACCCCCGTGGCAATCTATGCTGGCGTGGTGCCTGCTCAACCAATCCATACCGAGCACAATATCGTAGTTCGGTAGTGGCATTACGAGCAAACACACATCCAACTCTTGGCCTCCCAAAACTACTCTCCGTCCCTTGCAAACATCACGAACGAGGATAATGCCACCCCGGTCGTGATTGTAAGCCCTAGGCATCGATTCAGATATAACATGATGTCGAATCGCAAAAGATACTGATACAAAGCTATGGAAGCCCCAGAATTGAACCATACAAAAGAGTCAAGAAGAATAGAACCTGCTATCAGCTCTCCAGTAACCTCAGCATCCTCTGCTGCCATGGCGTAGGCTCGCCCCTGCTATCCACCCCTGGCCTGATGTTGGTGCTAGGTGAACCTCTGCTGCTGAGTCGGCAAAGGTCCCTTTTGCTGCCCTACCGGAGCCTTGGCTCCGCCTCCCTGAACTGGTCGTCCCGAAGACATGGGACACTCCCTCAGCTGGTGGTCTCCAGAACCACATAGTAGATACCTGCCAAGCCTCTTTCTGCAGTCATTCCATCCATGACCCTGCTTCTTGCAGAAAGTGCAACTGACGACCTGCTGTCTGGGTGCCTGCTGCTGGTGGCCTCGGCTGCTGCTGTACCTGCTGGAACGGCCTCTGCTGCTGGAATGGCCTCTGCTGCTGGTGCTGAAAATGAGGCCTCTTGGCCTGTCCTCCACTGCTGCCAACTCCCTGGGTGTCGCGGCCCCTCTTGAGCTTCAGCTCAAGATCATCCTCAGCGCTCCTGCTAGGATCTCCTCAAAAGTGGCGTTCCTGTCACTCTTAGTCAAGGACTTGACCTCATTGACCAAGCCCTTCCTGAACCTCCTTGCCTTTGCTGTCTCGCTAAGGCCCTCCACGAATCTGCTTAATCGGCAAAACTCACCAAAATACTCCTCTACAGTCTGGTTCCCCTGAACCAGGTTCTCGAACTGGGTCTCCAAAGCACCGACTGCCTGATCCGAGAAAAACTTCCCTTTGAAGAGCTCCTTGAAAGCTCCCCATGTCTGCCTTGGAGTGCCTACTCTCGGGTCCGTCTGATACCAGGTACGGGCAAGATCCTGTATCTGGCTGGCTGCTGCCTCTATCTGGAGTCCGGCTGGTATCTCCGCCAGTCGGAAGATCTCTTCAATATACTCAATCCAGTCATCAGCATAAAGAATCCCCTCTGTCCCCAAGAAGTCCCTGGGGTTCATCTTCTTGAAGTCCTGAATGCCCGAAATCCTCTGCTGTCGCGGCTTCCTGTGGCCTGGACAACCAACCTCTCCACCGGTCGCTCTAGCCAGCTGATGGGCCTCATCTATGCCCCTGGTAAACTCCGCTATCTGACACTGCTGCTGGGCCTGCTGCGTCTCTAGGAAATGCTGGAAGTATGAAATATCTGTACAGCATCCACTAATCCAGATGGCATCGGCGCTGGAACTGCGGCTGGTGCTGCTGAAACTATAGCTGACGAAACTGCGGGAGAGGCATGTCTGGGGTAGCTGGGATGGGCCCCCGAATACGTAGAGGTGCACCCCCAAATGTGGCAGAAGCTCCCACATGAGCTAGAATAAGGGAGCTGTGGTCCTCGGGTTCTGGTGAGCTGGACGAGAGGTGGCAGACCTCTCAGTGGTGTCACCTGGACCGAGACGCTGCGATCGTGTCTCCACCATCCTGAAGACAGATCAACAAGAAAATCAATACGGAGAAGAAACGATATAGTCAAAGGGGACAGTTTATTTCAAAAGAAAGACAATAAGAATTTAGATAGCAGGGATTTAGATAAGAGTTTTTCCTAATGTGATTGAGTACCTCAACTACATCCTATTTCCTACTGCAGGCTGTGGCGATACTCTAGTTCGAATACCACCACATAAACACGACCTGTATGGGCCACCACTAAAAACGTATCACAACCCGCACCCTAGAGTAAGGGCACGAGACGTGGGTACGTCCAGCCTACGCCGCAGTGTCGGCGGTAGAACGCTATCCTAGGTCAATCATCTAACAATATAAAGGTACCTGTATAGTTTATACTCTCCGAATGGAGGTGACATCACAATATGCAGTCTCAATCACATCTAAGGTAGAAGAATGAAAGACAGATATATAGTAACTCAAAGAGAACAGTAGCATAGATAAAATAAGTCTAAGTGTCTAGGATACATAACATCCAGAATGCCAACTCATAATACAATAAGTCTAAGGGTCTATACATCTCAACATCTCAAAATACAACTCAGAATGTGAGACAAAATACAAGTAGAAAAGACTGTCTAGACTAAACTGGTCTAGACTACTGGAGCAACATCCTCAACTGCAGGTGGATCCTGCTGAGGGTCCTCAACACAAGTGTCATCTAGTCCTGCACCATAATATGTAGTCACCCATGCCTCATCCTCATCCTCTGTAATATTTTCAACAGGTCCAGTCAGGACAGGAACGAGCACAATACATCTCACACAGTTCATATCAGGTTAGGAAATACTATACAGGCAATAGAGTAAAATACAGGAAATGCTGAAAGGAAATATACGCTGTAAAAGAGATAGCTGTAAGGAAATATCTACTGTATATAGAGAACTGTAAGTGACTAGTGATGTAGAGTACAAGATAGGCATGTAAATGGCTAGAATTTATACATGATTATACTACAGAGTTTGTACATGATTACACTACTTTGGAATTATTTACATGTCTACTTCTACTCCCCCATTTCCCCAATCAATATACAAGGATCGAGACAAGTTATGTTATTATACATTACATCACATGAGGCTCATAAATGAGTATACGTGAAGTTATACATGAGGGCTCAGTGAAAATGAGAGTACATGATCACATGAGTGCACATGCATGATGGAAGCATAGGAGTACATGATGAAAGTGAAACACACGTAACATGAAGTACCCGATGCTCCCGAGGGGGATAACATCTCATGTAAAGATTCATATAGTACCAATCCGTGTTACCAACGTGACAGCATCAAGTAAAGTAATCTAGAGCGAGAAAGTAAAGCCTGAACAAGTATGAGATGGTCAGAGAATGTACTCGCCTGATGTATGAATGTCTGTAGAAAATATGTTGTCTGAGGAGAGGTGTCTGGCTCCTGATCAGAGCAACACAAGTCACAATGTGTTCTAAATAGTAAAAATGAAGTTTACTATGCATACTACATGATTCTAGGTCAATCTGGCCAAAAGTCAACTCTTGGTCAACTCTGGTCAACTCTAAAAGTCAAACTAGTCAAAGTTAGGTCAACCATAGTCAAACTAGTTATGGTTTTAGTCAAACTAGTTAAACTAGTCATTTTAGGTTAATCCTAGTCAATTCTAGGTTAATTAGGTCAAGTTTGACCTAAGGTTGACTTTGGTCAACTCTAGTCAAACAAGGGTCAACTAGTTAGGTCATGGGTCATTAGGTCAATTAGGGTTAGCCCCTAATGTCATAGGCTAGTAACTTAGGCCATAGGCTAGTTGTCATAGGTATCTATCTCTATACAATATATATATATATATACAATATATATATATATATATATATTTTTATATATATATATATATATATATATATATATATATAAAATAATATATATATATATATATATATATATATATATATATATATATATATATATATATATATATATATACAACACAACTACATAGGCCTATAGCCTATGTAATACTCATATACCCTATAGGTATCTATATATAGACACAAAAGATAGTCTAATACAAATACATATATATATATATATCATATATATATATATATATATATATATATATATATATATATATATATATATATATATATATATACAACTTATATATATAATACATATATATAGAGAGAGTAGTAAGAGAGAGATTAGTGAATAGAGTGAGAGAGAGTGAGCTGTGATATAGAGTGAGAGAGAGAGAGAGTGAAACTGAACAGTGGGGGGGGGGTGTTCCAGTTTTCTGGAACCAGAAAACCAACACACACCACACAGAATAACACACACACACACCCATATATATACATATATGTATATACACATGTATATACCCCTCAATTCCACCTACACACACACAAATACATACACTATGTATATACCCTATATACACAGATATATATATATATATTAAGAAATAACATCAAAATTCATTTTGAAATTCGATTTAAATAACTAAAAAATACCAAAATCAGGAATCCAGTGCACAGTGTACTTGAGAAATGGGTAAACCCAAATACACACACCAAACCGAGCTAAGGCTCGAACCCAAGGGTTGGTAACACTAGCCCCTAGTGTCCTCTAGTGTCCTAGGTGCCTGACACGACACCACGACACAATTTGATGTGTCAAAACTCACCAAAACCCAATCGGGTAAACTGACACACACACGAATACGCTGCGTCGTGCACGCGTACAACTGTCTCGTGTTCGCGACACAGGACACGACACGTCTCGTGCTCGTGTCCATGTGTTCGCCACATGATGGGCTACCTCCTCGTGTCACCACGAGGTGCCCAAGTGTCGTATCCGTACGACACGACACGCGCGAAGTTGGCCCCCGTGCGCGTGTGAGCTGACATTGCACGACCAGTGCACGTGTCCGTGTGTTCTCGATACGACACAAATGTGTCTCAAACTCGAGGGGGGGCATAACAGAGGTTGCCCCCTCCTCTGTGTCAATTTGCACGTGTCCACGTGTCCTACAGTGTCCGCAATCAGTGTCGGGTAGCAGGGGATTCTCTGTAACAGTGTACAGTACAAAACCGCGAGTTCGTGTCTGATTTGGATACGAAAAAGAATCCAAATTGTGCTCAGTCAATTAGGTATATATTCTACTAGTCTAGGGCTATAAGAAAATGTCATTAGTTTGCAAAATAACAAGGTTAAATTCTTTGTGGCATTTCATCAAACAAGGTTTAATAGCCTAGGATACGTGTCCGATACGGACACCAAACCAACCCTAAATTTTACCAAACTTGACCCACAGTTAGGGTAGACCTATATGCATGCATTTATGGAGAAAAAACAGAATATTAACTAAGTTTATGGGTATTTACCTATTGATGCAAATCCAATGGAAAATCAATGAGAGGGGGGGTGTTTGTCCTTCAACTTGGTGATGTCCAAAGCTTGTAAATTCTGGATTGCTAGCCTCCCTTAGCACCCTTGATGTTGTAGGGTCCTAATGCAAAAGACTAGAGGTAATTTGGATCAAAAATGATCAAGTTATGGATGTTGAAGTGGAGGGGTTTTTCAATGTTTCATGAAGTAGTAAAAATGGCTTGAATGAATGATGGGGTGACTAAATAGGAAGGGGGCATGGTAGGGGTGCCCTTGGCTGGCCAAGAAAAGGGGTAGGGTGTCCATGGGTTACTTCCAAGGGAAGGGTCTTGACTTTCTTGGCAAAGGTTAGATTTTTGGAGGGTTTTAAGCAAAATATCAATAAAGGCATTCTAAGATATTTACATTACTTTAACCCTTGACTAATTATCCATCCTCAAGCTTCTAGGATAGTAGCTAACCTCTAGATTAGGGTAAGTTAGGTTAGGGACTAATCATGGTACTTAACAACAATTAAATAATATTAAAATCACATAATTCTAAATGAAATCTAGTAAATTACCAAAATACCCTTTTAGGCTAAAATCACTAATTTGATGTTCTAAGCCTATGGCTAGACTCACATGGTCATGGCAACTTCTAGGTTAAGGAATAACTAGGGTTTACACTAGGGTTATACTAGTAAAATCACAAAGTCATAAGTCATGACTTAGAAATAGTTTTAATTACACTAATAATCACCAAAAATCATATCATGACTAAAACACCATTAATAAATAATAAAATAATAAATTTTCAAAATACCCCAATTTCAGAAAACAGGGTGTTACAGTTATAACTGCGTAATGAGGTATATCATGTCAGGTTTACTTGTCAAGAGTGCGCCACGGCGGGCCACTATCGGGTTCATGAACATATGTGCAAAATCTACATAGTACAAGCCTTCACAGAGAGTCAGAAACATGAGCATAAAAGTAGCATTAAATATAATAATAATAATAATAATAATAATAATAATAATATAACGAGAGAGGACAAGGACTATGGAATAAGCTCATACGGCAGCGAAAAGCAATGCCATGCGGCTAAAAGGAATCGGGCGCATGCAGCTAAGGATGCAGGCCTCATATTGCAGGGACAATTGGATTCATGCGGCAGCATGGATGCACGCTCATGCGGCTGGGAACTGCGAGCTCATACGGCTGGAAGTGGGCGGGCGCATGCGGCTAGGAAGAGCGGGCTCATGTGGTAAGAGGGGATGAGCATATGCGGCTAGAAAATGAGCAGTGCCATGCGGCTAGAACTGCGCGCATATGTGGCTGGAAGAACAAATCTTATGTAGCAGCGGAGGAAACAACTCATGCGGCTGGGTCATGCCAAGGCCTATGCGGCTGCGGGTCGACAAGTATATGCGGCTGAAAGGAACCAGTCCATGCGGCTATGTTCAATTGGAGTCCTATGCGGCTCGAAAAAAGTTCATGCGGCTGGAGAGGTTCAAGTCCATGCGATCAGGATCAGAAGTTCATGCGGCAGGGGAGCTCATGCAGCTCGGAAAGTTTATGCGGCCAGGGGAAGTTTATGCGGCTAGAAAAGGGACTTGCCGCATGAAAATCCATGCGGTCAAGCACTGTTCTTCTTCTCCAAATTTTCGAAAAGAAGAACCATGAAGGCCATGCTTTCAAGCTCCATAAATCCTTCATCCTAGGTCAGAATCTAAACTTCCATAGGTCAAAATGGGACAGAATCAAATTCTCTACAACATGGAACCATCAAAACTAGATAATAACAAGGCTAAATAGATCAAAACCCAAGAAATCCAAAAATACATTAAACTTAGATCTACACAAATTGAACCATAGAAATTAGAAACGTTGAGTATTAAAGTGTGTTAGAATCTCGTGAGGAAGAGAATGGAACAATAAAAACTAAGTTCCTCCATGAAGCAAGCTGTACTTGCCTAGGCTCTCTCTCTCTCTGGTAGGTGGAGAGAGTAATGGTGAAGAAGAAGAAGTAATGGAGAAGAAGTAAATGAAGAGAGAGAAGGAGTGGACGGCTATAAAGGAAAATAGTGGGGGTTTAGTCCACATGAAGAAAAACTAATCGAATCCGAACCAAGCCAACCAAGCCGAACAAACAAGAGAAATACCAAGATAAACCATGCCAGAAAATATGCAATATACGTATACGTATACCAAAATACTTAATACGAACCATGGTTGTTACAACTCTACCCACCTTAAAAGAATTTCGTCCTCAGAATTTAATCAAGATGCTATAGAAGCAAGGACAAGCTATACTAATCATAGGCAAGCTATAACAAGGCAATCAATCAAGCAATCATTCATTCAAGCAAGGAACTGAGAGCATAAGGCATAAGAAGGACATTATACCTTACGAGTCAAACAGGTCGGGATATCGCGATCGGATATCATCCTCACGCTCCCATGTTGACTCACCCAAAGAGTGATGACCCCAAGCAACACGGACTAACTTAATAATCTTGTTCTTGAGTATCTTCTCCCTCTGGTCCAATATAGACACGGGCCTCTCCTCATACGAACGGTTGGTACCAACAACCAATTCCGAATAATCCAGGATGTGGCTCAGGTCTGGGATATACCGTCGTAGTTGGGATACATGGAACACATCATACACCTCACATAGCGACGGCAGAAGAGCGAGACGATAGGATACATCACCTACTCGCTCCAGAATATTGAACGACCCTATATACCTAGGACTAATCTTTCCTCGTACGCCGAAACGAATGACGCCACGGTTAGGCGAAATCCTCAGGAATACATGGTCGCCGACCGAGAATTCAAGGGGTCGCCGATGAGAATCGACCCAATGGCGCTGATTATCTTGGGCAACTCGAAGATGATCTCTGACTCTCCTGACCACCTCGACGGTCTGAGCAATCATTTCTGGACCGAGCATCTGCCTCTCTCCATTATCGTCCCATGCTAGCGGGGATCTACACATTCTACCATACAGCGCCTCGAACGGTGCTATCTGAATACTGGCCTGGAAACTGTTATTATACGAGAACTCCACCAGGTACAGGTGATCTTCCCATGAACCACCGAAGTCGAGTGTACACGATCGCAACATGTCTTCCAAGGTTCGTATGGTACGCTCTGAATGACCATCAGTCTGCGGATGATAAGCTGAGCTGAACTGGAGGTGAGTTCCCAAACTCTCTTACAGGCTATGCCAAAAGTGCAACGTAAATCTTGATTCTCTGTCCGAGGTGATACTGACTGGTACACCATGAAATCTTACAATATGTCTGAGGTACATCTCTGCTAGCTGAGCCATCGACTGTCCAACTTTGAACGGGAGAAATTGAGCCACCTTCGTGAGCCTGTCTATAATAACCCAAATAGTATCTCTACTGGCCGGGGACCTAGGTAATCCAGTCACGAAATCTATGGTTATATTATCCCACTTCGATTCTGGAATCGGCAAGGGCTGAAGAAGTCCTGCTGGCCTATGATGTTCAGCTTTGACCTGTTGGAAAACCAAACATCGAGAGAGCTATCTACCTCTTCATGCCATTCCACCATAAGTACTGACGTATATCAAGGTATCTTCGTACGTCGGGATGAATGGAATACTGAGAACTATGAGCTTCTTCCATGATCTCTTTTCTGATATCTCTACTGGGTACACAAAGATGCTTCCCATGTCGAAGTGTACCGTCTTCATAGATATATAACTCTGGTCTTCGTCCTGCCTCACACTCTGCTCTAAGCCGCTAAAGCTTAGAATCTGTTGACTGCGCCATCCGGATCCTCTTGACTATAGTGGACTGAACTTGCATACTAGCCATCAGTGCCACACTGGTAGGAAGGACAACTTCTATACCCATCTTCTGAAGATCTAACAACAACTCTAGCTGTGCTGTTAGAAAATAATCTCCGGCTCTCCTGCTCAATGTATCTGCAACAACGTTGGCCTTCCCAGGATGATACGGTAGGTTGACATCATAATCCACAAGTAGCTCTAGCCATCTTCTCTGACACATGTTAAGATCCTTCTCGGTGAAAACATACTTCAGGATCTTGTTGTCAGTAAAAATATTCACCATATCTCCATACAAGTAGTGCCTCCATAACTTAAGTACAAACACTACTACTGCCAGCTCCAAGTCATGGGTTGGGTAATTTCTCTCATGATCACAGAGTTAACATGACACATAAGCTATTACCTTCCCATGCTGCATCAGAACACATCCTAAACCTCTGCCTGAACCATCACAATATACTGAGAATCCCCCGATCCCATCTGGAAGAGTGAGAATGGGTGCCGTCATCAAGCCTCGCTTCAACTTCTCAAAAGATTCCTAACATTCTGTTGTCCAAGCAAAATGCACATCCTTGCGGGTCAACTGGGTCAATGGCGCCGAAATTCGAGCAAAATCTGAAACAAATCGCCGGTAGTAGCCGGCCAAGCCAAGAAAACCATGAACTTCTGCAACTGTGCTAGGTACTGGCCACGTCTCAATAGCCACGATCTTTTGGGGATCCACTTCCACTCCTCCTCTGGTGATGATATGACCCAAGTATGAAATACAATCGAACCAGAACTCACATTTACTAAACTTGGTATACAACTGGTGCTCCCTAAGAGTCTGGAGGACCACACGGAGATGCTGCTCATGCTCCACCTCACTCTTGCTGTAGACCAGGATGTCTTCTATGAACACAATCACAAACTGATCCAAATAAGGTATGAAGATACGATTCATGAGGTCCATGAATACGGCTTGCGCATTGGTTTCTCCGAATGGCGTAACAAGGAACTCCCAATGGCCATACCTCGATCTGAAAGCTGTCTTCGGGATCTCCTGCTCTCTGACTCTGATCTGATGATATCCTGATCGTAAGTCGATCTTCGAGAATACTGCTGCCCCTTGAGTTGATCAAACAAGTCATCTATCCTTGGGAGAGGGTATCTGTTCTTGATTGTCACTGAGTTCAAGGTACGATAATCTACACATATCCTAGACGTACCATCCTTCTTTTTCACAAGAAGCATCAGGGCTCCCCAAGGCGATCCACTAGCACGAATGAATCCCGTGGTTCTGATTTCTTCAATCATCTTGTACAATATCTCTAGCTCTGACGGCGCCATCCTGTAGACTCTCTCCGACACTGGGGCTGTCCCTGGGATCAAGTCGATAGTGAACTCAATCTCTCATTCTGACGGCATTCCTAGAAGCTCTTCTGGAAAAACATCTAGAAACTCCTCAATTATCCGGGTTAATTGTACTGCTGCTACTGCCATCCGCAACACTGGAGGAGAATGTTAAACTTTGCTTCGGAAAAAGAAAAACTCTGGCTCGCCTGGAATGCTAAAAACAACCCTGTCGATATGGCAGTCTATCCTAGCATACTGGTCTCTCAACCAATCCATCCACAAGACCACATCATAATCGGCCATCGGGAATTCTATCAATCTAGCGAGAAATTCTCTACCGCTAACTACGATCTGACACGAGGAAAACACTCTATCTACTCCCACAAGTCTGTTACCAGTAAGTATATTGAGCCTTACTGATAATGACTCAGGCTCCAGTCCTATCCGTGTCGTGAATCGTGCAGATATAATTGAATACGAGGCACCAGAGTCAAATAATACTGAAGCTGAAAAGGTGTTGACGAGAAGAGTACCTGCCACTATCTCACTTGGGGCCAATCCTTCTTCTCCCATAGTCAAAGCCAGCACTTGACTATGTCCTCTTGGTGCGGGTCCCCTCTGCTGAAAACTCCTCTGTCTGCTCTGGATCAGTGCTTAGGCTTGGGCATACTGCTGCGGTCTCTGCTGCTGGAAAGCCTGGGCCTGTGTCGCAATGGCCTCGGGAACGGGTACTACTGCTGCTGCTGCTGGACTAGTGCTGGTCCTCTAACTCAAGGACTAGAGAAGGCTGATGAAGATGAACTCCCCCAGTTCGGGCAGTTCCCAATCCTGTGGTCCGAGGTACCACAAACTAAACACAACCCTTGTGCTCTGCGACACTCTGATACCGTATGCCCTGGCTTCCCATAATGAGTACAACCTATTACGGAAGACTACCTCTGCTTCTGCTGCTGAGGGTACATTGGGGTTGGATGTTGAACCGACGTCACCGAGGCTGCCCGCCTCGGAGCTCAAATGGTCAAAGCCCTAGCTGCCGGGGCTGGTGCTGAAGACTGATTCATCTGACTGTGGGATCGCTTCCGACCTCTTGTCCTATCCACGATCCTCTGGGAGGTATACTCATGCCTCATCGCTGCTCTCAATACTGCATCAAAAGTCTGATGCTCAAACTGCTCTACTGCCAATAAGATCTCGAGATGGAGCTCCTGCTGGAACCGCTGGGCTCTGTCGAACTCAGTCGCTACCAAGGTGGGAGCAAACCGACTAAGTCTCGAAAACTCGGCCGCATATCCGTCAACTGTCCTTCCTATCTGCTTCAGATTGGTGAACCTCGTCTGTAGATCCTATCGAGCTACAACATCGAAGTACTTGGTCTGGAATCTCTATCTGAATACTGCCCAAGTAATGGGTACCACAAATCTACCGGCCTGTACAGCCCACCAGCTGCGGGCAAGATCCAACAACTGCAGGCGCACTACGGTCACCTTCTCGTCTTCTGGAGTCCTGGCTGCTTCTAAAATCACCTCTGTGTCCTGAAGCCAAGCGTCTGCGGAAATAGCATCCTCGTTGCCATCGAAGAAGGGAGGGTTCAAGCGCTTGAAGCTGTTGGCCGCACTGTTACCTTGATGACCTCCTCTGGTCAGAGCATCCGTCACTGCCTGGTGCAAGGCTTCTCCTCGACGATCTTGGAAAGCTAACAATATCCTGATGAGACCCACCAAGGTGCCATCATCAGGCTCTCCAGGCTGGACGGGCTGAACTGGTGGCTTCCCTCCAGTAGGCATGACTCTAGAGGCTACTCCTGAATGCTGGGCTTGATCTTCGGGTTGCTGTTGGTCCACAGGTGGTGCTCCGCCTTGCCGATCGATAAGACCAGGAACAATGCCGCTGAAGAAGACGATATAGGGAACAATAAGGAAGGACCAGGATAGATCAACGACACAAGCATGTGATCAGGTCAAGATTTCAGGGATTTAAAAGATACGAGCAGAGATCAAGGACGAGACTGATTGAGACATCTATCCGATAAATCCTCATATATCTTGATTTACAAGACCTGCATGGGCCACCACTTAAACCATGTAATGCCTCAGAACTAGAATACTGTAGAGCGGGGGCGTACATAGCCAGCTGCATATATTGAAGTGCAACCTACCTCGCTATACGGTTACGGCTGTCTAGATACATGAGGGTTTAACTACAAGCCATCAGTCTCCTATGGTCATGAACAAGCCTATTGTCTCAATCTAAGCAAGCAATAACAGTTTACAAGATGTCAGAGCACCAAATATACAATAGTAAGGCGTCCTATACATTACATATTTGGATGATCATGAAGCTAGTCGTACAAAATGTCAAGACTAGCAAGAGTTTCAGTCATACATGATCAACCCTAGGATTTGTCAATCATGTTACAGCCCGTAGGCAGACAGTAAATAAAGGTGCAATACGAGCTAACACGTGCTCGCCGGCTAAATACCTCAAAAGAATAATTTTACAATAAAGTAGGAGAACAAAAGGAACCCACTCGTTGCCAGGGTTACGCCTGGTGGTCACCATCTGGCTGGAAAGTAGGTAGATCCTCTAGAGCTGCTCCGATATCTGGCCATACAAAACCAACTGGGTCAGACCCCAGAAAGAGCAAGTACCACAAAGAAGGCTTCACATAGGAACTAAAACTAGCATACAATAAGATAACATTAAAGATAATTATAAAGATACTGATAATAACAGAGATAATTATAATAAATTGAGTACGAGGAAGCCATTCAAGTAGCCAGATTGCAACCCTTAAACCAAACAAGAACCGGGATTGCAACCTTTACTTGAATAGAAATCCGTCTCAATACTTGTTGGATAATAAGACAATAAACGAAGAGAGGACACAAAAATGCTCCGGGTGCCAAGTTACAATCCTTAAACCAAACAAGGATCGGGGTTTTAACCCTTCGCCTGAACAGAACTGGACCCCTGATTGTTATTGTTAAGACAAGCATAAGTAATCATGTTATGTCACAATCTTATACAGGATCAGGACGAGACAAAGCTGGGCTAGACTTCATTCAATCAATCACGGTCAAGCAAGGAGTATGGCTTGATACTTTAACTAACTAGGGTTATCACAGGCCTAGTTACTAGCAAGATGCAATGAGATTATTCCAACAGCCACAAGCCCTGCAGACCATCCAGGTTATCCAGATCGAATGTTCGTTTATGAAGGGTGCAACACATGACTGTGTGCTGGAAATATGCCCTACTCGTCGGTAGGCTACAAGTCCGTTAGTTCGCCCAGATAACGGGATTGCCTGTAGCTGGAAAATCTCTCAATGACTACTAGATTTTCTAGTTATTAGACTTAGTCAAATTTTAGTAGGTACCCCTGACCGTGGTATTCAGGGGTCCCTATCCTAGACATGATGTAAGATAATACTGGTTTATTTGTACAAACACAATCATCCACGGTGTCCAAGTCATTCATATTTGTCATATCATGCTGGCTGTTATAACAGCATAACGAGGTATATCATGTCAGGTTTACTTGTCAAGAGTGTGCCACGGCGGGCCACTATCAGGTTCATGGACATATGTGCAAAATCTACATCGTACAAGCCTTCACAGAGAGTCAGGAAACATGAGCATTAATATAGCATTAAATATTATAATAATAATAATAATAATAATAATAATAATATAATTAGAGAGGACAAGGACTATGGAATAAGCTCATGCGGCTGCGGGAAGCAATGTCATGCGGCTGAAAGGAATCGGGCGCATGCGGCTAAGGATGCGGGCCTCATGCGGCAGGGACAATTGGATTCATGTGGCAGAAAGGATGTGCGCTCATGCGACTGGGAACTGCAAGCTCATGCGGCTGAAAGTGGGCGGGCACATGCGGCTAGGACGAGCGGGCTCATGCGACAAGAGGGGATGAGCATATGCGGCTAGAAAAGGAGCAGTGCCATGCGGCTAGAACTGCACGCATACGCGACTGGAAGAACAAATCTTATGTGGCAGCGGGGGATACAACTCATGAGGCTGGGTCATGCCAAGGCCTATGCGGCTGCGAGTCAACAAGTATATGCGGCTGAAAGGAACTAGTCCATGCTGCTATGTTCAAGTGGAGTCCTATGCAGCTCGAGAAAAGTTCATGCGGCTGGAGAGGATCAAGTCCATGCGGTCAGGATCAGAAGTTCATACGGCAGGTGAGCTCATGCGGCTCGAAAAGTTTATGCGGCCAGGGGAAGTTAATGCGGCTAGAAAAGGGACTTGTCACATGAAAATCCATGCGGTCAAGCACTGTTCTTCTTCTCCAAATTTCCGAGAAGAAGAACCATGAAGGCCATGCTTCCAAGCTCCATAAATCCTTTATCCAAGGTCAAAATCCAGACTTTCATAGGTAAAAATGGGGCAGAATCAAATTCTCTACAACATGGAACTATCAAAACAAGATAATAACAAGATTAAATAGATCAAAACCCAAGAAATCCGAAAATACATTAAACTTAGATCTTCGCAAATTGAACCATGGAAATTAGAAATGCTGAGTATTAAGGTATGTTAGAATCTCGTGGGGAAGAGAATGGAGCAATAAAAACTAAGTTCCTCCATGAAGCAAGCTGTACTTGCCTAGGCTCTCTCTTTCTCTAGTAGGTGGAGAGAGTAATGGTAAAGAAGAAGAAGTAATGGAGGAGAAGTTAATAAAGAGAGAGAAGGAGTGGGCGTCTATAAAGGAGAAGAGTGGGGGTAGGTGGGGGTTTGGTCCACATGAAGAAAAACCAATCCAAACCGAACCAAGCCAACCAAGTCGAACCAAGCAAGAGAAATACCAAGATAAACCATGCCAGAAAACATGTAATATACGTATACGTATCCCAAAATACGTAATACGAACCACGATCGTTACAAGGTGTCAGTGTATTAGCCTAAAATGACTTGTAGCATAGAGACCTAGCAACCATATTTTGCGATAGGTGCTAGTGTATTACCTTGAGAATAGTGTGTCAGTAAGTAGGTGTTCATGTACTTGAGATGGCAGTTTAGCATTACTACTAGAAGTAGTAACCCATTGTAGATATTGTTTATGCTTATTATGATAATTACTGGTTTTCATAATTATATTGAAAGATAATTTGTCTTGTACCCCTTTGATGATTTCTTGTTTCCATCTGCTTTTCCAATATGGCACCCATGACCAGAGCTCGTTGTCTGAGAGTGCCTACAGTTCCGGAGATGGCTGAGGCCGTACTTCTACATCATATTGCTCCAAAGGTATTGACCCCTTCTGCTGACCAGGAGGGAGTTGTACCTCACATTGTCGAGGAGGTGGTAGCATCCTTACAAGAGAGTCCTCTTCCACCTCCTCCTATTTAGGAGGTGGATGCAGCTTCGTTGGAGACCGAGGGCCTTCTTCCACATCCTCCTCTGCCTCCTGGAGTGGTACCCCATACCATATTATCATGAGGTGTAAACCCCTTAAAATTTTAAGGATTTTTTTTCATAAATAAATTGTTGGAATTATTTTGTTACATATTTATAAATATAATCTTAGTCATGCTTAACTTTTGTTTTGCACTTTGACGAAACATTATGGCATGACTAGTGCAATAGTGAGCCATGACTAGCATATTAGCAATAAACCTTCCTATATTTATTTATTTTACTATTTGGTTGTTTATAATTTATTAAATTGTATTATGATCATCTTTGCCATTTTTAATATTTTTTATGGTTTGAATAATCAGTATTTGTTTCAACTATTTGGTTAGTAATAATATAGAGGGTAGTAATGGTTACTCGCCTTAATTTATATTATCCCTATTATTTGGTTATTATTATTACTAGTATTATTATTGTTGTTGTGGTGGTGGTGGTTGTATTAATAATCACATTATTTTAGTTATTTATAAATTTTGATGATTCTAGTATGCTTATATATAGGTACAAATACAAGAGTAAAATAATTTATATAAAAATAAAGCTTATATATTTTAGATAGTTTTTTTAAAAAAATATTTCTAGACATTTTTGGTAAGTATTTAGATATATATATATATACTTATGAGAAATATATATATATATATATACTCTAGAAAATATTTGGATTATGATTTTTATAAAAGGTTTTTTGAGTTTAAGTGAGTATATATATATTTTTTGAGTTTAAGTGTGTGTGTGTGTGTGTGTGTGTGTGTGTGTGTATATATATATATATATATATATATATATATATATATATATATATATATATATATATATATATAAAATATATATATATATAATTTGGTAAAAAACCGCTGCTACTGTTCCCCACAAGGGGAACAGTAACATCCCAAGCCCGTAGGGGAAACCCGACCAAGGCCTCATAACTGAGAGCAATCGACGCAAACTTTTCAATTCGCGTGTATATATATATATATTGTAGAAGCATGGAAAATATTACTTTTAGTCCCACATCGGAAAGGAGAAGAAGAAAGGGCTCATTCCATTCTATATATAGAGCCCCATTGCCTCCTTTAAAAAGGGCACCAAAAATAAAAAGAAAAAAAAAGAAAAAGAATCACTCAATTGAGTCACTCGCTGTCATGGAAAGGATGAGTTGGGTTCTGAGTACTAGGCGTCTTCACGAGCTAGTAGGAAGAAATCCAAGGCGGCATGGGCCATGCGCTTCAAACGTGCTATGCCAACAGTAAACCAGAGATGCACAAGCAAAAATCATGCACGCTCCTGATGGTAAACTGTACAGAATCGTCTCGGGTGCGTTTGCACCAGATATGAGCCGACTCTTAAAGTCTCCCTCCCACTAGGGTACAGTTATTGCGCTTGAACCAAGTCGGGGGAATCTCTTACGGGCCAGACCCCATGCGGCCCATTGAGAATGTCGAAGCTTCCAACTTGGACTCTTCCTACTATGCACCTTCGGGTGCTAAGTTGAAGAAGTCTACGGCTATATCGCATATTTTATGCGTAGGCCTGTCATAGCTCGTCCTGTCTCGCAGTACATTACTAGCCTCAGATCAGGAAGCCAATATGATGGTCCCAAAAGTCTTCCTACAATGATCGAGAGCAAGTGCTTTTACTAGCCTCAGATCAGGGAGCAAATATGATACCTACCCAACCGGGCGCTCGGGATACCCGGGCCCATAAAATGGATACGAAGGTAGATCAATCTGCTATCAACTTGCGAGAGATGATTACTCATAAACGTAAGAAGAGAGAAGCAACCTTGGCGTGCGATGAGCCCTTTCCAGGACATCACTGCACCCAAGCCATCATCAACTGCCGCACAAGACAGTAGCTCCACTATCAAGGCAGTCTATGTTCCAGCGACTACGACCTATTGCGCCTCTCCAACATCGTCTCGGAAACATGATGCCAATTGAAGATGTTGTAACGGCCTGCTCTCAACTAGATGCATTACTCAGATGTCTCAGTTGGGCGCATCGTTTTAGTCAAGCGCATCACAATCTTCTGAATGTGTCCACCGTCAAATCTTCTTCGAACAAGGAGATCCATAATCCAAAGTGCCAACACTCGCCAAGGAAGAGGGTCGGTCAAATTTATTTTTTTGAGAATTCAAGATGGAGACAAACAAAACTCTCTCAAATCATGACATTCGGCACAACACCTTCTCCTAGGGCCCCCATACCCATCCAACCAGAAGATATCCTTCATACGGCTTAGTCATGAAACATTCCTCATACGGCTCGGTCATGAGATGGCCTCATGCGGCTCGGTCAGAAGGCATTCCTCATGTGGCTCGGTTATAAGACATTCTTCATGCGGCTCGGTCATGAGACGTCCTTCATGCGGCTCGGTCATGAGACATTCCTTATGCGGCTCGGTCATGAGACGTTCTTCATGCGGCTCGGTCATGAGACATTCCTTCATGTAGCTCGGTCATGAGACATTCCTTCATGCAGCTCGGTCATGAGACGTCCTTCATGCGGCTCGATCATGAGACATTCTTTCATGCGGCTCAGCCATGAGACATTCCTCATGCGGCTCGGCCAGGAGACATCCTTCATGTAGCTCGCCACAGAAGATTGGTTGATGCACGTGACAAGTTGACCAAGTCTCAACCACCCAGATTTGTTCCAACAAAGAAATCTCAACCAACCACCAGCTGGCAGTCAAAGAGCGAGTCTTCACGTGTTGTTGCACTCACGTGGCCACGTGGCCATCTATGCGGCTTAAAATATCCTTCATCTCGAAATTACTATAAATAGCAAGGCACCACACCCGTGCAAAGGGTTGGTAATCCGAGGCTGGCAACCTTCAAAAGATAATTTCTTCACGAGCTAAAGACTGCGTCGGATAGTTCAAGTAGTAAGGCAGAGTTTATATACTTTCCCGAGCCTCCACCGTCACCCCCAGAATCAAAAACTAAACAATTGTACTTAAATTATTTCCTAGGATTTCTTTCTAGGCTCTTCTTTGTACAAGCGAGTTTGCAATCAATTTCAGTGTTTCTATAATACCTGTCTTTGATATTTAATAGCAAACTCGATGGCGACTCTGCTGGGGACGTCCTTCTCCTTTGATGAGAAGCTGGTGACACAATCTGACGCGTCCAAGCTCGGCTGTACGCAGCAAATGCTTGTGATTTATTTTGACCAACAAGCCTTCGAAGAAATTCTCTCTGAAGGGAGCGCCAGCCCGTCACAGAAGCGAGCCAACCCAAAGAGAACTCGTAGGACGTCGGCACGCAAAACTGTTGCCCCTGACCATGTTCTCGAAGAAGCTCCTTCTGCAGCCCAAGACGCTGATCGAAGATCTCCTATAGCTTTGCTTCCGACCACAGAGGACCCCATTGTCCCCAAATTCAGCAAAGGAAAACACTACGATGCTGAATTTTTTGGGGCACAAGGAAAATCTATACGAACAAAGAAGAGGCCGCATAAGAGAAATGGGCAGTCTGTCCATGCGGTAGCCAACTCTGGCCATAGGCAGACAACCCATGAGGCAGCCAGCTCTGGCCGCATACAGATGGCCCATGCGATATCCAAATCTGGCCGCAGGCAGACAACCCATGCGGCAGCCAACTCTGATCGTATACAAATGGCCAATACGATAGCCAACTCTAGCCGCAGGAGACAGCCCAAGGCAGCCAACTCTGGCCGCTTACATATGGCCCATACGGCAACCAACTCTGGCCGCAGGAAGATGGCCCATGCGCAGCCAATCCTGGCCATAGACAGAGTATTTTATGCGGCCCTGTCAGAAGTTCTATGTTCAACCATCTCTTATGCGGGCCTGACCCTATGGGGGCCAATTGAGAATATGGGATGTATCAATCTGGACACTTTTTACTATGCGCCTTCGGGTGCTAAGACAAAGAAGTCTAGGGCAGTATGGGCCCAACAAGCCCAGTCAACTGTTCAAGTCGCTGACTGTCAGCGGGCCCCGTTAACTGTTATGCGGGCTCCTGATGGAAAGTTGTACAGAACCACCCGCGTCCAGTCCTCCAGGGCTAACGGACAAGGTGGGTCTTTAAAGTTTCCCTCAAACGATCCAGAGCAAGTGCTTTTACTAGCCTCGGATCAGGGAGCAAATATGATACCTAAGTACCTGTGCGCTCGGAATACCCGAGTCCATAAGTTTGGTACAAAGGTAGATCAGCTTGCTATCGACTTGCGTGAGGTGATTACTCACAAACGCAAGGTGGCAACATTGGCATGCGATGAGTCCCTCTCGGGACGTCGTTGCACCCAAATCATCATCAACCGCTGCTGCGACAAATCGACAACACCTGATGGTCGACAGTCAATTTTCCAACGACTGCAGCAGCCAGTACCTGTCCGGCAACAACTCAAAAAACGGGTACAAATTCTGGAAGACGAGGAGTTTCCTTTCGCCTCCTGTAATTCAACTTGGAAGGTTCCTTCTAGCAAGGGGGAAAGAAGACAGGCTCTTCCAGCCCGACATTCTCAGCCAGCACTGTAAAGAAACTCTCATCTGGGGGGTTGCTGCCGACTACCACAAGGGGTGTCTATTTAGGCACTCGATCCAGAAAGAAGCTCCCAATACCTGGGGGTGCATCTTCGACTCCCCTGGGCTAGATAAAGCTGGGGGTAGCAGTCTCCTCAATATATGCGACAACCTGATGTACGAAGAGTAAACACAAGGGGTAGAGATCCCCCAGAACTGTACAACAGACATGGACTTTCCTGAGGGCCACCACCCTCGCCAAGACGATGCGGCTTCCTGCACAGGGAGTAGCACCCCTTCCGAATACGAAGAAGATGACATTTCGACATTCTCCGATGATTTCTCTGTACATGGGTATGACACAGAGAGTACCTCTACTACGATCCTTTCCACCTCTACCCACGTAAGGACAGTCTTTATGGCCGACGATGATCATGAAGCGCCTACTGACTGACAACGTCTAGAAGTACTTGAAGCCATGCTCCTGTCCTTGGCCAAGTTTGTAGACGAAATCAAAGCTGCCTTGCCAACTCAACCAGCTAGGACGCCCGGACAAACAAGCTTGGGACCCGCAGTCAACACAGACTCCAACACGACCGCCCCTCCTTTGGGTGATGATCCTTTAGGAGCATCCGTTCCTTCCGCTTCAGATGAAGCCAAGGAGGCAAGAAGGGAAGTCCAGGAGCTTCGAGTAATGTTCAATGCCCGAGACTCCTCCTGGGACCTCAAAATACGGCAGTCGTATCCCGTTGCATGGAGAGATGTGCCTTTTCTACCACGGTACAAGCTGTTTCATATCGATTCGTATGACAAAAAGACCTATGCTAGTCGATACATGACTTACTTTGAGGTCACAATCGATCACTTGTCGTATAGTGACGCCATCCTCATACGATTATTCATCGGAGCATTGGAGTGGATTGCGTTCGACTAGTACCGCAACCATCTTGACAACTGCATCCATTCTTTTGATGGCTTCAAGTACATGTTCGTGGAGAGGTTCTACGAAGTGGGGCATGATATGACAATGTCATCTCTCATGGACGTCGTTCAAGGAGAGAGGGAGCTAACAAGGAACTATATTGAGCGGTTCCGCCAAACCGCAATGAGATTGCCCCAAGGCAATCCCGAGAGCTCCTTGATTGAAATCTGCCAGAAAAAGTTGCTCCCCACAATTAGCCTCTGGATGGACGATGATCAATTCAGGGGTTGGACGACCTTAATCATAAGTGCTACCAATGCGGAGGCAAAATTGAAGAAGGCTCGCCAGTTAGGATTACACATCCCAGATGGAGAGGATAAGGACAAACGTCCTAGTTCTACCTCCAGCAACAACAATAGCGGCGCCACCTCCGACCAAGATAATAAAGGTAAACAAGCCATGGTCGTCGATGCGACCAAGAAGCCTGAACAAAAACAGGCGAAAGGTCAATGGCCCAAGGTGAATTACTCATTTGAAGATAGTCATGTCAAACCTATCTTTGATATGTTCTTACAACGGGGTAGGATCCAGCTCCCTCCACCAAGGTGCGAGCCCCGAGCGGCAGAAATAGAGGACCCAAAATATTGTCACTTCCACCGCTATGTCCATCATTCCACTCATGACTGCTTCCAATTAAAGCGGTACATCTAGAGTCTTGTCGACTCCAAATCTCTGTCAATAGAGTTTGAAGAGGTTACCGTGGCGGCGAATATGGTGTCAATTCAGTTCGGCGACTTCCCTCCAACAAGCACTCCAGATGGGGTAACACCCGTCCCTCGGGCGACGATGGAGGTTACCAATCTTTCACCCGTCCGAAACCAGACATCTGGACTGGTACCTCTCACCACTTCACGAGGAGAAATCATTTGGGTGCACTCGGACATAATACCCGAAGTTACCCAGGCGGTATCATCTCTTACCAACAAGAAAAAGGGCAGGAAGTCTAGATCCTGCCATACAGTTTTAGCTGAAGCTGAAGAAGCGGCAGCCGTTGTTACCTGGTCTGGAGCACAAGTCCAGCCCACACTGGGCAGTTCAGTCAAAGATCCTCAGCCGGTAATGTTGCCTGTCTCGGATGTGCCAAGGCCGCCTCAGCCTCCACCGGCAGATAAGTCCAAGCCAAAGGAAACCCGCTTCGACTGGCCACTCCGTAATGATGCACCTTTGGGGCTGGAGAGACCTTACAACTTTGACATATTAGCATAATTACCTAATACGCCGGCAAAGTTGTCGTTATACAAGCTCCTAAGGCTCTCCAAGGATCTTCGTATCGTATTGAGCGAAGCACTCCAAAATACTGACGCCTACTTAGCGCAGGTCAAGCCTCCAGGGAAAGACCCATCAGCAGATCTACAGGGCAGTAATAGCACAGATGCAATACCCAATTTCATATTTACTCCACAGGACATGTTGATCAAGTCCAACTTGCATGATCGCTCCTTGTACTACACTGGATACATAGGCGACATCAAGGTGGATCGGATGCATATCGACCCCGGCTCATCAATAAGCATCATCCCGAAAAGCTTGCTCCAACTTTTGGGCATCCCTATGCACCGGATAGTGGCAACCAACACTGCCATTAGCGGTTTCAACTTAGGAAGGAGCTATCCCTTAGGGAAGATCCGATCGAAATGTCAGATTGGTGACCTGAAGACGGAGGTTACCTGCTACGTCATAGATGCAGACACGTCTTACAACATCCTCCTGTGACGTCTGTGGATACATGACTATATGATCGTGCCATCCACTCTTCACCAGTACTTTAAGTATTTCAGTAAGCATGGCTTCGTGAAGACTGAATTTGCCAATATTGATCCCTTCAAAGGGGTTGAATCTTATTACTCTTCGGAGGCTTATCTATAAGACGAACCAAGAAGCACATAACTGACGACCTAGAGGCCATCATAGGGCCAGAAGAACCCTTGAGAATTTATCTCCAGGCCCGTAAACCGGGCAAGGCCGCACCCCTTGTCGTAACCTTGCATAAAGAGGTGCCCGGTTCTCTCGTCCAAGCTGTCCAGTCGGAACCAATGGTCGTCCTACTCCCAAAACCAAGAGCCAAAACCCGTCATAGGGCCGATGGTGATCCGATTGCCAAAATCCACTGAAAGGCAAACGAAAGACACAAAATCTCTTGCCAAGCCAATTGTCTTCCCAAGATGACTCGACAACCAAGTGTCGATCTGACACCCTCAGGCAAGCCAATACCACAAGCTGAACCCTTGATGGTCAAGTTTCCCAAGATAGCATCCCGACCTCTGAGCTCGCAAGGGGTAGCCGAAGAGGACGTAGAACTCGTCAAGTACCTGGTTGCACAGGTGGATAGCCCCTCTCCTGATGATGTAATCCCGGTGAAAAAAATTCCTTATTTTATCAATAAGAGACTGCCGTTAGATTATTCTGAGTATGATAAGCTTAATCTAATGTATGTTGCATGGGACTGTCTAGACGTTAACCTGTACACACAAGTGACAACCGTCCATACCGTAAATCAACTTGCTTCCATTAAAGGTGTCACCCCCAGTTTTCATAAACATGGGTATTTTTGTCATTTTGTATTTTTTAATATTTTTGAAATTTATTTTATTATTTATGATATTATTTTGGGGTTAAAATTTATTTTATTATTTATGATATTGTTTTGGGGTTATTTGAGTCGGGTTCGAATTTCAGCTCAATCCGACTTGAAACGGGGACCGAGGGGGGTAGTTTGACTCTAGTGGGACCCACACACTAGTTAGGCATGGCCCACATGATATTAATTTTAGTCCACATGATATTAATTTTAGTTAGTAGTTAGACTAATTATTTATGGATAGGTTTAGTTTAATTAGAGACTTAAAACTAGAATAATTTGACCTCAACCTTTAACCCATTCTTAATTTAAATCAAATAGATTAGTGGAGGGCATTTTGGACATTCAAAATGGGGACACCTCACCCTTTTTGGGCAGCCACCTATGGGGTTGATAAGGAGTGAGTCACCATCTCTTCCATTTCATTTTATCCATCCATTTTCTCTCTCTTGTTCTTCCCCAAATTTCTAAAGAACAACTCCATTGAATTCATCTCCAAATCTACTATTTCTTCCACCAAATATTCTTCATTTCTCTTCTACTCCATGGTTAGAGGGTGCTAGCCAAGTTTGGGAGGATTCGGAGCTCGTTCGTGTCCTTTTGGAATCTCTACGTGTCGGTGTCGTGTCGGAAGGATTTTTCTTTGAATCTCTCTCCCGGAAGGTATAATCTCTCCTCTAATCCATCCCTACATGCATATAGGAATATTTTGAACCCATAGGAATGACCCCCATGGTTGTATCTCCATTTGTGTCTATTTCGTGTCCATTTGGAGGTCATAGGAGTGTCCTTTGTGTTGTGGTTGTGTCCTAGTGGGAAAAACTCCTATTTTGGACACTTGTATGCATATATATGTTGTAGGAATGATTAATTAGTGTTTTAATCTCAGATTTATATTTTTAGAGAGTTGTTCCTAATGTGTTCTTTATAGTATCATATTGTGTCTCTTTATATATATATATATATATAAAATATATATATATATATATATATATATATATATATATATATATATATATATATATATATATATATTTAAATATATATATATATATATATATATAAAATATATATATATATATATATATATATATATATATATATATATAAAATTATATATATATATATATATATATATATATATATATATATATATATATATATATATATATATATATATTTCGCCGTCGTCAATTCTCAGGAAAATCGAGCCTCTCTCAACCTCTCCAAGGCGATCCTTAAATCTAGAATCAGTGTTGAAACTAAATTTTGGAGACAAAAGGCTAGACTAACCTGGGACATAGAAGGGGACAAGAACTCTGGCTTCTTTCACAAATGCGTCAAAGGATGCAGAAGCTCTCTTAAAATCCATCGCATCCGCGATGAAAATGGCCAACTTCTGAACGATCAGGAGAACATTCAGACGGCAGCCACGAATTATTTCTCAAATATGTTTGCTAAAGAGGAAGTGGTTAAAGATGTCGGATTCCTGTCCGAGATCCCCTCCCTGATTTGCGACAGGGATAACGAGAGCCTCCGCGCTCCCCCTCCGTCGACGAGATTAAGACCGCTGTGTGGTCCATTAATGCTAACAGCGCTCCGGGTCCAGATAGGTTCAACGGGGTATTTTTTCGAACATGCTGGGACATCATTCGGTCCGACCTCTGGGATGCCACAACTGTATTTTTTCAAGGAGCCACGTATCCGAAATCTATATCCTCCGCCCACATCATCCTCATTCCCAAGAAAGACAACCCGGAGTCCTTTAAAGACTTCAGACCAATCAGCCTCTGCACATTCACCAACAAAATTATTTCTAAAATCATCGCCTCCAGAATGTCGAACCTTCTCCCCAGAATCATCTCCGAAGAGCAAAGCGGCTTCGTCAAAGGTCGTAATATCACTGATAATATCCTCTTGGCTCAAGAAATGATCACTTGCATGAAATTTCCGTCCAGGAAGGGGAATGTCGCCATCAAACTGGACATGAAAAAAGCATACGACCGTCTTGACTGGCAGTTCATGATCTGGGTGTTCAGAGCCTTTGGTTTTTTGGAACCTGTTATCGACATCATATTCAGATCCATCAACAACTCCTGGTTTTCTACCGTCATCAACGGTCAACCACAGGGTTTCTTCAAAGCCACTCGCGGAGTCAGACAGGGAGACCCCCTCTCCTCCACCATTTTCATCATCACGGCCGAGGTCCTGAGCAGAAACCTCAAAACCATGCCGCAATATCCGGGATTCCAGCACTTCCACACAACGACCGGCTGTCCTCTCATAACTTATCTTACGTACGCGGACGACATCATTATTTTCTCCGCTGGCGCTATTGGAGCCATTGAGGTGGTTATTAGAACTCTTGCTAACTACACTCGATGCTCTGGTCAGAAAATCAATAACAGTAAGAGCGTGATATACACTCATCACAAAGCGGATAGAACTCACTCTGCAGTGTTGTCCACCATGACCTCCTTCTCCACATCTTACCCCCCTTTCCTTTACTTAGGCTGCCCGTTGGTGTACGGTAGAGCGAACTCTGGCATTTTCGACCACATGGTGGGCAAGATTCGCAAGAAAATTGCGGGCTGGCACAACGCCATCCTTTTCCCCGGGGGGAAGTTAATTCTCATTAAGCACGTCCTATCCTCCATCCCCATATACACACTTGCTGTGTGTGCGCCCCCATCAAAGTGCTCCATTCTATTGAATCCATCATCGCAAATTTCTTTTGGGGTCATCTCGAGGGAAGAAATAAGTATCATTGGGCTAGTTGGGCTACCATGGCCAAACATACTGATGAGGGGGGGTTGGGATTCTGCAGACTCGCCCACATTGTCGACGCACACTCGACAAAATTGTGGTAAAAAATTTGCTCCGAAAACTCGATCTGGACCAGGTTCATGAGAGCGAGATACTCCAGATTCTGTCACTTATCCGACGCGTCTGCCAATAACAGATCCTCTGCGTCGTGGCGGCGCATCATCCGCGGCCGTAGCCTCGCGGAACCGCACTTGCGCTTGACACTGGGCAATGGCCATGCGATGGCATGTAAAGAACGCTGGTTGGGAGACGAGATCCTCAGGCCCAACGTTATTACTCCGCCGTTGTACGAGATCCGAGACTTATGGGATGATGACGCATCTAGGTGGAATTGGGATAAAGTTCGTGATTGGTTTGGCCTGGCGACCATGGCGACCCTGGGTGCATCTCATCTATCGATCATTGATGCTCCTAACGTGCTCAGATGGGCCCCCAACCTGGGTGGCGCCTTCACCCTAGCTTCGGTCAGAGCCATCATCAGAGACACCTAAGCTACGACCTCCCCTTCCGCCAAGTTTTGGCACTCGTGTATTCCAGTGAAATGGTCCATTCTCCTTTGGCGAGCCGCGCGACGAAAACTTCCTACAGACGATGCCGTCAATGCCTTCGGCTTCAGTCTGGCGTCTAGATGCCACTGCTGTGTTGACCACCAATCAGAATCTGCTGATCATGTTCTTCTTATTGGAGATTCAGCCTCCCTCATTTGGTCGCAACTTCACTATAGGTGCAAAATGGTCCCCACAACCGGGGGCATCAACGATCTGCTGGCCAGCTGGAACGCGTCTCACGGGCATCAGATCGTCGCTGCCGTCGTATTTTGGGTTCTATGGAAAAACAGAAACAAATACAGATACGAGGGCCGTCAATTACCGCCTCCTCAATTGTACAGTGAGGTGATTCGGCAAATATTCAAAAGAAAGAGACGTTGCACTCATACCTCGAATCAGTTTTAGGCCGCCATGGGATACTGACAGGGGCAAGGGCGATCTTTCCTTGGGCACTTCTTTAACCGCCTAACCTTCTGATGCTCAGTCCAGTTACCGTTTTGTGGGCAACACTTCGTGTTTCTTTTTTTGTTTTGGGTCGTTCTTCGCACGAGGCGCGCTTCTTGTATAGGTTTCGGCATTTTGCGCCTATCATTCAATAAAGTTCCTTTTTCCAAAATATATATATATATATATATATATATAGGTCTGTGTGGTTTGTGCATATATATATTTATTTGTGTGTGTGGTTAGATGGTTAGAGAGTGGATTGATCGTATTTAGGATGGTTAGAATATGTTTTATTTAGATAGCTATGTTGGTATCCAAGTATTTTGGCCTACATGTGTTTTTTGTCCAAACAACCCAAATTTGTCATAATTTTTATCCACGTTTTTAGTAGCTAGAGCAACTTAGAAATGTCATAACTTTTAGCTCATAACTCCAATTAACCTCCTATTTTTTTTAAAAGAAGCGTATCGAAGTTAGCTTTCCAAATATACATTTTAATAAGCCAAATTCGTTCAATAACTTTCTGTACAATTGTTTGAGTGTCAGTTGTACGAAAGATGAACGCGTTTCGGTGTTTTTGCGATTCCGGGAGCTTCCAGACACGAAAATGCGATCCGTTTGAAGTTTCGGAAAGCTAACACGAAGAGCTATAACATACTTTAATCCAAGAATTTTGTGAAGGCCCAATTGATACAGTATTGGTTTTAAGTAGAAGAGTGACTATGCGACGTAGGCATTTTGTGTAACCTATGAGCCTAGTATAGATATCATGTGAATGTAGGTATCACAGATTGTCAAGAATATGTATGATATAGTACATATATATATATATATATATATTTTTTTTTTCATATATATATATATATATACATATATATATATATATATATATATATATATATATTATTGTTATGTAATATATGTTAGTATAGTGTGTGTGTTTGAATGAGATAAGGATGTGTGTGGTTAGTGGAGAGAAGTGAGATTGATAGAGGATATGTGCTAGTATGTGTTTGATGTTGTATAGATGGTAGTATAGTATGTGTGTTGTGAAGGTGAGAGAGTTGGGAGGATCATGCCATCCTATTTGACTTGAGGCTAGTGTGGTTTGTTGAGTAATTTGTGTTTTGGTTGAGTGGTAGCGTGTTTGTATATAGATGTGTGTAGGTGTGTTAGAAGAGAAGGGTGGTGGATTTGGTATATGTGTTTGTGTGTGTTAGTATTGGAGTAGAGGGGAATTTAAATGTTGTATGTATAGGTATGTTAGTATGTTAGTGGTTATGTTAGAATCTATGTAGAGGTTAGAGATATCTTAGAAGTTAGATAGTGATAGCTTGTATAAGTTCGATAATTAGTTGTGTTAGTCTATGTTATAGTT
This sequence comes from Iris pallida, assembly GCA_029216955.1. NCBI lineage: Eukaryota > Viridiplantae > Streptophyta > Magnoliopsida > Asparagales > Iridaceae > Iris > Iris pallida. The sequence goes on from JANAVB010033879.1 coordinate 29,637, forward strand.
AGTTAGAGATGACATATGTTAGTTGGTTAGAGTTAGAGACGGATATATATACATATATGTTATGGTTAGATATTAGTTAGTGGATGTTAGTTGTGTTAGGTTTATACGTTAGAATAGATGGTTAGAAGTTATATGTTAGAGTTGGTTAGTATCTTATATTAGAGGTATAAGTTAGGATATAGAATGATATCTTGAGATACCATAGTGGTATCTTAGGATATTTTGGATATTTGTCTAGTACCTTAAGGTAATATATTTACCTACAAGGTAAAGGGGACTTACCTATAAGGTAGAGGGGGTTTACTTTATACTAAGGTATTAGCTACTAAGGTATTGTCTATCTAATAATTAGGGTGAATGGTTAGAGGCTAGATATTTAAGGTATTTGTATTAGAGGTTAAGGTTTTAGTTTCCAACCAAGGTAATGGTTTATCTTACCTTAAGGTAATAGGTTTACCTTATTACAAGGTAAGGTATTGGGTTTACTTAGATAACTAAGGTTAGAAATCTAAGTTATTGGTTAGCTAGTAGCTTATGATAGATATTAGATATCTAAGACTGGTATCTTGGTTGGTAAGGTATACCTAGACTAAGGTATTAGGTTTTCAACTATGGTATTGATATTAGGATATCAATAGGACTAAGGTATATGGTATCTTGGGGTAAGATATAGGTTGGTATCTTACTAGTATCTAATATCTATGTTAGTTGTCTTAGGATATAGATGAGTGAGTATCCTAAGATACAAATCAGTATCTTAGAGGGTAAAAGTAGGATTTTGGGGTAAAGTCTAAGAAAGGGTTTTGATTGTTAAGATGGGGTTAGAAATAGGTTGTCTTGGTAGGTAATAGTTAGATAAGGGTAGTTTAGTCTAGTTTTGACCCCCGTTGACCAAGAGTTGACTTTTTGACCAAAGTCAACTACGAGTCAATACTTTACCTAGAATTAACCCAAAACCAAACCAGGGTTGACCAGTTGACTAAAAGTCAACTATTAGTCAACATTTGTCTAGTTTGACTTGGATTGACTTTATGTGTTCTTGTTTGTTCTAATTTGGCCTAGTATGACCTAGTTTAGCTTGGTGTGACTTAGTTTGACCTAGTTTTGACTTAGACTTGCATATCATGACTAGATTAGCTTTCCTTTCATTATTAAACCATGTTTTGACATATAGTATCTTATTTTAGGTCTGTGATTTCTCTGAGCGTCTGTTCACCTTATCAGCTCAGGACCACAGGCGAATACATTCACTGATAGTTTTCATTGTCTTGATATCTACTATATCCGATTCAGTTGTAGCATTTTACATGATTCCTGACACGACGTTTCACGGACTAGTATACGTCGGATCTTGTCATGAGATGTTATTCCTAGACTCCCTTGGTATATGAGTATGTGATATTTCTGTGTTCCTGTACTTATATAGACATTGATTTAGGAGTGGGCTAGCCTCCTGCTCTCGAACCCTGTGTCATGACGTGCTATGTCCGGATCCGTGATACTATTCGGGGATGGAGGAATTATTAGGGGTTATGTGATCAAAGCCTCCCTGTAACTATATTTTGCTAGCGCCACCCTCACCTCTCGTAGGGTGTAGCAGACACCCCATTACTAGTTATCCAGGTTGGATGACATGACTCTCCGTTGAGGACACCGCGGATTGTCGGCCAAGTGGATAACCATCTCTTGCTTCCCTAGCCGATCACATATCGCTCTAATAGTTCAAATCACTTTTACATTTATTAGCGTATCTTATATTTCTAGTACTGCTTTACTTTCTATACTTCTCACCATGCTATGATTTCATTTCTCATATGCTCTACCTGTCTTTATACTGTGCCATAATTTGAGACTAAGTCCTGTTTGAAAGAAGGGTTACAACTCCGGTCCTTGTTTGGTTCAAGGGTTGTAACTCGGCTTTCAAATGGTTCCCAAGTCGCCTATATCTTTGTCTTGTATTTTATTATTACTGTCTCTTATAGTATTTCTCAATTCATATGGAACTGCTATTGGTGTTTGTACTTGCTTATTTTCCTGACAGGATACGTTGACAAATTTTACAGATGATTCAGAGGCTGATTGCCCGACCTACTATAGGGTTGAGTCTGATGGATTAGACTTAGACCGTGGCTTGTTGGTAGAGCCACTAGACTTTTCTCACCCTGAGTAGCATAGTTTAGTTAGGTTTGCCTAGCCTGCGAGCCAGCTAGTACATTTCAGCTTTGTAGTATCTATTACATATATTTTCTGAGACTTTGGATGTTTGTGTTTAGCTCTGACTTGTGGATCTTGGACTCATTTCCTGTTTATCTATCATTTTCTCTTCCATGCTATCTACCTTAGTTTGATATATGTGATTGAGACTGTATTGCTATGTCACCTCCATTCGGAGTGTATATACTGTACAGGTACATTTATCTGTTTTAGTCGTAGTATTTACAGACCCTATATATAGCGTTCTACCGCCGATTTTGCGGCGTAGGCTGGACGTAACCACGTGCTCGTGCCCCTCTTCAGGGTACGGGTCGTGACAAAAGGTGCTTACTTCCTAGTCCCAGAAGAAGATGATGGGATCACACGATCATCTTTGGCCGAAAAGAAGGTCCTCCATCTTTCACGCCATAAAAGTTCGATCTCGGATCCGAAGCTGGAAGATTACCGCTCTACCTGTATAGTCCTCGAGACAAGAACTTCATACAAAAGCAGGGGTACGACATGGAGGCTACCCCGGGTTCGAATTACGGCAACGGCCGGCATTGCCTCTACAGCTGTTAGCACCGGCCGGGAAACCTCAGGACCATTATCACAAATTCAGACACGGCCTCGGATATGTTACACCAGCAACAATGCCCGATAATTTCGATAAAGAATGCGAGTGTCACTCTCATTCGTCCGCGTCTCCCACTTACGACTCCGATAACAGCATTGGAGATATATTCAGACAGACATTATCTGTCAATATGACATCCACTGATATTGAAGAGGAAGACGAAGACCTACTCGAATCGCTTGAGTTGGAGCCATGGTTCCAACAACTGCATGCACAATGGGAGAAGCGCTTCGAACTGTGAGACCCTCCCATTGAAGACGAGGTTATGCAAGTTAACCTCGGTAATGAATCCTCTCTAAAGCTAATCTTCGTCAGTAAAAGCATGGCAGACGGCGAGCGGGAGTCATTGTTGTAACTCAACAGAGAATACATCAACGTATTTGCCTGGAGCTATGAAGACATGCCAGGGGTAAACCCAGAGATCGCACTTCATAAGCTCAACATTTATCCGGACGCAAAACCAGTCAAGCAACAGCAACGGCGGTTCTGTCTAGACATCATGAACTCTATCGAAGCGGATATACAAGCTTATAGCTAGCAGTCATCCGTGACTATGTAACAGTACACATCGGTCCATTGGAAGCTGTTCCGTTGACAGAAGCTGTTCCATTGACAAAAGCTATTCTCGCAATCACCGACTACTTTTCCAAATGGGCGAAAGCTATTCCGTTGACAGAAGTAAAGACATCAAATGTGATCAGTTTCATAAAACATTACGTCATTTACCGTTTTGGACTGCCAAGGAGGATCATTCATGACAATAGTCTACAGTTCGCAAGCCATGCCTTCTATCGATTCTGTGACAAGAACCGAATTTAGAATATGGCTTCAACGGCCTACAATCTGTCAGCTAATGGTCTGGCCGAAGCATTTAACAAGACCATAATCAATCTTCTCAAAAAGTTCGTGTCTTTAAACAAGCACGATTGGGATAAAAATCTTGGCGAGTGCTTATGGGCATACCGTACCACAATTCGGACGGCCATAGGAAATAGTCATTCTTTCTGGTTTACGAGAGCGAGGTGGTCCTCCCACTGAAGACCCAGATCCCCTCGCTCCGCGTAGCCCTCACTTACCGGCCTACCTCGGATGATAATTACCATCGACGACTACAAGAGCTGGAAGCCCTAGACGAGAAGGGCTTACAAGCTCAACAACGAATCGAGCTCTATCAAGCACGCATCTCTGGAGCCTTCAACAAGAAGGTCAAACTGAGAATATTCTAAGTAGGGGACCTCGTCTTGACAGTTCGTATGCCGATGGTTATGACTCACAAAACTGCCGGCAAGTTCCAACCCAAATGGGAGGCCCATTTGTCATCGAGACCGTATTCTCCAACGGCGTGTACTGTCTCGTAAAACAAAATGGGGACTTGCTCATGATGCCCGTCAACGGCAAGTTCCTTAAGAAAAATTATGTCTAAATGACATCTTCCAACTATCTCTCAGATTGTGAGTTATGTACCCTCTGGTACTGCTGAACTTACACTCTGACCCCAAATCTCCCAGATTGTTGAGTTATGTACCCTCAGGTACCGCTGAATTTACTCTCTGACCGCTCCGAGTGGATTCATGTCGCATCTTCAGAGCGAGAAGTCATGTATAATCGTACCTCTGAATGCTTTTTCCCACCGGAGTTTGTCTCAAAATCTATTACTCGCACCACCAGTGCGCAGAAGAGTAATAGGTCCACCAAAGATTATTCTTGGTTATCGTGTATCACGTCCATATTACCTCTGATACCGATGGTCTCTTGACTTGACACCTGTATCCAACCCGGGATAAAAGACACGGTGTTAAGACCAAAAACCTATCACGTCCATATTTTCACTGTTGGTTTTTGTTTCAAATCTCTTACCGGTACCGCCAATGCGCAGAAGGGTAATAGGTCCACGAAAGTTATCCTAATCTATTACTCGCACCATCGGTGTACCAAAGAGTAGTAGGTCTACAAAATATCATTCAAATCTATTTGCTCGTATTTCTAGATGCATAAAAGGGCAATAGGTCCACAAAATTGTCCAACGGGAAAAATAACCACGTCCATATTACCTCTGAGTTATTTTTCTGTCCATCACAAACAAACCACCCAATACATAAAACTTCCACGTTGATAGCACCTCTGAGTTGTTCTGTGTATCCTTATTAGGCCCACTCCTACCACGTCCTCATTACCTCTGAGTAGGAAGGCACTACTTTAGACCCATATTTACCATGTCCTCATTACCTCTGAGTAAATATGTTGGTTTTCTCTCCACTTATTATCCGTACTCGTACCGCCAGTACACAAAAAGGATAATAGGTACACAAATGTCCTTTGTTGACCACAAATGCTGTATTAGGTCCTCTAGTACATGCACCCCATCTTCACAATCATATGCTTCTGGAACCCAGTTTTCCCGTGGCATTCATTACCCGTTATGTAGAACTTCTACGTCCATATTACCTCTGAGTTGTTCTATGTATCCTCATTTGAGTCCACTCCCACCACGTCCTTATTACCATCAACCTCATATTTACCATGTCTATATCACCTCTGAGTAAATATGTTGGTTCCCTCTCTTAACTTATTATATGTCCTAAAACCAAGGTATGCCAAGGATAATAAGTCCACATAAAATTCCTAGCATAAGTTATTGACACAAAATTACAGTCAACCAAATATTGATACAATTGACAAACATGATACTTGTAATATTTCAATACGATATATGAAGACTAAATTCAGTACAAGCCAGACGACAGCTCGCACCGGCAATACTTCATACTTTGTGTCTGTATTTTATATTTTGATTGAGTGTAGACTTATGTAAACTGAGCTGTGCTGAGCATCTGAGACTTAACCTATACCCATACCTCAAATCAAATGTTCCACAAAAATCCAAATAAGCCTATCTACCCATTAGGCCTATTTTGTGCTCTAGAGAAAGTGTTCGAGCCGAACTTTGCCTCCACACAGAGTTTGGGCCAAACTTTGCCTCCTAAAATCCAGTATCCTAATTTTTAGGGTTGGCTGGATGCAAGTTGTCCAACGGCCAAATTTTTGAATATTCCAACCAGAATTCTGGTCGAATTCTGCCTGCATGGTATCCTATAAATAGGCCATGAATTCTCTCATTTTCAATCATCCAATCTTCTCTTCTCTTCTCTCTAAAGCCTTATACAAGCCATACCCTTCTTATCTACTAGCCACAAGCTCCCTAAGTCTCAAAGTGCTCAGTACTTTTAATTTAGGAGTTTGTACAAGAGTGCAAGAAGTCGCTTGAAAAATTCCAAGCATTGCCACTGCGATCTCTGTAAGAAGTTGATGTGCTCTTCTGAAGAAAAGGCACAGGGTGTAACTACTATTTCACAAATAGTGGATTTAATTCTGAGCTAGAGTTCTCAGGCCTGGACTAGTCCTCCACGAGAGAAACCAGGTAAAAATCGGCTGTGTTTGCGTATGCTTTCTTGATCTTTGCTATTTTTGCATTTACTCTGATTATTTATTGTTGGTGAAAGAGTTTATTTTTTAATTGGACATTATTGTCATAAACTCTATTCACCCCCCTCTAGAGTTGCCTATTTGTTCTTCGATTGGTATCAGAGCTCTGTTCTCTCAACAAGGACTAACATCCTAGAGCTGATCCATAGCAACCACACAATCCATGATTTCCAATCACGGTGAAGGACAGTCCACTCATAGGCCTCCCCTATTTGATGGAACTAACTACACCTATTGGAAAACAAGGATGAGTTTTTATTTCAAGTCGCTAGACTTCGACCTGTGGACCATTGTCACCGATGGTTACAAAAAGCCCGCCATGATAGTTGTCAATGGTGATCTCGTTGAGAAAACCCATGACAAATATTCTGACGAGGAGAAGAAACAGGCGAGTCTAGACGTAAGATCTATTAATGCTTTATTCTGTGCTATAGACAGGAATGAGTTTAATAGGGTCTCAACATGCACCACCTCTCACGAAGTATGAAGACTTCTAGAAGTGACGCATGAAGCTAGAAGTGACGCATGAAGGAACCACTCAAGTGAAAGAGTCAAAAATTAGTCGTCTCACTCAAGAATATGAGGCTTTCAAGATGAAGCCAAATGAGACGATCACACAAATGATTACAAGATTCCTCGAGATCAGCAACCCCTTGTCTTCTCTCGGCAAACAATATACAAATCATGAGAAGATCCGCAAGATACTTAGGGGGCTACCAAAGATTTGGAACCCTAAGGTGACAGCCATCATAGAAGGAAATGATCTCACGACTATGTCCATGGAGACTTTGAAGGGAAAGCTGATGACTCATGAGCTTGACCTCAAAGACTTCGAAGAGCCTGTTCCTAAGGCAAAGGAGATTGCCCTTAAAGCTCACCGACGAAGGGCTGATCCTGAAGAAACGGATGATGACAACTCGGAAGGTGAAGATCAAGCTCTACTTGTCTGCAACTTCAAGAAATTCCTTCGCTTCAATCGAAGAAAGAAGGAACCATAAGAAGATGATGAAGAAGAGCCAACATGCTATGGTTGTAAGAAGACTGGACACGTCCGAAAAGACTGTCCATTCACAAAGAAGAGCAGCCGATATGAGAAACCATAAAAGAAGGCTTCATCAAAGAAATATGCCAACACAAGCATTTGGCATGAAAGCGAAGCTAGTGACTCCGAGGAAGAAAAGGACTCTCCTCAAGATACTGCCAATGTTTGCCTAATGGCTACATCCAACAAGGTAACTAGCGAAACTCTCGATGATTTCACTTTTGACGAACTTGGTGATGCATTCAATGATTTACTCAATGACCACAAGAAAGTCATTAGTAAATATAAACACGCCAAGTAGAAGATCAAAAGTTATGAAGTCGAGATTCAAAGACTCTCTTCATTGCTTGATAATTTTAGAGACACTTCACCCACGGAAGTCACAAATGAGGTGTCTAAGCTTAAATTGAGCTTACATGATGTCGAATCAACGTCTTGAAAAACAAACACAAGAGATCACAGCACTAAACACTGAGCTTGCTGAAGAAAAGGATAGACACAAGATCTCTATCACTAAGATTTATGGTTTGAATACTAAAATTAGTGAACTGCAGGCTGTCTCTAAGAAACTAGAGACTAGATTAGGAAAACAGGTTGCTCAACCTCAAACCCAATTACATGAGACACACACAAAGCATGACACTACTCATACTAGTCAACCACGTCATCTACCTACAGCACGTAATCATGCTTACATATATACCCACTTTCATAAAGCACATAAACCACATGCACCTAGAAATAATTCTCATATGACACATAATCACCATGCTACACATAGATACAATCATCACTATGCTGTACATAAATAAAATCACCATCATACTGCTTATAAACATTATCATGCTCCACACCATTCTTACCATGCTACATATAGACATCATCATCACGCTACTCCACACCACTTTACATATAGACATCATTACCATGCTACTCCACACCAGCCTACATATAGACATCATCAATATGCTCCTAACATAAATAGGAATGCTATTTGTACTTATTGTAGATTACATGGACACATTTCACCATAATGTAGAGTTAGGAGATTAGTAGATAGAAACATATATCCGTGGTTGCCGAAAACTAACTTTTCAGGACCCTCAAGAACTTGGGTACCAAAGGTCACGTCTACTCTTGATGTAGGTGGACCTTCCCTCCTCAACTAAGAGTAAGTGGATTCTCGATAGTGGATGCTCACGACATATGATAGGAGACGCAAATCTTTTCGCATCACTATCGATGAAGAGGGAAGGGTATGTATCCTTCGGCAACAACCTAAAAGGGTATATTATTGGTAATGGTAGTATAGGTCATCCTCCTTCTCCTGTAATAAAGGATGTCTACCTAGTGACTGAGTTAAAGCATAACCTGCTCAGCATAAGTCATCTTGCTGATCATGGATATGATATTAACTTTGGACAAAATAAATGCTTTATTTATGATAGGTCAACGGAAGACATCGCTTTTGAAGGGATAAGGGAGAATAATATTTATATTTTCTATCTATCTAGAGATACTAATAGTGCAGGAAGATGTATCTATGCTCACAAGGATGAAAGATTACTGTGGCACCAGCGTCTTGGTCATGCCAATTTGGATACTATATCCAGGCTATCGACTAAGAAGCTAGTTAGAGGCTTGCCCGACATCACATTCAAAAAGGACACGGTATGTGCCGAATATGAATTAAATAAGGCAACCAAGTCCTCATTTCATTCCATAAACTCTGTAAGTACTACTAGACCCTTGCAATTACTTTATATGGATTTATTTGGCCCTAGTAGAGTAGCCAGTCTTGGTGGAAACTCTACGCTTTTGTTATAGTAGATGACTTTTATAGATTTACTTGGGTTTTCTTTCTTACAAATAAAAGTGATACCATTTCAGTTGTCAAAATATTTGCTAAAAAGGTTCAAAACGAAAAAGGCTACATGATTACTCGAATCCGAAGTGATCATGGAGGCGAATTCGAAAATACTGATTTTGAAAAGTTTTGTGATTGAAATGGTTTTAATCATGAGTTTTCTTGTCCAAGAACTCCTCAACAAAATGGTGTTGTGGAGCGGAAGAATAGGACTCTTGACGATATGGCTAGAGTCATATTAAATAAATTCTCTCTTCCGAAATATTTTTGGGCTGAAGCTGTCAGCATAGTGTGCCATATTTTAAATAGGGTTCTTATTCATCCTATTACGAAGAAAACACCCTATGAGCTTTGGTTTGGAAGAACTCCAAATGTTTCATATTTTCGAGTTTTTGGTTGTCTATGTTTTATCCTTAACACCAAAATACAACTTAGGCAAATTTGATGCCAAAGCTGACGATGGTATATTCCTTGGCTATGCGGCCAAGAGAAAGGGATATAGAGTGTTCAACAAACGCTCATTAATTGTGGAAGAGTCTACAAATGTGACTTTCGAAGAGGATAACAGTGCAGTAGCTACTATTGATGATGATGGTGATCCGTCAACATCTACTCCAATGAATACTACCACTGAAACCAATTCTCTGGAGGGCTTGAAAGAAATTCTCTTTCAAGCCGTCACATCCAGAAAATTTGGTTATAGGTGAGGTTTCACGTGGAGTAAGTACTAGATCATCAATAAGAGACTCCATTGCTAGTACTGCCTTCATTTCATAAATTGAGCCAAAAAATATTGTAGAAGCTTTTAATGATGAATTTTAGATTTCTGCCATGCAAGAAGAACTCAACCAATTCGAGAGGAGCCAAGTTTGGGAACTTGTTCCTAGGCCGGTAAATCACTCGATTATTGGTACTAAATGGGTTTTTCAAAACAAAGTAAATGAAGATGGTTCAGTTACACGCAACAAAGCTCGTCCAGTAGCTCAAGGATACAACCAAGAGGAAGGTATCTACTACGATGAGATGTATGCTCCTGTTGCAAGATTAGAATCCATTCGGATGCTTTGAGCATTTGCTAATTTTCAAAATTTCAAATTATTTCAAATGGATGTTAAAAGTGCTTTCTTGAATGGATTTATTAAGGAAGAAGTTTATGTAAAATAACCCCCTGGTTTTAAAAATCACAAATTTCCCGACCATGTTTTCAAGCTCAAGAAAGCGCTATATGGCCTCAAACAAGCCCCTAGAGCTTGGTATGAACGGCTAAGCAATTTTTTGCTTGAAAAAGGTTTTTCAAAAGGGAAAATTGACACTACACTTTTTATAAAATCTTTCAAAGACACTATTCTCTTAGTACAAATTTACGTTGATGATATTATATTTGGTTCTATTGATAAAACTCTCTGTCAAGATTTTACCAAGTGTATGCAGACCGAGTTTCAGATGAGCATGATGGGGGAGCTCAATTACTTTCTTGGACTGCAAATCAAACAAACATCAAATGAAACTTTTATCTGTCAGTCAAAGTATACAAAGGACATGCTGAAGAAATTTGACCTTGACAATGTCAAACCAATCAGCACTCCAATGGCTACTACAACTAAACTAGAACTAGATAAAAGTGGCAAACCTGTGGATCAACGTAAGTATCAAGGTATGATAGATAGTCTACTTTATTTAACTGCTAGTCACCCTGATATTATGTTTAGTGTTTGCCTGTGTGCTAGATATCAAGCTAATCCTAAGGAATCACACATGTCAGCTGTTAAGCGTATCTTTCGATACCTTAAGGGTACGGTTACAGTGGGCCTATGGTATCCTAAATCAACATCATTTGACCTTATTGGTTACTCTGATGCGGATTTTGCCGGATGCAAGGTCGACCGTAAAAGTACGAGCGGCACGTGTCATTTATTAGAAAAGGCTTTAGTCTTTTGGTATAGCAAAAAGCAAAATTCTGTCGCACTATCCACAACAGAAGCTGAATATATCGCAGCTGGTCGTTGTTGTGTACAAATTATGTGGATGAAGCAAACCCTTGAAGACTATAACTTATCTTTTATACACATTCCTATATTTTGTGACAATACTAGTGCTGTAAATCTCACTAAGAATCCCATATGTCACTCACGCACGAAGCACATTGAAATACGTCACCACTTTTTGTGTGATCACTAGTAAAATGCCACTATTAACTTAGAATTTATTGACACTGATCATCAGCTAGCAGATTTCTTCACCAAACCACTATCCGAAGAGCGTTTTAACTTTCTTTGTCGTGAACTAAAATTTTTGGATGAAGCTGTTATTCATTAAAGTTACCTGCGTAAATATCGATTATGTCTTGATTATTTATGATAAAATTGCTATAGGTACAAGCCGAAAGGGTCCTTCTGACAACAAGGCGTAAAAGCCTAAGCAACACGGTGCACTAGTCCTCAGGACTACCGCTAGCTGGGATTCGGCCCCTGCAGCTACCCCATGGTAGCTTCAAAATATTGAATTGTGGCATATTTCCTTGTTTATTACATGGTTTACTTTTATTTATCACATGCTAAAATTCAAACATTTAAACTTCAATTTGATTTAGCGTTGGTCTTTTTGCTATTCTCTACTTGGTTTTCTCATTTTTGTATATGCATCTACTTATTATCATATTTCGTTTAAACTATCTTTTTTTGAACAAACTTCTTTTTAGCATGATTTCTGTTCTGGCTACAGAAACTAGAATTCGGGCCGAACTTCTGCCTTACCCAGAGTTCGGGCCGAATTCGGTCTGGCTGTTCCAGAACCGAAAGAAGCCTCAGCCGCTGATCAGAATATGATCCAATGGTCCACATTTGCTCCGACCATTCGAACCCCTACACTAAAAACCGGGTTCCCCTCTTCTCTCTCCTCCATTGCCACCTTTTAAACTTCTCCAAATTATTTTTCTCCAAACCCTAACCCTAGTTCTTCCATCCTAGAGCATATTTCTTCTCAAAATTCAAGGAGAAGGATTCTCTCACAATTCTCCTTCATCTTTCATCATCAAATAGAGGTATATTTCCACACTTCTCTCATCTAAATTTCCTCAATTTTCTTCATTATTTCATGGCACCCAAGTTGTTCAATAGAGGGAAGAGACTTTGAACCGAGGGTGCATCCTCTTCGAATGTTCCTCCTCGTATTGAACCACCCGTTGAACAACCCAATCAACAACCTATTCACCCGTTGTTCAACCCACCTCATCCACTCGACCCCAACACGTACGATGACCGGATATTTGTATCACGTGACGCTTCCAATGAGTGGTTTAGTAATTTTCGATCACGTCTGGTGTATGCGGGTCACCCTATAAATTTCACTATCTTTTCACAATATGATTCACTCTTTCATGATCTATGTCTTGATGAACTTGTCACTACCAATTCGGTTATCTATCTCAATGCCATCTAAATGTTTTATTGCAACCTTACTCACAATGATAGTCATATATTTTCACGGGTTACGGGCATTGATATTTCTTTTGATGATTTTGACTTGGCCGAACACCTTGATCTTCCGGAGCCTGACTTATGGGAGAAACTTGTTGAAGCTCGCAAGTTTCAGTTTCCCGATGGGTCATCCCTAGAAAGCTTTAAGGACGACTTGTGTACCCCTAACATACGTCCTCGTAAGCTTCGCCAAGTTTCTCAATCCTTACTTTTATGAACTTCATCGTATTGTTTTTAACAAGATTCTGCCCAAAGCAGGATCAACTGATGAGGTTATATACTTTGAAATCTCTGCTTTATACCACCTCTATTTTCATGTTCTTTTTAATCTTCCACGTACCATGATGGACTGGATGATTAATGCCAGGAAGAAACCAAGATCCTTGGTTTATGCTCTTTATCTTCCTATGCTCTTTCGTGCTTTTCGTGTACCTCTTGATGATTGCCAGTTCCTACCTGCCCCTGCCTTCCTCTATATGGCACGGTGGCTTCAGGTAGTAGTTGGCTCATCTGTTGTGTCTGAGCATTCTGATGATGATCCCGACGCACCTCCTGTTGGACAGGATGCGTCTCCTCCTCCTGCTACTCTTGAGTCACTACAGACTATGCTTCGCGATCAATTCACTTTAGAGGATGATCGCTGGACTCAGCTTGACTACCGGATCACCCTACAGAAGAGTGCCATCAGCAACTCACTGCATGATATTTGGTACTCTATGTCTCGGCATCCTTCCATGCCTATCCCTATGGAGCGGGACCCTTGTCGCAAAGGATACCGTATCGATGACCCTTGGGTTATTCGTTACCTGGATCCGGATGTAGCTTTCGTGGACCCTCGTCGTTCCTTCACTGATCCATCCAACGATGCTGGGCCTTCACGAGCTCAGTGATGGATATGGATTTCTATTTGCTGCTGCTGAGGATCGTAGTTTATGCTTTTATGCATTTTTAGTTGATGTAGTTGTTTTTATTTCTGCACTTTGGTTGTATTAGAACTCATTATGTGACTCTTGGAGACATTTTATTATGCCGTTTATCAGTTTATGCAGTTTATCATTATTATTTTTGGTGTGCTTGCCAATCATTATTTCTGTTGTTTGATAAATGCCAAAAGGGGGAGAAATATTTTTGCTATATTCATATTACATCATCATATCATTTTTCTGGCTTTGTGTATCTGTGCTTTGGGAAAAGAATATTTTTATCAGGACAACAGGTTCAAAGCAATGTTTACGGGGGAGCTGTTACTAGCTCTGCACTTATTACGGGGGAGCTACGCTACTGCTTTAATGTGTCCAGGTATGAATATTGAATATACAAATATCAATTTGTCAATTATCAATATGGGGTAGATTGTTGACACAAAATCGCAGTCAACCAAATATTGATACAACTGACAAACATGATACTTGTAATATTTCAATACGAGAAATGAAGACTAAATTCAGTACAAGCCAGACGATAGCTCACACCGGCAATGCTTCATACTTTGTGTCTGTATTTTATATTTTTATTTAGTCTAGACTTATGTAAACTAAACTGTGCTGAGCATCTGAGACTTAACCTATACCTATACCTCAAATCAAAAGCTCTACAAAAATCCAAATAAGCCCATCTACCCATTAGGCCTATACTGTGCTCTAGAGACAGAGTTCGGGCCGAACTGTGCCTCCACACAGAGTTTGGGCCGAACTCTGCCTCCTAAAATCCAGGAACCTAATTTTTAGGGTTGGCTGGATGCAAGTTGTCCAAAGACCAAATTTTTTAATATTCCAACCAGAATTTTGGCCGAATTCTGCCTGCATGGTATTCTATAAATAGGCCATGAATTCTCTTATTTTTAATCATCCAATCTTCTCTTCTCTTCTCTCTAAAGCCTTATACAAGCCATACCCTTCTTATCTACTAGCCACAAGCTCCCTAAGCCTCAAAGTGCTCAGTACTTTTCAGTTAGGAGTTTGTACAAGAGTTCAAGAAGTCGCTTGGAAAATTCCAAGCATCGCCACTGCGATCTCTGTAAGAAGTTGACGTGCTCTTCTGAAGAAAAGGCACGGGGTGTAACTACTATTTCATAAATAGTGGATTTAATCCTGAGCTAGAGTTCTCAGGCCTGGACTAGTCCTCCACGAGGGAAACCAGGTTAAAATCGGCTGTGTTTGCGTATGCTTTCTTGATCTTTACTATTTCCGCATTTACTATGATTATTTATTGTTGGTGAAAGAGTTTATTTTTTAATTGGACATTATTGTCATAAACTCTATTCACCCTCCCTTTAAAGTTGCCTATTTGTTCTTCAGAAGTACCCAAACCTATCACGTCCATGCTACCTCTGATAGGATTGCCACACCTAAAACAACTATACTTTTCAAGCTTCTTATTCAAAGTATTCCAAATTTGCAATTTGAAAACTTTGAAGGGGGTCTTGTAGAAGCATGGAAAATATTGCTTTTTGTCCCATATCGGAAAGGAGAAGAAGAAAGGGCTCATTCCATTCTATATATAGATCATCCTTGCCTCCTTTGAAAAGGGCACCAAAAATAAAAAGAAAAAAGAAAAAGAATCACTCAATTGAGTCACTTGCTGTCATGGCAAGGATGAGTTGGGTTCTGAGTACTAGGCGTCTTCACAGGCTAGTATGAAGAAATCCAAGGCGGCACGGGCCATGCGCTTCAAACGTGCTTTGCCAACAGTAAACCAGAGATCCACACACAAAAATCATGCGCACTACCGTTGGTAAACTGTACAGAATTGTCTCGGGTGTGTTTGCACCAGATATGAGCTGACTCATAAAGTCTCCCTCCCACTTGGGTACAATTATTGCGCTTGAACCACGTCGGGGGGAGGGAATCTCTTGCGGGCCAGACCCCATGCGGCCCATTGAGAATGTCGAAGCTTCCAACTTGGACTCTTCCTACTACGCACTTTCGGGTGCTAAATTGAAGAAGTCTAGGGCCATATCGTATATTTTATGTGCGGGCCTGTCATAGCTCGTCCTCTCCCGCAGTGCTTTACTAGCCTTAGATCAGGGAGCCAATATGATGGTCCCAAAAGTCTTCCTACAACGATAGAAAGCAAGTACTTTTACTAGCCTCAGATCAGGGAGCAAATATGATACCTACGTACCCGGGCGCCCGGGATACCCGGGCGCCCGGGATACCCGGGCGCCCGGGATACCCGGGCCCACAAAACGGATACGAAGGTAGATCAATCTGCTATCAACTTGTGAGAGGTGATTACTCACAAATGCAAGAAGAGAGAAGCAACCTCGACGTACGATGAGCCCTTTCTAGGATATCACTCCACCCAAACCATCATCTAATGCTGCTGCCACAAGACAGTAGCTCCACTATCAAGGCAGTCTGTGTTCCAGCGACTGTGACCTGCTGCGCCTCTCCAACATCATCTCAAAAATATGATGCCAATTGAAGATGTTGTAACGACCTGCTCTCAACTAGATGCATTACTCAGATGTCTCAGTTGGGCGCATCATTTCAGTCAAGTGCATCACAATCTTCTGAAGGAGTCCACCGTCAAATCTTCTTCGAACAAGGAGATCCATAATCCAAAGTGCCAACACTCGCCAAGGAGGAGGGTCGGTCAAATTCATTTTTTTGAGAAATCAAGAAGGAGACAAACAAAACTCTCTCAAATCGTGACATTCGGCACAGCACCTTCTCCTAGGGCCCCCATACCCATCCAGCCAGAAGATATCCTTCATGCGGCATAGTCATGAAATATTCCTCATGCGGCTCGGTCATGAGATGGCCTCATACGGCTCGATCAGAAGGCTTTCCTTATGCGGCTCGGTCATGAGACATTTCTCATGCGACTCGGTCATGAGACGTCCTTCATGCGGCTCGATCATGAGACATCCTTCATGCGGCTCGGTCATGAGACATTCCTTCATGCGGCTCGGCCATGAGACATTCCTTCATGTGGCTCGGTCATGAGACGCCCTTTATGTGGCTCATACGGCTCGATCATGAGACATTTTTTTATGCGGCTCAGCCATGAGATATTCCTCATGCGGCTCGGCTAGGAGACATCCTTCATGCGGCTTGCCACAGAAGATTAGTTGATGCACGTGACAAGTTGACCAAGTCTCAACCAGCCAGGTTTGCTCCAACAAAAAAATCTCAACCAACCACTAGCTAGTAGTCAAAGAGCGAGTCTTCATGTGCTGTTGCAGTCACGTGGCCACACCCATGCAAAGGGTTGGCAATCCGAAGCTGGCAACCTTCAAAAGACAATTTCTTCAAAAGCTAAAGACTGCGTCGGATAGTCCAAGGAGTAAGGTAGAGTTGATACACTTTTCCGAGCCTCCACCGTCATTCCCTAGAATCAAAAACTAAATAATTGTACTTAGATTATTTCCTAGGATTTCTTTCTAGGCTCTTCTTTGTACAAGCGAGTTTGCAATCAATTTCAGTATTTTTGTAATACATGTCTTTGATATTTAATGACAAACATATATATATTGCTAGGAAGAGGGAGGAAATTCTATCGGCAACCTCAACCCCTAACCCACGATACGCGCCTACCCCGGGCGAACCCTTACCCCGGCCCTGGCACCACGAACGGCCACAGGCCATCCACGACCGCGTCGGACAACGACGGACAGCAATAGACATGCACATGAGCAAGCAAGGCCAGGTACTTCACTTCGACAACTGTTTTTTTCACGAATACTATGCCGTTTTTGACGCCGTAAAATCCTAGAGATAGCCCATATAACCATCTAGGAATCTCACCAAATATTTTGGATTCAACTGATTTGGATTGGCCAGAGAATCGAATAAAAAAATCAGGAAAAACCTGATTTCTGCGAAAAGCAGAACAGAGAAGGATCACCTTTGAACACAATATTAGAAGGCAATTTTCTTCAAAATCAGTAAACCGAACCTAGTTATTCTTTTTCCTATTTATAGCCTACCTAACCAAGAATAAAACCCAATTAACAGTTTAGACTCATTAGGAATATAACTCAGTAAAAAGCAGGTTAAGAATCAGCAAAAAAATAATTTTGAAAACAACCAATTTTCGATAAAATTTTACGATGCGGTGTACGCCCGGACAAACCGTGCGACGTGGTCATAAACCATTTGCATCAAAAGGCATGTATAGATGTTGTCGACGTGTGAGAACTGACGAAACTCAATTTCGTTGTGCGTGCATGACGAAATCAGTACGTATCCGTCAAGATACTGTCGTATCAACCTTTTACAAAATTGGCCATAACTTCGTGTACATTCGTCGGTTCGAAACGAAGCTTATGCCAACAGGACCGTATCAAAATTTTGGTCCTGCATACCAAATTTGGTCTGATTCTGAGAAAGTCGACCGGAACGCCTATTTGGTGGGCCCACGACCCCTTCCAACGGACAAAATTGTGCACGGCCCCCCGGAATCCAACTTCGGACAAACGGTTGGGCTCGTCTCCTCAAACCAGACCCGTAGACATGTAGTTTGACGACTTTAGAGACCGTAGCTACTGGTACGCTTTTTGGTGCAAAGCAGATCCAACGTCGGACACCGTTTTGACCCAAAATTATGATTTTACCCTTATTTCAGAATTGGACTTTTGGACAGGCATTTCCTAGATATATCTTTTATACCAAACATATTCGTGATGTTTATTTCAGCATCAAAAGATTTTTGTGGATTTTGACTTTCTTGCAGACGATTCGGACTGTTGGATTTTGCTACTTCTCGCACCACCCTCAGGCAAGATACCTTGTCATTAGCTGTTTATTTATTTTAGTTCATATTTCATGCATTACTTATCATTTACTTTATGCAAAATAAACTGTGTTACATGGCATGATTAGATAGAATTTTACTGTTCAGTTTTATTTCCTACTATGTACTATTTTGTTACATATTGAACTTAGATATAAGGGACCACCCTTTGTGTGTTGCATTCATAGGCCTGGATACATTTTTACAACGAATTTGTGAGTCGCATGTAGAACTCGAACATACGTGACTAGCTGGCCACCGGGTACGTATAAGCCGTGCGATAGAAATAACCGCTAATAGAAATTTGCATGATTAGTTTGACTTAGCGGTTAATAGAGGTTCTATGTTGTGGATACAACATAGTAGGCATTAGACAGGGGAGGACATTTCTTCAGCGTATGGGCTGATATACACTTTAACTTTTGTAACCCGTGAGCTCCGTCGAAGACGCGGGTGAGATTACCCATGATTACTGACGGCCACTGACGTTCTGCGGAACGTTATGCTCTTATTGATTTGGCTCTAGTACCCCAAGAGGGGACCATACCGATCCTATTTTAGCCAGGGCCCACGAGTTGGAGGTTGTTCTTAAAACTGCATTCACTTAGAACGGTTAGGCACCCTTATCCGTTAGGTATGAGTACTCTTGGTTTGGATACTTGTATCTGACCGTGGCTTGGAACAGTAACTTGTTGCGGATTAGTTTGCCACATCTTGTCCTTGTTTGGTTGTAGGTGTGGCTTACTGCTCCGATGAGAAGGTATTGAACCTTGTTGTGATCCGGATACCATATTAGATTTGTGACTTGGAAAGGTACTTCACCGTGGGTTAGTATGCCATCTCCTGTCCTTGTTTGGTTGGAGGGATGTTACGCTAATCCAAAGGTGGAGTGTTTGACCATGTTATGATCCGATTAACTTATTATTGAGCAGTATTTATTCAGCTACACACCTGGTGATCCGATTGACTTATTATTGAGCAGTATTTCTTGTTACGTCCCTTTGAGGACCTGGTCATCTCTCTAAGTGTCTGCTATTATCTTTTCGCAGGTGTTCTAGCCAAGGAGTGATCTTCTCTATTCCTTCAAAGATGATTGCTCTTGGATCGTTATTCGCTTCACTTGATATTTTCTCTCATTAGTATTTATTTCTGTTCATATAAACAGTTGGTAGTAGCTTTGTCTCCGCCCAACATCTTGTACAATGATAACTCAAAGTTGATTTATGACATATCTTATATTCTTTCATTTTGTGGTTGAGATTAGATTACTCTTGGTTTACTGCATTATACAGCTTATGTATATATACGAGGTATCCATATATTGGATTATATTTCGTATGTATGCAGCTGGCATGTCTACATACTTAGTCCTAAGTATTTTGGGATTGGAGCGTTAAATGAGATTTGTCCCCTGATGGAACTCACATATTTGGACTCCTCCGGGTCATGTTAGAGACACAGAGAGTTCAGACCGAGATCCTGTGGGAACAGAGCCAGATGATCCAACAGCTATGGGACCTAGTACATTTTCGAGGAAGAGAGCCTAGTCCCAAGGGATTGAGAACCGGTATCCTCCTTGGGCCTGAGAAGTGCCCAAATCTTCAGCCTATGCCATACTTTCCAGTTTGGATTCCTACTCCGCAGAGGCCAGTTGAGCGGGTGCCTACCTGTACCTACTGTAAGAAGCTGGGGCATGTATAGTCCGACTATAGGAAGAGAAAGGGGTTGTGCCTAATTTATGGGTCAGCTACACACCTGATGCAAGATTGTCTTAGTGCACCTCTCCTAGCTGAAGTCTCTTGGAGGGAGTTCCAACCAATAGACCCAGTTGGAGGTAAGTAGCTAACCTAGATTTTGGTATGTTTTCTTAAGACGAGTTGATGATGCATTATTATAATATAGCACTTAAACGTATATGATGTGTCCTAGAATTAATTAGACAGAGCTGATAGCTAGAACTGTAACCTTATCTGTGAACGACAATTGCAATAGAGATTTATATAGAAGAGTAGAAACCTAAGTGTTAACTTTGGGAGTTGGTATCATCTCACAAAAAGAGGACATAGATTTATAAAGTTGTGAGTCATTTACAAGAGTTAGTGCCACATAATAGAAAGTGCCAAAAAATTTAGTATGTATCCCATAGATGGTAACTTAGAATTTCTAGTGTAGCATCCTTAGTAGTGCATGCCAGTGAGAGGTAAGTGTGACTGTGGCCTAGAACTATAGTGTATCAGCAGTATTAGACAAGGTAACCCCTGTGTATCAAGTATTTTTCTAGAGCAATGTTAGTGAATAAATAGAGTGAGTATCAGAGGTAGGTAAGAAGTCTAGCAATGCCACATAGGGAATCATAAATTGCCCCCCACCAGCATAGGGAGACACCCAGCAGGGCAGGGCTTTTGCGATAACATTCAAAGGATCGATGCTACAAGAGTCTGGCTAGTAGGTTTAGAGCTTTTTCCTCCCTTCCATCCATTGATATGTGTGATGTTGTAGTATCTTATTGTCGTATTTGTAATATTGTGCTATAGTGTAATTAGCAGTAACCCTGATAGAGACTGAAATATCATGACAAACATAGATCATAACCATGCATATGACACTAGCTAGTGATTTCCTTAATTTGTGTGCTTGTATGATTTAGTTGGATTGGGGGCTTGACCTAGAGAAGAGTACAACCAACTTAAATTTTAGGGACAAAAATTTTCTAAGAGGGATAGGATTTTCACTACGATATTTCCAGATAGGGATATTTTTATCATTTTACATTTATTATATAGTGTGTATATTTATTTAATTAATTACTTGTGAAGGTTGTATTTATTTGTAGACTTAGTCTATTTATAGGACCCTTGGTTAGTGAACCTAATTGGACTTGTCGTGACACTTGGACCAACATTTTAAGTTGGACACAATTAGCCTCATTTAAGTTATGTTAAGTCAAGATTTTGATTAGAACTAACCAAACACTTAGACTAGAAACAATCCTACATTAACTTAAGTGTTCATGACAACCAAAGAAGTGCAAAGTGGATATTTTCCATAGACATTTAGGGCTCCCCTTATGGCAGCCACTATAGGGAGAGAATTCATTTTTCTTCATTCCACTTGATCCGTAAAAACCCTAGTTTAGAGCTCTCTACAAACCCACTCCATTTTCCACTCTTTTCTCCACCCAAACTCTTCCAAACTCACTCAAAACTTCACCTATTCTTCATTCTAGAGGGCTTGGAGCTTGGAAACCAAGGAGCGCTAGAAGAGGAGTCCAAAAGCTTAGAGGATTGTGTCCTACCTGACACTTGAGTCCTGTAACACCCAGTTTTCCAAATGAGGGTAATTTTAAAATTTTGTAATTATAATTATTATTTATTGATATTTATTTCATATTATAATTTTTGGTGATTTTTAATCATTTAAAACTATTTTAAAACATGACTTATGATTTTGGTGTTTGATAGTGTAACCTTGGAGACTGGTTGACCTAGAGCCTAGCCTTGTAATTAGGGTATTTTGTTTATTATTTCTAGTTTGAGGGTATTTTTGTCATTTTTGGTGTTATTTAAATTTATTAGAATTTATTTGAATTTATGGGAATTTTTAGGAATTATTTTAGAATTGTTTGAATGAGGGTTGACTAGGTTGACTTTGACTAGCTTTGACTTGGTAGACTAACCTAGAAGCTAACCCTAGTTGTGTTCGGACTTAGTTAGGTCATGTAACCCTAGTTAGACTAGAGTTAACATATGGTTTACTCATTTAAACCCAAGTTAGAATAGAAGCTTTTAGACACAAGTCATGACTTGTGGTTTTGAACCATTGATTAATGATTAGGCCCAACCCAACACTAGTACAACCTAACCCTAGCCCATTCCAGCCCATGGTCGGCCACCTACTCATTCCTACTCTATTTAATCCCTCCTAGAAATTAAGGCTAGCCTCCATTAGAAATTTTCCAAGTTTGAGAAGAGGTGAGTCTCCATCTTTATTAAATCCTAGAAATTCATATTTAATTCTTTTTTCACCCAAACAAGTTGTAATAGGTTCTAATCCATCTGTTATTACTGTTTATGGAAGAAAATGTCAGAGTTTGGACAATTTGGGAAAGTTTGGCTATCAAGAGGAACACCCCTTTTTGGAGTTTTTGGAGGATTTACAACCTATAGGTAATTTCAATTCTACTACATGAAAATGTTATATTTATTGCATATCTAGGAAGCCCTAGGCCTAACCTAACTGTAGGACTAGCTAACCCTAGATTTTGTGTCCTTTTCGTGTCCTAAATGGACACGTATCAGTCCCTTCCTATAGGTGTTTGATGAAATGCCCCAAAGGGCATTTCGTTTAGATTTTCAAATTATGTTTGAATGGAAAATTAGATCTAGGTCTTGTTTATAGGTTTTCAATTGACTGAGCATGATTTAGTGTGTCGGACACGCAATAGGACACGAAACCCATGTATTTCTGTACCGTACAGCTCTCCTGCTACTCGGAGACTGTAACGGACACAACACGCAACCAGGACACGTGCCACTTGAAACAGACCTAGGGGCAATGTCTGACAAGACATCCCCAAATTTTTCTGTCAAGTCATGTCGTGTCGAGTGAGAAAATGCGCTCGTACAAGTTTCTCACTGTACTGTACGAACACAGTTTTGAGCACTAACACGTGAGTCGTGTCGACTCTGGACACAGCCTGGACACCTCGTGTTGACCCGAGTGTGTATCCCTAGTGTGGGCATACACTTATGCACGAGCACGTGTCCTAATTCGTGTCGTGTCGTGTCCACAAACACAGTAAACACGTGCACGATGATTGCTGTCCAGTTGTACTATTTTGAGTTTTCATTATTTTGGACACGTTGTGTAATCGTGTTTGGACCCGAGTAGACTCGTGGGACACCTTCATATATACACAAACCTATTTTAGTGATTAATTTGATGTTTAATTAACATTTCGATTGATAATTTTAGGTTGGGGATAAAAGTCTGATACTGTATGAAAAAACTAGGTTTTTCAGAGTTTAACTTGAGTTTTGAAATGTGAATTAATGTTATTTTGATATGTTTAATATACACCTATGTCAGAGATGCATGTTTACACACACCTGGGAATATGGTGATGTTCATATGGGGTTTAATGTTGGGTTTTCGAACTCAATTCGGCACTTATATATATTCAAATGCCTGATACAATGCTGACACTAAATTGTTCACTGAGATTGTGATATTTGATTTGATCCCTGAGTTTTAACTTAACAAATACCTGAGATTATGTGTAATGAACTGAACTCTTCCCTTTTAACTGAAATGTTAGTTTAGGACTGAAATCTGAGACTCATGTACACACACAGGTCCTTTTAAGTACCTGTCAATTCTTCACTATTTTTTTCAGTTTAATTTGGATCCCTACTGTTTAATAATGTCATTGCATGATTAATCGAGTAGGTATAAATCAGTTCAGACCATGTGTGTTATGTGTGGGCTTGAGATTCACATTGTATATTAATTAGGATTTGAACTGAGATTTAATGGAGCATGTTTGAACTGTATATGTATTAACCAGAGTAATGAAACCAGAGATTCATTTTCCTATTTACCCTAAAATTCTGAAACATACTCTTCCTATGTTTTTCCCAGTTTTGAAATTGAACTTGGCAGTCCATTTCACCCTTTTAAATGCTGATTATTATTGGTTTAAGTCTCTAAATCAGTTCTCCTACAGGTAGTCTAACTATGTGACAATTTTGGGTGATTTTGGTTGTGGTTTGATTTCAAAATCAAATGAGAATGTGTTGGACAGTTTTTTTTTTCAAAAGTCTAAAGTATATAACCTGAGAATATATGAATTGATTCCCTTTTCTTCTTCTAACTGAGATTATGTTTAAATCTGAACTGTCATTGGTTAATTAAAATCTGGGATATGATTAAAACCTGAGAATTGATGTGGGTTCCTTTCTTGCATTCTCTGAGAACTGTCTTGAGTTCACTGATTTTCCTATAATGCTTCACTGAATTCATATGCCTACACACTCTACACAGGTCCCATAACACTCATTTACACACTGCCTTAAAACTCTCATGTCTCACTTAACACACACACACAGGTTATCATGCCATGTCTCTCATGACACACACACACACACTTGAACACACATGCCCTCTTGCACACACATGTCTATTCCTGCACACAAACACCCTCAAGCCTAATGCACACACATGACACATGAGCACATGTGCCCTCACTTTTCTCTACACATATGTATATATATATATATATGTATTGAGATATATATATATATAGGTATCATATATAATATGTCAATGTGTGTGCCTACTATTATATATGTTAGATATACATGTATATGTGATATATCATAGGTAACCTGTATGCTAATGAGTATTTCTATGTTATATTATAATATATCAATATGTGTTGTATTTTAGATTTGAATATTGTCATGTGTTATGTAATATAGATTACAGGCATGTTATAGACTAGGCCCTTAGCCTATGGATGTGTCTGTGTGTCAATATAGAGTCTAGTTAGACTTGTGTAGCCTTGTTAGACCTAGAATAGACTAGTTAGACTAGTATAGACTTGTTTGACTTAGGTTTGACCTAGTTGACCTAGTTTGACTTCTAGGGTTGACCAGAGTTGACCAAGAGTTAACTTTGGCCTAGATTGACCTCGATTCTTTTAGAATGCATTAAATTGCATCTTGTTATTATTTTAGACTTGTTGTGACTTGTGCTGTTCTGATTAGGAGTCAGACACCTCTCCTCGGACAGTACATTTCATCCGGACACTCAGATACAGACGAGTACATTTTCTGATCATTTTATATCCTGCTTAGAATTATTTTCCTGCATTAAATTATTTTACTTGATACTGTCAAGTTGGTCACATGGATTAGTACTATATAGATCCCTTCTTGAGATGTTATCCCTTCAGGAAGCATCGGGTACTACATGTTCTGTGTGTTTCACTTAGCGTATCACTATGCTTCATTGGTTCATTGATCACTTGTGACATATACTCTTATGATCACAGAGTCTTCCTTGAATCCTTATCCTATTTATTGGGTTTCCCAGAATCTTCATTTATGGGACTACTATGTACCACCCTTCCGGGGCCGTTACATGGAATCATAACATAACCTGGTTGGATCCTTGTGTATTGATTGGGGGTACGAGGGAGTAGAAGTAGACATGTGAATATTATCCAAGTAGTGTAGCATCAGAATCTTTCCATAGTGTAGCATCAGAATCTCCTATGCCATTTACATGTTTATATTATACTCTGACTCACTAGCCACTGTTAGTTCTTTACTTATAGTAGATATTTCTATTACAGTTCTCTCTCTCTGTTTACATACTGCATTTTCTTCAGTATCTATATCTTACTTTACTGCATGATTATATTTTCTAACCTGCTATGAACTGTTGAGATGTATTGTGCTCGCTCCTGTCCTGACTGGACCTGTTGAAAATATTATAGAGGACGAGGAGGAGGCCTGTGTGGATACCTTCTGCAGGACAGCTCTAGCTGACGACTTTACCCTACTGCCAAGACTAGCTTAGTTAGGCTTTATCTTACTTATGTTGTCTTGAGACTAGTAGTTAGACTTTATTTCTGTCCTTGAGATCTGGGTTGTTTATTCTTTCATATTCAGTAGCTGAGACCTTGTACTCTGGATATCTGCTGAGATGTTATCTTAGACTATTTGATCATCTGTATTTTCCTTGAGATCTATATCATATCGTGCTTCTTCTTCCTTAGTTGTGATTGAGTTTATTTTTTGCTATGTCACCCCCATTCGGGGAGTATAAACTGTTTAGCCTTATACTGTTAGAGGCATTGAGACCTAGGACAGCGTTCTACCGCCGACACTGCGGCGTAGGCTGGGCGTTGTTACGTTCTCGTACCCTCACAGTGGGTGTGGATTGTGACACGTTTTTAGTGGTGGCCCATGTAGGTCGAGTTTATGTAGTGGTATTCGAACTAGAGTATCACTATAGCCTGCAGTAGGATTAGAATATATTTTTAAAGATACTCAATCACAGTTAGAATTCCTTGAGAGATTCTTTGAACGACCCTTGAGAATCTTATTAAACTTCAATTTGAATCATTTTCCTTGTTTTGTTGCTCTCACTTCTTGATTTCTGAATTTGATTTTGTTGGATCGTTGTTGATTTTGATTTTTCTATCGAGATGAATTTTAAGGCCTGAGTTACGATATTTTTCTGATAACATATGTTGACGGGAATACAGGGATGGTAAAACGTCTACTTGATTATGGAGCTTGTAGTTTATCGCAGCCATATTAGCTGGCGTAGCGAAAACATAGAGACCTGACATCGGATGTACGTATCTTGATTATGAGATTTAGAATTTCTCACAGCTATACTAGTCAGCATAGCGAGAATTCTAGACGACATGATTGTAGAGGTACATGTCCCAGTTATGGAATCTATCGTTTATCGCAGCCTTACTTACTGGCATGGCAAGGACTCTGAGTAACATGATTTTGGACAGACGCATATGATTATCATATTGTATCTTGAGAAGGTTTTTAACATATCATCTCTATCGTACCATTCTGTTGTTATAAATTGTACCCCATCATCAAATAACTTAGGAGTAGGAGTATGAGTAGGAGTGGCTTAGCTGTTATTATAAATCTAGTGTAACTTCTTGCTATAAAATTCTTTCTAATATAATGAACCGATAATTTTTGCTAGACCTTAACTTGGAATTGATGTTATAACTCTGGTTTCAAAATGGTTCCTTCTTTTAAACAGATAAGCAGAACAGATTTTATCATTATTTTCTTCTTGCCATTAATTCTTGTATTACCTAAAAAAATTATATATATATATATATATATATATATATATAGTGGACACAGATGCTTGCCTGACACGTATGCATGCTACACTTGATCACCAACCTATCTAAATGCATATTAATATGTTGATGTTAATTTCTCAAAATCCTAATAATTTTAATATAGGATAGTATCAGTGACTAGTTCTTCGTTTTCCAGATTAATTTCGTAAATAAAATTTAAATTTTATGTTATTAGTTGTTGTTTACATTACTGCACATGTATGTTACATGCAGGGCTTCAAGTCTTAAAGAAAATTTGTTGAGATTGGTTGAGTTTTGTGTTGAAATTGTCAAACCTGAGACTGTGAACATATTAAACCTTTAACCCTGGATTCTAAGTGTTTAGTTTAATTTACAGTTTTAAAAGTAATGTTTTGAGCCGTATACAATGTTGTATGTAGGGATATAATGTTAGGTTTCATACTCTTACATGTTAGGTTGTGGTTGTGGTAAACATTGAGTTGGTTTTGATGTTCGAATTTCTCCAAATTTTTGAAAACTGAATACATGTTAACATTTTTACATTGCTTTCAAATGTGTAGTTCAATTTCAGATCTAATATGTAATGTTGAACCAAAGTGGAAGATCGAACCCTTTAATTTCAAGCTTTAACCCATGTACACTTGACACTCTACACTAATGTTTACAACTGCCATAAAAACTTAACCCTTCATCTCTATGTTATGTTCATATAGCTATATAGGTATATATATATTGTTCTGTATGCATGTTATAATGTATGTAGATGCATAATTAAATCTCTACCTCTCTATACATATAAATATACATATATATATGGTTAGCGATGCATGTTATGAGTAAATAGCTTGTGCCTTGTAGACTGCTTAACCAATATGCCATGAATAGTGTAACTTAATATTTATAGTTGAGACACAGATCCTCTTATACACTTTCATGTATATTTCACACAAACCACATAACCCTTACGTAATGCTAGCTTTTCCCTCTCTAACACACTCTCTCTATATATATATCGTGATTGGATTTCAATGCGATTGACTTTCGTTACTTAAACTTTTGATCTTGATTTTTTTAAAATAGTACCCCTTTATATTTATTTTATTTTTGATAATTACCAGTTTTCAGATAGGATGGTAGACTGCTGTACGACCTTGATGATTGTTGTTTTTTTATCCTTTCCAACATGGCACCCATGACCCGAGCCCGTCGTCTGAGAGCAGCTGCAGCTACTGAGAGTGTGCTTCCACCTCCTATTGTTCAGGAGGTAGTGATCCCTCTATCTGATCAGGGGTGGTGGCACTTCCTGCCATTAAGAAGATGGTGGTAGCCTCGCCAGAGAGTCTTCCTTCATCACCTGTCGTTCAAGAGAGAGCTACAGATTTGCCTGAGACCGAGAGCCTTTTCTTACCTCTTGTATTCCATGTTGTACCACCCGAAGGTTTGTTACTTGACGCAGCCCAGTTGTTTGGATATTTCCAAGAAAGGTTGATGGAGTCACAGAGAGTTCATGATGAGGCCATGAGGGAGCAAATCCAGAGCTTGCTACGTCTGCGGGACTCTATGCTTCCAGGAGGAGAGCCTAGCTCCAAGAGGGCGAGGTGCGGTACCCAGTCCTACCCAGAGTTTGAGGAGTACCCATATATTCAGCCTATATCATTATACCCAGCCCAGTCTCCTGTCCAGCAGAGGCCAGCTGAGCCAGAGCCTATCTGTGCCTACTGTAAGAAGTCTGGGCACAAGTGGAACTCTTGTAGAAAGAGACTAGGATTGTGCCTATTCTGTGGGTCAGTTGCACACTGGATGCAGCACTGTCCTGATATACCTGCCCCAACCAGGTCCCTGCTTCCAGAAGGGACTTCTAGTTCTCAGACCTAGCTGGAGGTGAGTTTTGACCTAACCTTAGTATCCCTTTTTGAGAATATTTGATGCATCCCTTGCTTGTATGTTTTGATATCTTGTGATTGCCTAGTACTGTAGCATGGTTGGTGTAACTAGATGAGATCACAGACTGATATTACATGCCATGACCCCATAGGTTACACTTTCCAACTGTATGATTTAAAATAGGTTTCTGAGACTATGATTGCTGGGGGCTTAACCTAGAAGGGGTACGATCATCTTAATTTCGAGGACGAAATTTTTCTAAGGTGGGTAGGATTGTAACACCCAGTTTTCCAAATGAGGGTGATTTTGAAATTTTGTAATTATAATTATTATTTATTGATATTTATTTCATATTATAATTTTTGGTGATTTTTAATCATTTAAAACTATTTTAAAACATGACTTATGATTTTAGTGTTTGATAGTGTAACCTAGGAGACTGGTTGACCTAGAGCCTAGCCTTGTGATTAGGGTATTTTGTTTATCATTTCTAGTTTGAGGGTATTTTTGTAATTTTTGGGGTTATTTGAATTTATTAGAATTTATTTGAATTTATGGGAATTTTTAGGAATTATTTTGGAATTGTTTGAATGATGTTTGACTAGGTTGACTTTGACTAGCTTTGACTTGGTAGACTAACCTAGAAGCTAACCCTAGTTGTGTTTGGACTTGGTTAGGTCATGTAACCCTATTTAGACTAGAGTTAACCTATGGTTTAGTCATTTAAACCCAAGTTAGAATAGAAGCTTTTAGACACAAGTCATGACTTGTAGTTTTGAACCATTGATTAATGGTTAGGCCCAACCCAACACTAGTGCAACCTAACCCTAGCCCATTCCAGCCCATGGCCGGCTACTTAGTCATTCCCACTCTATTTAATCCCTCCTAGAAATTAGGGCTAGCCTCCATTAGAAATTTTCCAAGTTTGAGAAGAGGTGAGCCTCCATCTTCATTAAATCCTAGAAATTCATATTTAATTCCTTTTCCACCCAAACAAGTTGCAATAGGTTCTAATCCATCTGTTCTTACTGTTTATGGAAGAATATTTCAGAGTTTGGACAATTTGCGGAAGTTTGGCTATCAAGAGGAACACCCCTTTTTGGAGTTTTTGGAGGATTTGCAACCTATAGGTAATTTCAATTCTACTCCATGAAAATGTTGTTTTTATTGGATATCTAGGAAGCCTAGGCCTAACCTAACTGTAGGACTAGCTAACCCTAGATTTCGTATCCTTTTCGTGTCCTAAATGGACACGTATCAGTCCCTTCCTATAGGTGTTTGATAAAATGCCCCAAAGGGCATTTCGTTTGGATTTTCAAATTATGTTTTAATGGAAAATTAGATCTAGGTCTTGTTTATAGGTTTTCAATTGACTGAGCATGATTTATTGTGTGTCGGACACGCAATGGAATACGAAACCCATGTATTTCTGCACCGTATATCTTCCCTGCTATCGGGGGCTGTATCGGACACAACACGCAACCAGGACATGTGCCACTTGACACAGACCTAGGGGCAATGTCTGACAAGACATCCCCAAAGTTTCGTGTCAAGTCGTGTCGTGTCGAGTGAGAAAACGCGCTCGCACTGGTTCCTCACTGCACTGCACGAACACAGTTTTGAGCACTGACACGTGAGTCGTGTCGACTCTGGACACAGCCTGGACACCTCGTGTTAACACGAGTGTGTAGCCCTAGTGTGGGCGTACACGTGTGCACGAGCACGTGTCCTAATTCGTATCGTGTCGTGTCCACGAACACAGTAAACACGTGCACGATGATTGCTGTCCAGTTGTACTATTTTAAGTTTTTATTATTTTGGACACGTTTTGTCATCGTGTTTGGACCCGAGTAGACTCGTGGGACACCTTCATATATACACAAACCTATTTCAGTGATTAATTTGATGTTTAATTAACATTTCGATTGATAATTTTAGGTTAGGGATAAAAGTCTGATACTGTGTGAAAAAAACTTGGTTTTTCAGAGTTTAACTTGAGTTTTGAAATGTGAATTAATGTTATTTTGATATGTTTAATATACACCTATGTCAGAGATGCATGTTTACACACCTGGGAATATGTTGATGTTCATATGGGGTTTAATGTTGGGTTTTCGAACTCAATTCGGCACTTATATTTATTCAAATGCCTAATACAATGCTGACATTAAATTGTTCACTGAGATTGTGATATTTAAATTGATCCCTGAGTTTTAACTTAACAAATACTTGAGGTTATGTGTAATGAACTGAACTTTTCCCTTTTAACAGAAATGTTAGTTTAGGACTGATATCTGAGACTCATGTACACACACAGGTCCTCTTAAGTACCTGTCAATTCTTTACTGTTTTTTTTCAGTTTAATTTGGATCCCTACTGTTTGATAATGTCATAGCATGATTAATCGAGTAGGTATAAATCAGTTCAGACCATGTGCGTTATGTGTGGGCTTGAGATTCACATTGTGTATTAATTAGGATTTGAACTGAGATTTAATGGAGCATGTTTGAACTGTATATGTATTAACCTGAGTAATGAAACCTGAGATTCATTTTCCTATTTACCCTAAAATTCTGAAACATACTATTCATGTGTTTTTCCCAGTTTTGAAATTGAACTTGGTAGTCCATTTCACCCTTTTAAATGCTGATTATTATTGGTTTAAGTCTCTTAATCAGTTCTCCTACTGGTAGTCTAACTATGTGACAATTTTGGGTGATTTTGGTTGTGGATTGATTTCGAAATCAAATGAGAATGTGTTGGACTGTTTTTTTTTTCAAAAGTCTAAAGTATATAACCTGAGAATATATGAATTGATTCCCTTTTCTTCTTCTAACTAAGATTATGTTTAAATCTAAACTGTCATTGGTTAATTAAAATCTGTGATATGATTAAAACCTGAGAATTGATGTGGGTTCCTTTCTTGCATTCTCTGAGAACTGTCTTGAGTTCACTAATTTTCCAATAATGCTTCACTGAATTCACATGCCTACACACTCTACACAGGTCCCCTAACACTCATTTACACACTGCCTTAAAACTCTCATGTCTCACTTAACACACACAGAGGTTATCATGCCATGTCTCTCATGACACACACACACACACACTTGAACACATATGCCCTCTTGCACACACATGTCTATTCCTGCACACACACACCCTCAAGCCTAATGCACACACATGACACATGAGCACATGTGTCCTCCCTTTTCTCTACACTTATGTATATATATATGTATTGCGATATATATATATATATAGGTATCATATATAATATGTCAATGTGTGTGCCTACTATTATATATGTTAGATATACATCTATGTGTGATATATCATAGGTAACCTATATGCTAATGAGTATTTCTATGTTATATTATAATATATCAATATGTGTTGTATTTTAGATTTGAATATTGTCATGTGTTATGTAATATAGATTACAGGCATGTTATAGACTAGGCCCTTACCCTATGGATGTGTCTGTGTGTCAGTATAGAGTCTAGTTAGACTTGTGTAGCCTTGTTAGACCTAGAATAGACTAGTTAGACTAGTATAGACTTGTTTGACTTAGGTTTGACCTAGTTGACCTAATTTGACTTCTAGGGTTGACCAGAGTTGACCAAGAGTTGACTTTGGCCTAGATTGACCTAGATTCTTTTAGAATGCATTGAATTGCATCTTGTTATCATTTTAGACTTGTTGTGACTTGTGCTGTTCTGATTAGGAGCCAGACACCTCTCCTCGGACAGTACATTTCATTTGGACACTCAAATACAGGCGAGTACATTCTTTGATCATTTCATATCCTGCTTAGAATTATTTTCCTGCATTAAATTACTTTACTTGATACTGTCACGTTGGTCATACAGTTTAGTACTATATGGATCCCTTCTTGAGATGTTATCCCTTCAGGGAGCATCGGGTACTACATGTTCAGTGTGTTTCACTTACATGGCGTATCACTATGCTTCATTGGTTCATTGATCACTTGTGACATATACTATTATGATCGCAGAGTCTTCCTTGAATCCTTATCCCATTTATTGGGTTTCCTAGAATCCCCATTTATGGGACTACTATGTACCACCCTTCGGGGGCCGTTACATGGAATCATAACATAACCTGGTTGAATCCTTGTGTATTGATTGGGGGTACGGGGGAGTAGAAGTAGACATGTGAATATTATCCAAGTAGTGTAGCATCAGAATCTTTCCATAGTGTAGCATCAGAATCTCCTATGCCATTTACATGTTTATATTATACTCTGACTCACTAGCCACCGTTAGTTCTATACTTATAGTAGATATTTCTATTACAGTTCTCTCTCTCTCTGTTTACATACTGCATTTCCTTCAGTATCTATATCTTACTTTACTGCATGATTATATTTTCTAACCTGCTATGAACTGTTGAGTTGTATTGTGCTTGCTCGTGTCCTGACTGGACCTGTTGAAAATATTACAGAGGACGAGGAGGAGGCCTGTGTGGATACCTTCTGCAGGACAGCTCTAGCTGGCGACTTTACCTTACTGCCTAGACTAGCTTAGTTAGGCTTTATCTTACTTATGTTGTCTTGAGACTAGTAGTTAGACTTTATTTTTGTCCTTGAGATCTGGGTTGTATATTCTTTCATATTCAGTAGCTGAGACCTTGTACTCTGGATATCTGCTGAGATGTTATCTTAGACTATTTGATCATCTGTATTTTCCTTGAGTTCTATATCATATCGTGCTTCTTCTTTCTTAGTTGTGATTGAGTTTATTTTCTGCTATGTTACCCCCATTCGGGGAGTATAAACTGTTTAGCCTTATACTGTTAGAGGCATTGAGACCTAGGACAGCGTTCTACTGCCGACACTGCTGCATAGGCTGAGCGTTGTTACATTCTCGTACCCTCACAGTGGGTGCGGGTCGTGACACATTTTCTTTGAGAGTTTCATTGGGAATCCATCTCCCATTATGTAAATAACATGTTATTTCTCCTAATTTGGACATTATTTTCATGCATGACACTAGTAGAAACTCATCCATGGACTAGGCGTACCCATAGGGAGAAGAGCAAGGTTCTTACCTGTCACGACCTATACCCTAAGTTGGGGTACGAGCACTTGGGTACGTCCAGCCCACGCCGTAGAATCGGCGATAGAATATTGTATAGGTCGTCTATAACATACAACATCTAGACACAATATAAAGATACCTGCTATCTCCGCATGGAGGTATATAACGTCACAACTCAATCACAAGACATTTAAGAAAGATAGCACGAAATATAAAAGATATAATAGAAGAAAAATAATAGGAATAGATGCATGATCCGACACAAGTTTAGTGTCCAAAACATAACACAAGATTCCAAAATAATAAGTACACTACAAGTCTCAAGTACTAGCTGGATCACAGTCCAGTCAAGCCTAACTAGTCTAAGTCTAAGTAGGCGATGCGTGCTCAATGGGCACCGGCTCCACATGGATGTCCATGTAGTACTCACCATCTATGCTAAACCCATAGAAGGTCGAGCAGTCAACATCTGTATCATCTGTAAACATCAACAGGGTTATCCTGTCAGGATATGAGCAAGTATAAACACTAACAGTAGTTCCATATGAATTGACAAATTCTATAAGAGATAATTATAATAAAAAATAAGATGAAATATCAAGACAGAAAATATAAACAGGATATATAAACTGGATATCACGTCATGGTTTGAAATACAGGAATGTAGAATGTAACAGGGATATATGATGTATAAATTTAAACATAAAATGGTGCCATGAGATATTAGAGCATTATGTGATCGGCTTGGGTCAAGATCAGGTTGTACCATCTGACTGGCTATGCACAAGAAAAATAAGAACTCTGGGTCATGCCAGCCAGTATGGAAAGCTATGAACAAGTAGGATCATGCTTTACCCTACGTGAAATAAGGGTATAGCTATGAACATGTATAGGAATACAAGTATGGTATTGATCACATAACCACTAACAACTCCCCATCCCTGAGTAGTATCACAGATCCGGACTTGGTACGTTATGACACGGGATTCAAAAGCAGGGGGCCAGTCCACTCCCAAATCGGTGTCTTTACAAGTACAGGAAACAAGAAATATCATGTACCAATATACCAAGAAGGTCCAGGAATAACATCTCATGACAGGATCCAACGTATAATAGTTCGTGAACCATCGTGTCAGAAATCAAGTAAGACAATACAACTAAATCGGATATAGCAAATATCAAGACAATAAAAACTATTAGTGAATGTACTCGCCTGCGGTCCTGATCTGTTAGTGAAAATAGATGCTCAGAGTGATGTCACAGACCTAAAGATGAGATATCATGAGTTAATTAGGGTTTAATAGTGTATGACATGATTTCTAGTATATGCTATACAAATCTAGGTCAAACTCAGTCAAACTAAGTCACACCAAGTCAACTAAGTCAAACTAAATCAAACTAGATCAAACTAGGTCATGCTAAGTCAATCTAAGTAAATCTAAGTCATACTAAGTCATACTAGGTCTAACAAAGTCAAACTAGGTCAAACCAAGTCAATCTAGATCATACTAGGTCAAGGGTTGACATACAGTTGATTTTAGGTCAACTGGCCATCTCTGGTCAACTTCTAATCCAATATAGGTCAAACTGGCTAATGGTTGACTCATAGTTGACTTTTGGTCAACTGGTCAATTCTTAGTCCAATCTAGGTCCAATGTTAACTTATAGTTGACTTTGAGTCAAAACAGTCAACCTTAGTCAAACAGGGTAAAATCTAAGTCAAGTATCCTGTTCCTAACCTTTACCTACCAAAATAACTCACTTCTAACCATTACCTACCAAGATAACTCACTTCTAACCATTACCTACCAAGATAACCCACTTCTAACCATTACCTACCAAGATAACCGACTTCTAACCATTACCTACCAAGATAATCCACTTCTAACCATTACCTACCAAGATAACCGACTTCTAACCATTACCTACCAAGATAACCCAAGTCTAACTATTACCTACCAAGATAACCCAAGTCTAACCATTACCTACCAAGATAACCCAATACCTTAGATACTAGGTAATACCCTTACCTTAGTAATATATTAACTTAGGTTAGTAGATAACTCACTAACCTAGGCTAATAGATCCTACTAATACTTTAGACTAGTATCTAACCGTTTATCTCAATATCCTACCAATACCTTACCCTTAGACTATAGGTAATCCCCATTACCTTGTCAATACCTTAGATATTACCTTAGCCTACTAATTTACCCTCTAAGATACTGATTTGTATCTTAGGATACCCACTCATCTAGATCCTAAGACACTAAACTAGATACTAGATACTAGTAAGATACCAACCTATATCTTACCCCCAAGATACCATATACCTTAGCCCTATTGATATCCTAATACCAATACCTTAGTTGAAAACCCAATACCTTAGTCTAGGTATAAATACCTTAACTACCAAGATACCAATCTTAGATATCTAATATCTATCCTAAGCTACTAGCTAACCAATAACTTGGATATCTAACCTTAGTTGCCTAGGTAAACCCAATACCTTACCTTGTAATAAGGTAAACCCATTACCTTAAGGTAAGGTAAACCATTACCTTGGTTGAAAACTAATACCTTAACCTCTAATACTAATACCTTAAATATCTAGCCTCTAACCATCCACCCTAAATATTA
Source organism: Iris pallida (assembly GCA_029216955.1). Lineage (NCBI taxonomy): Eukaryota > Viridiplantae > Streptophyta > Magnoliopsida > Asparagales > Iridaceae > Iris > Iris pallida. The sequence continues at coordinate 66,536 of JANAVB010033879.1, forward strand.
GATAGACAATACCTTAGTAGCTAATACCTTAGTATAAAGTAAACCCCCTCTACCTTGTAGGTAAGTCCCCTTTACCTTGTAGGTAAATATATTACCTTAAGGTACTAGGCAAATATCCAAAATATCCTAAGATACCTAGGGGAGTAAACAGACCGGACGGACACGGACAGTCCACTGTCCGTGTTCGGTCCATTAATGAAAATGAGTTCGGACGGACGGACACGGACATTTTATTGTTCAAGTTCGGGCCGGACGAACACGGACAACCACTGTTTGTTAATTCAATCGGACGGTCCGCGGACAAATTAAATATATTACCAAAAGTTATTATTTTATCAAGATACCTTAATAGTTGGTTCAAAAAATCTAGTTGAAAGAAAATACAATTGAAGGTTATAGAATACAACAAACAATAGTAAAATGATAACAACAATCGAGACGGGACAACAAAAACTTGATGCAAAACCAAAATATTTTGACATAATTGATACAAAACCAAAAGGAGTCTCCACTATCGGACTGTTCGCTGACGAATTCGGACGGGACATGGACAAGACTGTGTCCGGGTCTAATTTTTAATCGGACCAAAAAAATGTCCAAGTTTTGTTCGTTAATGAATCGGACGTTCCGCGGTCGAACCATTTATCGAGCCGGACACGTACGGACAATGGACTACTTTGTCCATTTTACACCCCTAAAGGTACCACTATGGTATCTCAAGATATCACTCTATATCCTAACTTATATCTCTAATACAAGATACTGACCAACTCTAACATATAACTTCTAACAATCTATTCTAACTTAGAAACCTAACACAACTAACATCCACTAACTAATATCTAACCATAACATATATGTATATATATCCATCTCCAACTCTAACCAACTAACACATGTCATCTCTAACTAACAATAACATAGACTAATACAATTAACTATCTAACTTACACAAGATATCACTATCTAACTTATAAGATATCTCTAACCTCTACATAGATTCTAACATAACCACTAACATACTAATATCTCCATACATACAACATCTAAATTTCTCTCCACTCCAATACTAACAAACACACAAAAACATATACCAAATCCATCCCCCCTCTCTTCTAACACACCCACACACATCTATATACAATACACTACTACTCAACCAAAACACAAATCACTCAATAATACAAGCCTCAAGTCAAATAGGATGGCATGATCCTTCCAACTCTCTCACCTTCACAACACACACACTAAACTTCCATCTATACAACATCAAACACACACTAGCACATATCCTCTATCAATCTCACTTCTCTCCAGTAAGCACACACATCTTTATCTCATTCAAACACACACACTATACTAACATATATTACATAACAATAATAAATATATATATATACATATATGTACTATATCATATATATTCTTGACAACCTATGAAACTTACATTCACATGATATCCATACTACATAGGCTCATAGGTTATACAAAATGTCTATGTCGTATAGTCATTCTTCTACTTAAAACCAATACTATACCAATTGGGCTTTCACTAAATTCTAGGATTAAAGTATGTTGTATCCCTTCATAGTAGCTTTCTGAAACTTCAAACGGATCGCATTTTTATGTTCGGAAGCTCCCAAAATCGCGAAAACACCAAAATGCGTTCGTCTTTCGGACAGCTGACGCTCAAACAGTTTTATAGAAAGTTCTAGAACGAATTTGGCCTATTGATATATATATATATATATATATATATATATATATATATATATATATATATATATATATATATATATATATATATATATATATATATATATATATATATTTGGAAAGCTAACTTCGATACGGTTCTTTTAAAAAAACGAAAGATTAATCGGAGTTCTGAGCTAAAAGTTATGGTATTTCTAAGTTGCTATGGTTACTAAAAACGTGCATGAATACTATGACGATTTTGGGTTGTTTTGAACAAAAAGAAACACATGTAGGCCAAGATACTTGGATACCAACATAGGTATTCAAATGAAACTCATTCTAACAATCCTAACTAAGATCAATCCACTCTCTAAACATTCTAAAACTGAATTTAAAACACAATTAATCCTATTAGGCAATAAACCAAACACATGGGATGTCCTAATTTGGGATCTATCAAGTAGGACACAAAATACATATCTAAAATTTTTAAGAGAGCTCCAAATGGCCTCAAACTAGAATCTAAAGGGGGTACATGCATGGGGGTGAATCCTATGGATTCAAGTCTAACTAAAATGCAATAAAAATTGAAATAGAGAGATGGTTATACCTATTTAAAGTGGGATCCCAATAATACACTCAAAGGACACGGTTCCGACACGAAAGCTCCTCCAAAATGGACACCCTTCCTTGCTTCTTGCTCCCAATACTTGCTAGCACCTCCTCCTTGGTTGAATGAGAAGAAATGATGGAAGATTGGAAGAAGAATGGAGGGATTTGGAGATCAAAATCAAGAAGGAAGCTCTCAAGTTTGGAGAAGAACAAATTTGGGGAAAAAAGAGACAAGTGTGAAATAAAAGAGAGGGACACCTCTCCCCCTATAGGTGGCTGGCCATACATGCCCTAATGGGCCTATATGAAATATCCAAGATGCCCCTACAAGTCTCATTTGGAACAACTTAAGTCATGACAAGGTTTGTGGTAAAAAAAGGTCAAGTTTAAGTCTCTAATTTAACCATTCTAAGCAAGTGAGATTAGTCTAATGACACTAACTTAATTAGTGGGGTTTGCGGGCCATGTCTAATTAATCTTGGGATCCCGACTAGAGTCTAAGCTACCCGGGTCACTAACACAAGTCGGAATGAGATGAAAATCGAATCCGACTTAAAAATCCCATAAATCAATATAAAAATATAAAAATTTCCAAAATATTAAAATATGAAAATTGACCAAAATCACAATACATCAATTTAAATATTATTAAAATAATCTAAAATTTACCAATTAATTAAAATTCTAAATAATTCAAAAGTAAAAAATGACCAAAATACCCTTAGCCTAAAAAGTGGTAATTAGCTAATCTAATCACACGGGTTAGGCCTCCAAGGTCATTGTTAGTCTCTAGGCTAAACAGTTCTAAGGTTACACTAGCAAAACATCAAAATCATAATACACTAATTTAAATAATTTTAAATTAATTAAAATTCACCATAAATTATTATTTAATATTAATTGATATATTTTTACAAAAGTTCAAAATTACCCTCATTTTAGAAAAGTGGTGGTTACAAATCAACCCTCCTTAGAAAAATTTTGTCCTCGAAATTAAGATGGCCATACTCCTTCTAGGTTAAACCCCAACAATCAAGGTCAAGATAAATATATCTAATAACATGCAAATTGTGGTCCTACCAGTCATGATTTCACAGTCTCTAACAGGGTCACCATACCATCTATCACACTACAAAATATTCTGGCAGGTACAATTAAAATCACAGATCAAGATGGAAAAGAAGAACATAAAAGACAGACATGCTAACCCGTCACGTGCAGCGTCGGTCTCCTCGACCGTCAGTGCAAAAGTCCTGCCCCTCAGGTGCTATGCATGGTTCTACGCCACAGGTGGCCTAGCTTCCTCTATCTACTTCAAGATACTCAAGTAATATCCACACTAATATTCCACTCCATCATACTAGGGCACCATCTATATGGTATCTATTCTAAAATCTGATAATCATACCCGTCTATCCAGAACCATGTTACCAGAATCCTCGTTATGTCAGTAAGTACAACAGCGATAATCCATAGAGTCCGCAACTAAGGTATATACCTCTAGAATCATGATATTTAAAATTTTTGCATTGCCGCTAGCTTGGCTGCAAAAATTTTAAATTCCCACACCCGAGAAATACATCCAAAATCAGACTCTATCTCATCGCCAAACTAGCTAATATGGCTATAGAAGACTCTAAATTCCATGACTGAGGCAACCTAGCCCATAATGTTATCTTAGAAGAAAATTAAGTCAATAATGAATACCAAGAATCAAATTCAACGATGAACAAAGAAGTAGATAGAAACTGTCGGAATCGAATTTTGAGATAGTTCATAATGAGATTCTCAAGGGTCATCCTAGGAATCTTCTCAAGTAGTCCTAACTGTGATTGAGTAACTCTCTATACTGCCTAATCTTATTTCCTAACAGCAAGATCATAGCAGCACTCTAAGTCGAGAACCACTACGAAATCGCACTAGTTGTAACTCTGATCTGCATGGGCCACCATAAAAATGTGTCACGACCTGTACCCTAAGTTGGGGTACGAGCACGTGGGTACGTCCAGCCTACGCCGCAGAATCGGCGGTAGAATGCTGTATAGATTGTCTATAATATACAACATCTAGACACAATATAGAGATACCTGTCATCTCCGTACGGAGGTATATAATGTCACAACTCAATCACAAGATATCTAAGGAAGATAGCACAAAATATAAAAGATATGATAGAAGAAAAATAATAGGAATAGATGCAAGATCCCACACAAGTTTAGTGTTCAAAACATAACACAAGATACCAAAATAATAAGTATACTACAAGTCTCAAGTACTAGCTGGATCGCAGTCCAGTCAAGCCTAACTAATCTAAGTCTAAGTGGGCGGTGCATCCTCAATGGGCGCCGGCTCCACATAGATGTCCATGTGTACTCACCGTCTATGCCAAACCCATAGAAGGTCGAGCAGTCAGCAACTATATCATCTGTAAACATCAACGGGGTTATCCTGTCAGGATATGAGCAAGTACAAACACTAACAACAGTTTTATATGAATTGACAAATTCTATAAGAGACAATTATAATGAAAAATAAGATGAAATATCAAGACAAAAAATATTAATAGGATATGTAAGCTGGATATCATATCATGGTATAAAATATAGGAATGTAGAATGTAACATGGATATATGATGTATAAATGTAAACATAAAATGGCGCCATGAGATATTAGAGCATTTTGTGATCGACTTGGGTCAAGATCAGGCTGTACCATCTGATTGGCTATGAACAAGAAAAATAAAAACTCTGGGTCAGGCCAGCCAATATGGAAAGCTATGAACAAGTAGGGTCAGGCTTTACCCTACGTGAAGTAAGGGTATAGCTATGAACATGTATTGAAATACATGTATGGTATTGATCACATAACGACTAACAACTCTCCATCCCCGAGTAGTATCACGGATCCGGACATGGTACGTCATGACACGGGATTCAAAAGCAGGTGGCCAGCCCACTCCCAAATCGGTGTCTATACAAGTACAGGAAACAAGAAATATCTTGTACCAATATACCAAGAAGCTCTAGGAATAACATCTCATGACAGGATCCAACGTATACTAGTCCATGAACCATCATATCGGGAATCAAGTAAGACACTACAACTGAATCGGATATAGCAAATATCAAGACAATGAAAACTATCAGTAAATGTACTCGCCTGTGGTCCTGAACTGTCAGTGAGAAAAGATACTCAGAGTGATGTCACAGACCTAAAGATGAAATATCATGAGTTAATTTGGGTTTAACAATGTATGACATGATTTATAGTATTTGTTATGCAAATCTAGGTCAAACTAAGTCAAACTAAGTCACACCAAGTCAAACTAGATCAAACTAGGTCATGGTAAGTCAATCTAAGTAAATCTAAGTCATACTAAGTCATACTAGGTATAACAAAGTCAAACTAGGTCAAACCAAGTTAATCTAGATCATGCTAGGTCAAGGGTTGAGATACAGTTGACTTTTGGTCAACTGATCATCTCTGGCCAACTTCTAATCCAATATAGGTCAAACTAGCTAATGGTTGACTCACAGTTGACTTTTGGTCAACTGGTCAACTCCTAATCCAATCTAGGTCCAATGTTGACTTGTAGTTGACTTTGAGTCAAAACAGTCAACCTTAGTCAAACAGGGTAAATTCTAAGTCAAGTATCCAATTCCTAACCTTTACCTACCAAGATAACTCACTTCTAACCATTACCTACCAAGATAACCCACTTCTAACCATTACCTACCAAGATAACCGACTTCTAACCATTACCTACCAAGATAACCCACTTCTAACCATTACCTACCAAGATAACCGACTTCTAACCATTATCTACCAAGATAACCACTTCTAACCATTACCTACCAAGATAACCGATTTCTAACCATTACCTTCCAGGATAACCCAAGTCTAACCATTACCTACCAAGATAACCCAAGTCTAACCATTACCTACCAAGATAACCTAATACCTTAGATACTAGATAATACCCTTACCTTTGCATTATATTAACTTAGGTTAGTAGATAACTCACTAACCTAGGCTAATAGATCCTACTAATACTTTAGACTAGTATCTAACCGTCTATCTCAATATCCTACCAATACCTTAACCTTAGACTATAGGTAATCCCCATTACCTTGTCAATACCTTAGACATTACCTTAGCCTACTAATTTACCCTCTAATACTCACTCATCTACATCCTAAGACACTAACGTAGATACTAGATACTAGTAAGATACTAACCTATATCTTACCCCAAGATACATATACCTTAGCCCTATTGATATCCTAATACCAATACCTTAGTTGAAAACCCAATACCTTAGTCTAGGTATAAATACCTTAACTACCAAGATACCAATCTTAGATATCTAATATCTATCCTAAGCTACTAGCTAACCAATAACTTAGATATCTAACCTTAGTTACCTAGGTAAACCCAATACCTTACCTTGTAATAAGGTAAACCCATTACCTTAAGGTAAGGTAAACCATTACCTTGGTTGAAAACTAATACCTTAACCTCTAATACAAATACCTTAAATATCTAGCCTCTAACCGTCCACCCTAAATATTAGATAGACAATACCTTAGTAGCTAATACCTTAGTATAAAGTAAACCCCCTCTACCTTGTAGGTAAGTCCCCTTTACCTTGTAGGTAAATACATTACCTTAAGGTACTAGGCAAATACCCAAAATATCCTAAGATACTACTTTGGTATCTCAAGATATCACTCTATTTCCTAACTTATACCTCTAATACAAGATACTAACCAACTCTAACATATAACTTCTAACCATCTATTCTAACATAGAAACCTAACACAGCTAACATCTACTAACTAATATCTAACCATAACATATATATGTATATATATTCGTCTCTAACTCTAACCAACTAACATATGTCATCTCTAACTAACAATAAAATAGACTAACATAACTAACTATCTAACTTATACAAGATATCACTATCTAACTTCTAAGATATCTCTAACCTCTACATAGATTCTAACATAACCACTAACATACTAACATATCCATACATACAACATCTAATTTCCTTTCCACTCTAATACTAACACACACACAAATACATATACCAAATCCACCCCCCCTCTTCTAACACACCCACACACATCTATATACAAATATGCTACCACTCAACCAAAACACAAATCACTCAACAAACTATACTAGCCTCAAGTCAAATAGGATGGCATGATCCTCCCAACTCTCTCACCTTCATAACACACACACTACACTACCATCTATACAACATCAAACACACATTAGCACATATCCTCTATCAATCTCACTTCTCTCCAGTAACCACACACATCCTTATCTCATTCAAACACACACATACTGTACTAACATATATTACATAACAATAATATAAATATATACATATATGTACTATATCATACATATTCTTGACAACCTATGATACTTACATTAACATGATATCCATACTGCATAGGTTTATAGGTTACACAAAATGCCTATGTCGTATAATCATTCTTCTCCTTAAAACCAATATTGTACCAATTGGACTTTCTATAAATTCTAGGATTAATATATGTTGTAGCCCTTTGTATTAGCTTTACGAAATTTCAAACGGATCCCATTTTCGTATCCGGAAGCTCCCAAAATCGCAAAAACACCGAAACGCGCTCATCTTTCGGACAGCAGACACTCAAACAGTTTTACAGAAAGTTCTAGAACGAATTTGGCCTAGCAATATATATATTTGGAAAGCTAACTCCGATACGGTTCTTTTAAATGAAACGAAAGATTAATCGAAGTTCTGAGCTAAAAGTTATGGTATTTCTAAGTTGCAATGGTTACTAAAAATGTGGATGAATATTATGACGATTTTGGGTGGTTTTGAACAAAAAAAACATATGTAGGCCAAGATATTTGGATACCAACATAGGTATCTAAATGAAACTCATTCTAACCATCCTAACTAAGATCAATCCACTCTCTAACCATTCTAAAACTGAATTTAAAACACAATTAATCCTATTAGGCAATAAACCAAACACATGGGGTGTCCTAATTTGGGATCTATCAAGTAGGACACAAAACACATATCTAAAATTCTCAAGAGAGCTCCAAATGGCCTCAAACTAGAATCTAAAGGGGGTACATCTATGGGGTGGATCCTACGGATTCCAATCTAACTAAAATGCAAGGGAAATTGAAATAGAGAGATGGTTATACCTATTGGAAGGGGGATCCCAATAATACACTCAAAGAACACGGTTCCGACACGAAAGCTCCTCCAAAATGGACACCCTTCCTTGCTCCTTGCTCCCAATCCTTGCTAGCACCTCCTCCTTGGTTGAATGAGAAGAAATGATGGAAGATTGGATGAAGAATGGAGGGATTTGGAGATCAAAATCAAGAGGGGAGCTCTCAAGTTTGGGGAAGAACAAATTTGGAAAAAAAAGAGACAAGTGTGAAATAAAAGAGAGTGACACCTCCCCCCCTATAGGTGGCTAGCCATACATGCCCTAATGGGCCTATATGAAATGTCCAAGATGCCCCTACAAGTCTCCTTTGGGTCAACTTAAGTCATGACAAGATTTGTGGTCAAAAAAGTCAAGTTTAAGTCTCTAATTTAACCATTCTAAGCAAGTGAGATTAGTCTAATGACACTAGCTTAATTAGTGGGGTTTGCGGGCCATATCTAATTAATCTTGGGATCCCGACTAGAGTCTAAGCTACCCGGGTCACTAACACAAGTCGGAATGAGATGAAAATCGAAGCCGACTTAACAAATCCGTTAAAATCAATATTAAAATATGAAAATTCCTAAAATATTAAAATATAAAAAATGACAAAATTATAATACATCAATTTAAATATTATTAAAATAATCTAAAATTTACCAATTAATCAAAATCCTAAATAATTCAAAAGTCACAAAATGACCAAAATACTGTTCACCTAAAAAGTGGTAATTAGCTAATCTAATCACACGAGTTAGGCCTCCAAGGTCACGGTTAGTCTCTAGGCTAAACAGTTCTAAGGTTACACTAGCAAAATATCAAAATCATAATACACTAATTTAAATAATTTTAAATTAATGAAAATTCACCATAAATCATTATTTAATATTAAACGGTAGATTTTTACAAAAGTTCAAAATTATTCTCATTTTAGAAAAGTGGTGGTTACATAACCGTCATTTTTGTAGAAGTCACATAGAGCTTCTGAGTCATTTTTGAAAGAAAATAAGGATGGCACACCAAGTGTTTGTCATATTGTTCTATAGGCTAAATAGACATGTGAATGTTGTATGGAGCTAGAATAGTATCCAACTATGGATACTAATAGGTTGTGTCATGTTACATTAGGACATAGAGACAATTTAGGGTTTTACTCCTCCTACACTTGTCACACCATGTCATATTTTACATGACACATTTTACATGACACATTATACTAGCTAGACACTTCACTAATTAGCTTCTAATTGTTATTTTAATATGTACATGTATTATGGGTGTGTACATTTGTATGTGTTAGGGTCTATTTAGTGTGTGTGTCATAGTGTTTGATTAGGTGGCATGTGCTCATGAGTGTAAGTGCCTATGGGCTAATATTTATATGTGTGTCCCTATTATAGTGTGTCTTGAGTGTTGGTAGAAGTGTCCAAGTGTAGGAACTGTCGAGTGTGTCCCTATGTATGGCTATGTGTGTGTGAATGGTGGCTTATGTGAGTAACACACAGGAATGCGTATGAGTGAAGTGTGTGCATCGGTGTGAGGATGCTTGTACACATGTGTAGAGTTGTGACAATACATAGGAAGTTCCTCCCCTGTGTTGCATAGGTGGGAGCTTGGCAAGGGGATTTAAACCCCCTATTGCACAGGTGAATTGGGAAAGAATTGTCAAGTAGTGTCAAGTGTAGGGAATAAACTATGTCGGTGAGATAGGGATATTATGTGTGTCCAATATGGTAGGTTAGTAAGGGGAGTGTGGGTGCATAGGCTTTGTCAGTAGCAGGGCCTTGGCCCCCTAGTAGGTGCAGGCTTGCTTTGGCCTTGCACACGTCAGTGCAAGCCTTAGAAAAGCTCTACACAGCCTGCACAGTGTAAGGGTTGGTCTGTGAAAGATGTACAGGTTAGAGGGTATTGACAGCATGGCCAATGGTCGCTGTAGGAGAAGTATGGCGTAGGCAGTGCAGGGGATTTAGACCCCCATTTTGTAACTAATATAGGCAAGTTAGGCACTGTCTTAGCCTTGGCCTTAACAGCATGACCAGGTAGTGTAGGGGGTTGGCCCCTTAGCAGCAAGCCAATTAGCCTACTGTAGTGAGCAGTTTAGCACACGGTCCTGTTTAGCCCTTTTGGAGTTTAACATGTGTGCGGTCCTGCATACATGAATAGGGGATGGAAATTGGCAATGCCAAAACTGTTGCCTATAAGACTTGTCCTATAATGTGGATAGTGCACACTTGGTGATGGTGTGTGGGTATATGTGATTGGAGTGTAGGAGTTCAGTTTTAGGAAAAATTACCTAGACATAGGCAAAAAAGGAAGAAAGGGTTTTGACAGCATGTTTGAGTGTGTTAGGGAAGTAAAGGAATGTGTTGAGTGTGTGGGCATGGGCATGTGTCACAGGTAGGTGTTTGTGTAGGGTGTTAGGGTAATGTATTAGGTAATAGGGAAAAGCCAATATCTAGTGTAGGCAATACCCTAGTACAGGTAATAGGTATTTACCTAATATAGGTAATAGGATAATACATATAACTAGGGTAATGTAACATATAAGGGGTTTACCTATGCCTAATAGGTAATTAACTTGTAGGAAGGCAATGTGGCATTACCTTAGGATATGTATGAGCTTGAGTAGGTAAAGAGTTTACCTATGAGGTAAGATAGGTTAAGGGTTAACCTATGTAGATACACATATTAGTATATGTTTTACCTAGCATAGGGCAAATACCTATATATTAGGGTAAGGTGGTTACCTGGTATAGGTAATAGGTATATAGGTGGCTAATACCATTGTGTGGCTTGTAGATAGAAATAGGATATTACTTAGTATAGGTAATATCATGAGATATGTAATATAATGTAATAGGTAATGCAATGCAAAGTAGGTAAAGACTAGATATAGGGTAAATTCAATTAGGCATTTTCTATATATTGAAATAGGTGAACTTAACCTAGGTTTGACTCGATTTGATCAATGTTGACCAGTTTGGCCCTAAAAGCCAACCTTTAAGTCAAATTGACCTAGTTTGACCATGTAGACCTAGTTTTGACCTAAAATTGACTTAGAATGCATATCACACTTTAGATATCCATGTTTAACACACCAGAACACCAATTAACATGTATATCTCATACATAGGTCCTTGTGACTCCACTTTGGGCCTCGATTCATATTTACTGCTCAGGACTGCAGTCGAGTACATTCTTTGATAGTTTTCATTACTTTGAAATTTTCTATAAATTCAGTTGTAGTGTTTTACTTGATTCCTGACACGAGGATACACGGACTAGTATACTTTGGATCCCGTCATGAGATGTTATTCCTAGTTTATCCTGGTGTACTGGTACGTACTTATTATTGTTCTTGTACTGGTATGGACACCAATTTAGGAGTGGCCTGGCCCCCTGCTTCATGAATCCTGTGTCGTAACTTGACATGGTTGGATCCATTATACTATTTAGGGGATTGGAGAGTTATTAGAGTTTATGTGATCATACCCAAACTACTTATGCCTAACTAACCCTTACGACACCCAGCGTATAGCATGATCTTATAATACTTGTGCATAGATTTCCTTGTGTGGCTGACTTGATCCATTACTTGTACTTGTGCATAGCCGGGCATATGGAATAGCCTGATCCTGACCCAAACCGATCACATAACACTCTAATATCTTAAGGCACCGTTTATATTACATGTTATATTCAGATTACCTATGATACACCATGTACTTGATTCACTTACATGCTCTCATATTACCATGATATGATTATCTTATCATGTATTTCTTACTGCTCAGTTTTTGCTACCCATCATGTACCTTATTATATATTGTTTATTTATAGCACTTGTCAATTTAATGAAACTGCTGTTAGTATTTGTACTTCGTTTCAATCCTGGCTGGATAATATTTTTTAGAGGATTTAAAGGCCTTTTGTCCGACTTACTATGGATCGGGGATAGAGGAGGATATTGCAAAGGAGTTACATGTAGAGCCGATGCTCATAGAGGATGTACCACCAGTAGTGACTTAGTCATTAGCTAAGTTTTGCTGGATTTGTCTCCAGATTGCTACTTTGGGTCTGTTATATTATTTCAAAATTTGTATTATTGACTTAGACTTTTAGACTCATTTGTGTTATGACTTATGCTACTATTCAGACTTTATCCTCCTTATCTTCTCTCCAAATATCATGCTTTATTTTCCTTTATATCTTGTGTTTGAGTTATACATTTCATACGTCATATTATTCCTCCGTATGGAGATGACAAGTTATATTCCATATTGTTAGATATTAGACATTACAAATGACCTATACAACGTTCTACCACCGATAATGCACATAGGCTGGACGTACCCACGTCTTCGTACCCCTAAACTGCGTGCAGGTCGTGACACTTATACATATCTAGAACTTTATTATGTTCTTCAAGAATATCACTAAAAGTATCAAAAAGTTTATCATTAGAAAATTTATTCTTTTCAAATAGAGGATTATATTGTACCTCATATGTGTCTATTTCTATAACGCTTGGTTTTGTACTTTGATGAGGGCTTTCTTCTTCTTCAGAGTCGCTTGCATCGCTTTCACACCATATGCTTGTATTTGCATAATTCTTTGATGATGTCCTTCTGTATGAGCGATCGTGACGATTCTTTTTCTTTGTTATTGGATAGTTCCTCTTTATGTGATATGTCTTCCTGCAGTTGTAGCATACAAGTACTCATCACTATTGTCATTATACTCATTTTTGTTTGATCTCTCGAACTTTAGAAATTTTTTGAAGTTTTTTGTGATCAGGGTAACTTCGTCATCTTGAGATTCATCGTCATCGGAGTCATAGTTGGAGATCTTCTTATGATGTACTTTGAATGTAATTATCTTTTCCTCTGGCGTGGGATCTTCAAATTTCTTGAGATCTAGCACGTGGATCATTAGTTTGCCCATAAGTGTCTTGAGGGTCATTGTGGTGAGATCATTCCCTTCAATGATTGTAGTGGCCTTGGGATTTTAATTCATGGTTGTAGAAGCATAAAAATACAAAATTATGTATCCCACATGAAGAAGACAAAAGGATCTATGCGCCCGCATAACCAAAAGGTGGCTATGCGCCCACAGAACCAAAGGGAGACTATGCGCACACATGATCGAAGAGGGGATATGCGCCCACATGATCGAAGAGGAAATATGCACCCACATGATCGAAGAGGAGCTATGCGGCCACATGATCGAAGAGGAGCTATGCGCCTACATGATCGAAGAGGATCTATGCGCCCAAGAAAGCAAATCCTTATGACTCAGTCAACATCCACGATCAATCGTGCACCGAAGCATGCGGCCATGTCAGCCTCCATAAGCAATCGTGCACCGAAGCATGTGACCACGTCAACCCACGATCTACCCATGATCATCCAATATCCATGCGTCTACGCCCTATGTGCCCAAAGGGGTGTTATGCACCCACAGTGAAATCAGTATATTTTTCACCTGTGGGCGCATAACAGTCATTTCAGTACAAAACGACTATAAATAGCAGTCTTATATCTTCAAAAACAGACAGAACGGAGAGCATTTCAGGAGCCAAATTGCTGTCCTTCTTGCCAGTGAGCTGAGAGTTAGCAATTTTCTTATGTTTTTTTCTACTTTTGTAATCGGAGTGTCAACGGAGTAAAGGAGAAACTGTCGCTCGATCTCTATCGTCCCATTCTCTAGAATTTTTTGTACTCGGGGATCCTCAGTGCAGGATCTCTCAGGCGTACTCGATTTGTGGTGCCTTGCGCCAATAAAAAAAGACATCGTTTCTTCTTCTTTTTTGTGTGTGTCCATAAAAATGGCGACTCTGCTAGGGACTACATTTTTCTCTAACGAGAAGGTGGTGACGCAATCCGATACCGATAAAGTGGGAAGCACTCAGAAGATGTTGATTGTGAAGTTCGATCAGTAGGCGTTCGAAGAGATGCTCTTGAGGGACGGCTCTACTCCCTCAAAATCAGTGAAGCCAAACAAGCCTCGCAAGACATGGCTTCTGAAGGCTCGTGGTACATATCCTGCCAGTGTCGTAGAAGATATGCAACCGAAGAACTCTGTCATGTGGGTGTATAGGCCTTCCACGTGGGCGCATGGAGCTCCCCTGCGAGCGTATAGCTCTGCCACACAGGCTTCTGACACGAAGAAGGCGCATACCGTTCTGGGCTTTACTAGCCCAGTGACTTCCCTCTTGTCCAACCAACAACAGAGTGTTCAACACTCGAAACTTGGCAAAGAAAAATACTACTATGCCAAGAATCGATGTGTTCGACGCTCTGAACAAACTCAGCGAGGCTCACAAACGAAAAAGGCAAAACTGGAAGAAAACAACGCTATTTTCCAAAGCATGTGCCTAGAGTCATTTGCCCAAGGCAGTATGGGGGCACATAACTCTAGCCAGAAGACTTCTGTCTTCGATAGGCTATGCGCCCAGGGCCATGCGCCCAAGCTCTGATGACCCATTCTATATGCCCACATCCAGGAGGGCAAGGCATGCTGCCAAGACTTCAGAAAAGCATGCGCCCAAGGGCATGCTCCAGGGTCTTTGCGTCCACAGCAAAAAATAGACCCAACCGCGTATAGCACGGGGTTGTCTTCAAGGTCATTACGGAACTTAGGTGTGGGGGTTGCCCCTGCGCGTGAACTAAGTCCGGATGCGCCAACTCCCCTTATAAATCCATATACAAAGCTCGGCGATGCATGTGATATGGGTTTTAAAGCAAAATTCCCTTTCGTCGATTTATGCGACATGATAAATCATAAACGTAAAGCGACGGAGGATACTGCAATATTTGGCGTACATCCATGCACTAGTATTGTCCTTAACTGTTGCTGCTCCAAGGCAACGAATGTGCCTCAGAGGCAGTTCGTGTTTCGATTACTGCATCACTCTGATGATGAAAAGCCGTTATGTGTTTCATCCAACATGGCTTCATGGGGTCCTCCTTACGGGAGCCCCAATCAAAGAAGGTGAACTACAAACCCAAATTTTTTCTCAGTTCTGCGAACAGAAGAAGAAGAAGTCAGCCAACAGATAGCAAGCGAGCTGTTACATCTAAAGGAGTCTATATGGGTACTCGGTCAAGGATGAGATTCTGTATAGATGACGAGGACTCCCAAGCTGGAGGCGATGATCCTTCAGCTGGGGGTAGTATTCCCTCAGAATCTGAAACAGACGACCTTCACACCGGGGGTAGCCTTGCAGATGACGATGATCTCTTCGAGTCTGACGGTGACTATCTACCTCCTCTGTCTGAAGACGAGGGTCTTTTCAACTCAGAGACAGACAGTATCAGCACCAGTTGTACTGTCTTCTCTATTCATCCTCGCATGTTATCTACATACATGGCGGATGAAGAGAGACCTGAAGAAGCTAGCGATCAGACGAACAAGCAGCTAGAGAGTCTCGAAACAGTATTTGCCAAGATCAATGATATGCTTGCCAGTATCATGGCAGTCCAAACTGCTGGGGCTATTCCTCCACCTCAACCGAACGTCTCAGCACACGTTAGCTCGGCTCATAACAACAACCCTCCTTTACTATAAAAGGAGTATCATTCCATTGTGCCTCCTCTAAATCTCGTAAATGCTGGTGGTGGTCCATTCTCAACGACGTCTGACAACCGTACAACAGCCATTTCTCAACATCTGCTCAATCAACAGGATACAATTGATTCTCTTGTTGCCCGCCTTGATACCATCTCACACAAAGACGAGCTTCAGAAAATGGGGATATCTCAATCTTATCCTCATGAATGGGAGAATGCTACTTGCCCTCCTAACTATAAGCCACTGACGCTAAATTCATTTGACGGGATGACTTCTCCTCACCAACACATGACATACTTCAACACGCAGACTCTACACTTACCAAGGGATGATTCGTTCTTGTCAAAGCTATTTATTAGCACCTTGTAGGGGGTAGCTTTTAAATGGTTCTGTAGTTTGCCTGACAGGTGTATTAATTCCTTTAAAGACTTGGAGAGGTTATTCCTCAACAGGTTTTATGAGAGTGGCATGCATGTTAGTATGTCCGCCCTCATCGAGACCAAGCAAATGAGGATTGAGTCTGTTATTGCTTTTATCGAATGCTTCAGGCAACTAGCATTGAAGATGCCCTTTGGTATACCAGACTCAGAACTTATGGATACTTGTCGACATAACTTCCTTCCTACCGTAAAGTTTTGTCTGGGTATACATAAGTATGATACATGGCCAGCTTCCATCGGGGCTGCTGATGCGGCTGAAAATGACGTCCCTAATCTAAAATTACTGGGGTTGAAGACACCCAAATCTGAAGACAAAAACAAGCACCCCCAAACTATCCCTGTCTGTGGTAGTAAAAGAAAAGAAGTCTTGAAGGTCGACACTTCCAAGGGAGCTTTCAATTTTCAGGGAGCTCCTGATAAACCCAATGAGACTTTCTCCTTTGACGAAGATGACGTTATTACCATTTTTCACACATTGATGAAGGGTAATAAACTGACATTGCCTCCACCACGACGTCCTATGGAGGCAAATAAACTTAACGATCCCGAGTATTGTCTTAATCATCAGTACGTGCACCACTCTACCAAGGATTGCATCGTCTTGAAGAAGAAGATATAACAGCTTATCGACAACCAAGTGATCAACCTCGAAGCTGAAGACAAGGTCGTATCTTCTAACATGATCTATCTTCAATTTGGTGACTTTTCTCCTACAGAAGTTCCAGATGGCGTAGTCCCAATCCCCAAGGCAGTAATAGAAATCGTTAACCTGTCGCCAGCTCGTAACTCAACGTGATGGAACTGGGGATTCCCAGGACCCTTTCTTTGGTGTGCTTATTGATCGATAGAAAGTTAAACAAATCTAATACGTGTTCTAACCCTTCATAGGCGAAAACTAGGGTTCACGAATTATACCTGCGGCGGAAAGGAGATAAGTAATTCCTGGCAATCTCGAGCGGACGACCCCAAGATCTTCTGCACGTATACCTTCCTCGAGTTGGACGTCGTGTGGGCGACGATCTCCCAACCTTTTCTTCTCCTTGACAGCCTTCTCTTTCTCTCCTTTCGTGAATCACGAATTTTGAGAAAGTTTCAGATTTCTGATCGGTAATATGGCGGCCAGGGAATAGAGGATATATATAGGCTACGGTAGGGACCATGAGAAAAAATTAGGGTTAGGCCTCCTAACGGATCTGGATATTTCGTGTTCAGCCCGAACACACAATCCAGGCCCATTAACAATAGCTCGGTCTACTAATGAGCTATTGTTGTACTACCTCCCGAATCCCAAATTATGTTTGTGGGCTCCTTTTATTATATGCTCGTTTGGCTCCCCATGTTAAGATATCGTATGTCCGTCGATCAAATTAAGTTACTGACAACTATATTGATTCAACATCTTTTATCTTTAAGAGTACCGCTCAACTTTATTTGTCATATCGGATATAATCCACCTGCAGGGTTTACATGGCAATCCTTATGAGCTCCATAAGGGGACATCATTAACCCAATGTATCCGGACATGGATTCCATTTATAATCAGCAGCTCATCATACATACAATGCTATTACCCAATTCATAGAGGTTGTTGATCCATAATGAATCTCACTTTTTTATGAGTCAAAATAATGCACACTGCATATACAAGTCCGTTATTATATCCAGGTTAAGAGCATAAGCATCCATAATAACAGAGGTGTTTGTTCTCTTATATAGTCAGTACAAAGAGAACAACCTCAAGTGGTCCTGTTCAATACACACAAAGTGTACTAGTGTAAACCTATAGTCAAGATAGACTAATACCAGATTACACTACAACCTTTCCAATAGATTGTCCAAGGCCATCTATGTTGTGAACTATTTATATACTCCATAGAGAACTGATAATATGATCTTCTATGTGACACCACACACCATATTATCTACAATATAGAATATCAGACATTTGCATTAACACTTACAAAAAATACAATATGCAAACATTTGCCCATATGTTTCTCATTCAAAATTTAAGGAAATAAGGTTACTAAAAAAATGATGCTTTTAGTATATAACCCTAACAATCTCCCACTTATACTCAAAGCATTATTTTTCAGTATACTGTTATAAATCTCCCACTTATACTTAAAGCCATTATGCTACACATCTGATTCCCATTCCCTCAACATGACTATCAAAAGCCTTAGCTGGTAAGCTCTTTGTAAAGGGATCAGCTAGGTTGTCGGCTGATGCTATCTTGATCACAACAACTTTTCCTTTCTTTAGGAAATCTCGTATCAGGTGGTACTTGCGCTCAATGTGTTTGCCAGTCTTACGGGCTCGTGGTTTCTTCGAGTTTGCAACTGTACCACTATTATCACAATAAAGTGTAATAGACTTAGACAAACTAGGTACCACATCCAAGTCCAACAGAAAGTTTCGGAGCCAAACCGCTTCTTTGGCTGCCTCAGAGGCTGCCACATACTCGGCTTCCATGGTGGAATCAGCAATACATTTTTGCTTAATACTCCTCCACACAATGGCTCCACCTTCCACAGTAAACACATAACCTGAGGTAGATTTCCTGGAATCCCTATCTGACTGAAAATCTGAGTCTGTATACCCCAAGAGAACTAAACTATCTTCCTGGTAAACTAGCACATACTCTTTAGTCCCTTTTTGGTACTTCAAAATATGCTTTACGGCAGTCCAGTACTGTTGTCCTGGGTTAGACTGATATATGCTGACCATGCCTACGGCAAATCAGATGTCTGGTCTCGTACATAGCATTGCATACATTAAGCTTCCAACTGCTGAAGCATAAGGAACTGCCTTCATGTTCTCTATCTCTTTAGGTGTCCTCGGACACTTCTCCTTTGATAGAGCAATTCCATGTCTAAAAGGTAAGAAACCTTTCTTAGAATTTTGCATACTAAAATGAGTTAGTACAGTATCGATATAGGAAGCTTGGGATAAGCCCAACATCCTTTTCTTGCGATCTCGTAGAACTTTGATCCCAAGGATGTGACCTACTTCTCCCAAGTCCTTCATATAAATACTACTACAAAAATAGATAACAATGACGGCTAAATATGTTAATTGATGACATTTGTTTAGCCGTCATCTATAAAGGGGTCATCTTTATCATTAGCAATCAATGACAGCTCAACGTATGTCATCTTTATTTATAAAAGATGACTTTTATGTATCATCTTTATTTAGAAAAGATGACTTCTGTGTGTTATCTTAATTTACATTAGATGACTTTTATCATAAAAAATCAATGACAATTAAACACACGTCATTTTTACTTATAAAAGATGACTTTCATACGTCTTCTTTATTTACAAAAGATGACTTCTATGCATCATCTTTATTTATAAAAGATAACTTTGACGCGTCATTTTTATGTACAAAAGATGACTTCTATCCGTCATTTTTATTTTTTAAAAATTACATTTATCATAAGAAATCTATGACAGCTCAATACACGTCATCTTTATTTGTAAAAGATGACTTTTATGCGTCATCTTTATTCACAAAAGATGACTTTTATTTATCATTAAATTTTGTTATTTTTATAGCTCCAATTTTTTCACCCATATTCCACAATTTGTATTTTGTGTACAATATAAAGAAGAAGAAAAATAAACACTTAACACCAACAATCTTTTTTTCATTTCATAATTATTCAAAATGCCAACATTGAACTATACAATATTATTTCAGTCTCAAACGTTCACAACATAAATTTACAATACTTCCAAAATTTTATTATACGTCAATTTTTACATACGGTCTTCATCAACAATATCCGGGATAAATTTGGCCAGCTCTCGTCTCATTCATCAATTTCTCTGACAGAGGAATCATTTCTCCCAGCAAACTACAAAAAAAAGCATAAAATCAACTATCATATCATGTTATACCAATACGACCATTATTACATTAATATATAGAACAATCTCAACAGCCAACTTACCATATTTTCTGCTAAAGAAACCTAAATGAGAACTTACCTTAACACACTTCCATGTTAGACTTTTTCACTCCATCTTCCTTTGAGCAAGACATATCTTAAAAAGTGTTGACGTACACCAAAACCATATTGAATTAAGGAGGAACTGCATATTCAAGATAATCAATCTTCTACATGGTTGTGTAATATTTTTACATGTTTTTTGTGTGGTTTTGACCCAAGGAGTCTAATTATTCCAAAAAGTAGGAGTCATTTGATTTCCAAACCAACAGATTGCTTCATCCTACCAATCAAGTTGCTCATCAACAGTATCACTTACCTGATAAAATGGCTGAGTAGGACCTCGAAGCACTTTATCAATATTTGTGAGTTCCATCCATGAACTCGATTCATTACATACAGGATCCAGGCCACAGATTGTACCTCTACAGCCTGCAAATATTTTTGAACAATATGAAACTCAACAATTTGATTGAGGAATACAATACTACTATGAAATCAATAAACAACTATGACATGACTATGGAATACAAAAGCAGACAACATAAGACAAATAATTAATGTTCACAATTTTAATGTAAAACCAAATATATGATATAATGTTCTGAAAAGTTCTGAAACTAAGGCTGGGTTTGGAATTGCTTACCATTGCTTACCATGGCTGCTTCTGACATGAGTTTCGAGGAAGTATTATGTCGAATATATGTTAGACGGGGATATGGATACAAATACGGACATACAGTCATCTGGAATAGCAAAAACTCTTAAGAGTCTACAAGAAGGGAAACAAGACAAGGCACAATAACTATAGAGTAAAGTGACTAGTAGTATCTGCATCAAACCAAAGAATTTATCGAAACATCTTCCCATATGTCCCAGTTTCCTCTTCAATAAAAGACTGGAGATTGCATCACTGTTGCACCATCATATGGAAATAACAACTTAAAACAGAAATCTGCTCATGTTTCTACTATTCTTCTATAAGAATTGAAGAGAATCACATTACCTATTGTATCATATATAGTCAGAAAGTTTTCAGTTTGGAGCTAACATGTGAGAGTTGATATTCTTCTACCTTCCCAAAAATTAGAACATCGTCCATAATACAGATGGACTTACCTCTCAAACCTGGTGAATTCAGTTAACCTTTAAGTACCTACCGATCTGCTAAGAGATTTAAACTGGTATATTTTTAATTTTTTAATCATTATGCCATTTAGTGATAAGGACCTTGACTAGATATGCACAAATATGTTGACCTTTTATTATGTTACATTATCCCAAGCATAAGAACTTAATCTCTGTAACATTTTCTCCTCTAGTAAACTATTTATTGTAAATTTAATAGCCTTCTTCTTGTGTCTAGGATAGACAAATAAAATACTGTAGCGATATCCAGATGTCAGATAAATTAGTCGTCCTGCACTAGAACCAACTGAATCATAATCATATGACTTATAGAAGATGAACCCAACATAGTAAGTACATGACTCCAGACAAAAGATTTACAATAAATACCTCATTGAAAAGAGGTTCCATACCACATAACTGCAAGTGGGATGCCTTGTTTGCTACAGTATTAAAGAAACTTTTGTAGTTGCCGATTCTGTAGTACTTGTGATAGGATCAAGGATAAAAATAACTAGAATGAACATTATGTGAACAAGTAGGAGTGAGTACTCATAAATCGATGTTGCGATCCTATGTAGAAGGCAAATGGTGCTAATTACTATAAGCTGAAAGCAGAAAGGAACTCATGAGTACTTTGACATCACACAAGGATACGATACCCAACTTACCTCAATATGGTCCTAGAGAAGTGAATTTATTTTGAAAGAAGAACTGGTGAAGGTAGTTGATGAAACCATAAATGGAGTGAATCCCCTGAAGAACAAAAAAAAGATTAAACATTAAGCTATTTAGTTAAAAAAAACAACTTATAATTATAATGAACAACATAATCTGCCAATAAGCCGGAGATTACCATTGCTGGAGTCTTACAACTAAGACGAAGAAGCACATAAAATGAATAGAACTCAACTTCATTATTGCAAACAGACTTAGACCTTCGATTGGTATCATAAATATCAAAAATGGACAATAGACATTTCATAAGCTGTTCCATAATTCTGGCCAAACTTCTAGCAAATAGAAGCATCACAAATTAAAGATTGAGAAATTTCAGTGCAATTTATGACAGTAGGAATCAACGTGATTTCTGTTTTGATGGCTCCAAGTGTTGTTATGTCTACAATTTATAATGACAAAAAAGACGAAGACGTACGTCACTTACAGTGGTGAAAACACCTTTGGTTTAGTACAATGAATCTCCTTCAGTTTGTCTCTTTTCTAATCAAAAGACCATTGTTGGATGCATCATCACTGGCGATAAATTGTATATATATAGTGTGCATTCTGTGTATACATTTAAGTGGATCAGACAATGTACTGAAAGCACTTTTGATGCTCTAAAATAATTGATGCAACTTAATTACTCGATTCTCTCTTTTTCTTTGATGATAAAGTTACAAGCAAACTGATTGAACTGATCTATGGATAAATCTCCTGTATTTATAAGATCTTGAGGGAAGCTTGTCCAACCTTTTGACTTCTCATTTGAACTAGTTGATAGTACTACCAGTAAAGTTTTTCTAGTGTAAGGAATTGTGTCCTGAGGAAAATAACCCAGTTTTTTGGCATTTCTTTTGAGCTTGTTGATAGTTCTTGTGCATTGCTGGAACTGTCAAAATTTTGGCACTTCTCCATCGTTCCAAATATCGTCCTCCATTAATAGAGTTTGAAACTTCGGAAAGAATACATTAGTGGACTTTTTACAAGAAAAACATAACAAGATGTGCATTAGACATGAAATCTAGAATCTAAACAACAACAAAAAAAACCTATATTTGAGAAATTTTGGAGCCAAAAGTTGACTTCACGTTGAAAGAAGAAGAAGAGAGAAGAAGGTTTGTTTGAGCTTTGGGTTTGAAAGAGAAAGAAGACAATCGTAATGATGTGTGTTGCCTCCAAGAAAAGAAGTGTGTTGCCGACAAGAGTAAAATGTAGTAAGTTAACATGTGCAGGCATCCTAACGTATATAAGTGTGGTGTCAAACGTATATAAGTGTGGTGTCAACCAAAGACGTTTGTCTAGATCAAGGATACAGAATCTACTCGTTAGAAATACTTTTCCATAATAATGTTGTAAACAAATGCTCATTATTTTGGAGAAATTTTACAATTTTGTAGTCAATTAGCTAGAAATATGGCAATTGTGCTGCAACAAATTGGATCCCTCCTGAAATAGAATGGAGTGGAATGAATATAATCCTTAAAAAACCTTCAACATGAAAAGCATATAATTAAGAGATTACTTGCAATAATGTTAGGACAAAGAGCTAGGAGAAGTATGTATACGGTCTGTGGGAACACATTGCATATCATTCCAATGCCACTGTTCGTAATGTTTGACCTAAAATATAATAACAAGCATATTACCAAAATCATCATCAGGTGTTGAAACACAAAAATCTGTTGTAATTGTTTTAGAATCATCGACAAATATCAATAATGAAAGGGGTTGCAGAGCTTTGTAACAATGTAATAATTCATAAATAGCAGTACAAAAAATACCCACTTAGGTCAAGCTACTCCAGACTCCCATAAGATGAAACAATAGCAGCTACAGATGCTCTCTGTAATCCGGTTAAATTAGGCGGGAGCTTTTTTCAATTTTGTTTGACAATTTATAGGTTGTACAATGTGGATACTTGTTTATATCAGACAATCTGGTCACTCCAGCGACACCTCTTTTCTCTTTCCTAATTATTATATGTCCCAACTTATTCTATTTTTAGATGTTTTTCTTTCTGATTACGAGTCAATTGTATACTCTTGTGAGAAGAAGAATCCTTACCTCACAACGATAATCTCTGTAGTTCACAAAAGAATGTGCCAGATTTATGTAATAATAAAGAGCCCCCTACACATTATCACTGCAGGTAATTGCTACCTCTAGCCAATCTAATCTTCTACACTCGACAGCCATCCCCATAGCTTGCTGATATTTTCCATCTGAAATGTACCTGCATTACACAAAGTATCACCAAATATGGAATAGTAAACAAAATAGTATAACTTGATGAACAAAGTAACAGTAACATACTTATCCAGCATTCTTTCTACTATAGCTTCTAATCTAGGATCCAACAATTTTTCTTCTTCGCTACTTGTGGTTTTGGACTTGATGCTGGCATATTCATCTATAGCTTTCGCTAAACAGTACACCAGAACAATGATTACCAACAGACACTCAATCGGTGCCAACAAATGTTTGAAATATAAAAAGTTGTCCCTACCAAGTAGCGTATGAGTATAATCAGAATCTTCTAAAACATCAAACAGAGAGCCGACACCAAGCACATATGACAAGGAGTCATTAATTTCATAAAGGTAGTAAAATTCCTGGAAAAAAAATAGAATACCAGCGCAAGCATGTCACCTATATAAATTAGTCATTTATAATTTGAAATTAACTCAGAAGATCAATAGTAGAAATTTATGTATAACCTTGGAAACAACCAATGAAGCCAGTCCTCTCTGTTCAAACTCCTCATCCTCGGATAAACTATCATTCCAAACGTGTCTTTGTTTTCAGGTGCAACCAGCATCTAGTGACTCTTCTATGCAGTAGTTTGTTGTTTGTTAGACCTGAACGTGTCTTTATAGTGTACCAGTTTATAAAGTTATGTTGGGAAAGAAACGCGGAAACCTTTCCCCAAACCGGAGAGTACCTGCGAGAGGACCGAGCAATACAACGCACGAACCCAAAAACAAACACACAAAACAATCCACGCAGACACAGAGAATTTTTGACGTGGAAAACCCTTGCGGGAAAAACCACGGGACGATCGGAGTCCAACCCTGAGAAGCCTCCACTAATGGAATAGAAGAATTACACCCTCTACAAACTCCTCCCGATCCAAATCGGATCCCCACAACACTCAGAGATAAGAACAATGATTACAAGGCTACGAAGAGCGAGAACGACGAGTAGAGATTACCCGAACACGATCTCCTTCGAATGGCGACCTTCAATCCTCCGTCTTCTTCTCCGAAGTTGTAATGGCACTCTTGCCTCCTTCCTCTCTCAAACTTGTGTTCCTTGCGATAATGATTCGTTATGAATTAGGGTTGAGAAAACTCAATATAACTCCCTAATCCCGCAGCAAACCTGGACCGTTGGATTAGATCCAATGATGAAAACTCATCCTAAAATTTGCTTCAGCCCCCGACGACACAGAGTTCGGCCAGAACTCTGTGTCGAGCAAACAGAACCTCACGCCAACATTCTGGAAGCGCCAGACCGAGTTCGGCCAGAACTCGGCCTGGGACCGAGTTCGGGCCGAACTCGGATCCCCTGCTTCCAGCAGCTCCAGCAGCAACAGCAGCAACTTCGTCACCTACTTCCCGAGCTTCTCCGATATCGGACGGCGCTAGTCGCACTCCGGGGTCTTCTCCACATAGGTTGGGAACCCTACCCACTCCAACAAATCTCCCCCTTCACAACTATGGGGAGGATGTCGTCATCCCGACGACCTGCCTGCAGTACTCAAACTTCCCCCTTGGTAGAATCTTCGTAAACATATCAGCTCCGTTGTCATCTGTATGCACCTTCTCAAGCTCCGCGTCCTTCTTCTCAACCACATCCCGTATCCAATGATACCGGGTCTCGATGTGCTTGGACCGGCTATGAAACGTCTGATTCTTCACAAGGTGGATCGTACTCTGACTGGCACAAAGCAAAGTATACTGCTCTTGCTTCAGTCCCATTTCCTGCAGCAGCTTCTTCATCCACAACAGCTCCTTGCAAGCCTCCGTCGCCGCAATGTACTCTGCCTCTGTCGTCGACAAGGCAACACACTTCTGCAACCGCGACTGCCACGATACTGCTCCTTCCGTAAACATCATCACGTAGCCTAAAGTCGATCGCCTCGTGTCTACATCTCCAGCCATATCAGCGTCGGTATACCCAACCAGCTTCGGCTCGTCACCACCAAAGGAAAGTCTCCAACTAGCAGTGCCCTGAAGATATCGTAGAATCCACTTGACCGTACTCCAGTGTACCCTTCCAGGATTTGAAAGATACCTGCTAACCGTACCAACTACATGAGCAATATCTGGCCTCGTACACACCATAGCATACATCAGGCTTCCCACAGCTGAGGCATATGGAACCCGCTCCATATCTTCCTTTTCGTCCTCGGTAGATGGACACTGTTCCTCAGTGAGCTTAAAGTGAGCCGCGAGGGGGGAACTCACTTTCTTCGACCCGTCCATCCCGAAACGCTGAAGTACCCGGTGAATGTACTTCTTTTGGGACAAGTGTAGCAGCTTGGACTCTCTCTCTCGGCTGATCTCCATCCCAAGAATAGTCTTCGCTGCACCCAAATCCTTCATAGAGAAGGCCGCGCCCAGCTGGCGCTTCAACTCCGCTATGCTAGTGGCATTCCGACCCACTAATAGCATATCATCAACATAGAGCAATAAGATGATAAAATCATCATCGGCAAAATACCTCACAAATGCACAATGGTCCGACGTCGTCCATGCATAACCATGCTCCCCATAAATGACTCGAACTTCCTGTACCACTGTCTCGGAGCCTGCTTCAGACCATACAAGCTCTTCCTCAACCGGCAGACCAAATGTGACTTGCCCTTCTCGCAGAATCCCTCTGGCTGCTCCATGTACAACTCCTCCTCAAGATCACCGTGGAGGAATGTCGTCTTCACGTCCATCTGCTCGACCTCCAAGTCCAAACTGGCTGCTAATGCTAGCACCACCCGGATAGACGAATGCTTGACGACAGGCGAAAAGATTTCATCATAATCCACGCCTTTCCGCTGACCGTAGCCTTTGACTACCAGCCTCGCTTTGTATCGAGGGCAAGTAGCATCTTCCGTCTGCTTCACTCTGAACACCCATCGATTCCTCAAAGCCTTCTTGCCCTTTGGCAATCGCACCAGATCATAAATGGAATTGGTGTGCAAGGAACTCATCTCCTCCTGCATTGCCACCATCCACTCTTGCCTATGTTCGTCTTCCATAGCCTCTGCGAAACTTTCGGGCTCCCCTCCGTCAGTCAATAGCACATACTCATCCGGTGAGTATCTCGTAGATGGTCGACGATCCCTGTCACTCCTTTTCAGTGGAGCCACTGGTGCTGGCTGTATACCGACAGCCTCCGCCCCTTCAGGAACTACCTCTCCGGCATGCTCATCCTCCTGGAGGACATCCTGACCACCATCAGCAGGCTGATGATCAAGGTTGGAAGCAACTCCATGTACCGGCTCCCCCATAACTGGATCCTCTGCGATGTCCTCTAGAAACTGCTCGAAGCGAAATAACTCTAACTCAGGCAATTCCTCAGCCTCAGAAGGCGTCTCAGAATCCTGAGTGTTGGTCATGGTCTGATCCTCGACGAATACCACGTCCCTGCTTCTGTAGAGCTTTCCTTCTACTGGGTCGTAGAGTCTATACCCAAACTCATCCCGACCATAGCCGACAAAGACGCATCGCCTCGTCTTCGGCTCAAGTTTGGTCCTCTCGTCCTTCGGTACATGCACGAAGGCTTTACAACCAAACGCCCGCAGGTGACTGTATGACGGCTCTTTCCCGTACCATACTTTATCAGGCACATCATCCTGCAAAGGAGCACTAGGAGACAAATTAATAATATAAGCAGCTGTGAGAAGAGCCTCACCCCAATAACTGCCCGGCAAGTTTGCTTCTGACAGCAAACACCGCACCCTCTCCATCAGTGTCCTGTTCATGCGCTCCGCTACAACATTGAGCTGAGGTGTCTTTGGCGGAGTCTTCTGGTGTCGTATCCCTTGCTCTCTGCAATACGTATTAAAGGGACCGATGTATTCGCCGCCATTGTCGGACCGAACACACAACAACTTCTTGCCCGTCTCCCTTTCAACAGAGGCCTGAAACTCCTTGAAAGTAGACAGCACCTGATCCTTGGTCTTTAAGGCATAGACCCAAACCTTCCTGGAACAGTCATCAATAAAAGTCACAAAGTAAGAAGCACCACCAAGAGATTTTACCTTCATAGGACCGCAGACATCCGAGTGAATCAACTCGAGCAACGCCGGCTTCCTCGAACTTGGGTGACTCTGGAAAGACACCCTATTTTGCTTCCCAGCTAAACAGTGCGTGCATTTCTCCAACTTTGTAGACTTGAGCCCCGGAATCACTTTCATGTTCACCAAGTAGCTCATCCCCTTCTCGCTGATATGGCCGAGCCGCCTGTGCCACAACTCGGTAGACGCATCACTGACTGCGTTCACCTCCTGTGCCCCCTCTGCGCTCCCCTCCATATAGTAGAGACCGGACTTCTTGCTTCCTCTGGCAATCACCATCGAACCTCTGGAAAGCTTCCACTGACTGTTCCCGAAGAGACTGAAGAATCCCTCGTCATCCAACCTTCCAACCGACACCAGGTTGAAACGGATATCAGGGACATGACGAACATCCTTGAGAACAAGAACCGCACACATCTTCGTTCTCAAATGCACATCTCCAACGGCAACCGCCTTCGACACATCTCCGTTGCCCATCTTCAACACGCCACAGTCGCCTGTCGTGTAAGTGGCAAACAGTGCCCTATTGTGAGATACATGTGCTGAAGCCCCTGAGTCCACCAGCCAAGAATTGTCATCGCAGGCGAGGTTAGTAATGACCTCATCACCTACGACGATCACATCGCCTCCATGCACCGAGGCCGCCGCTGTAGTGTTCTCTTCTTGCTTCCCCTTGTCGCCCTTCTTCTCTCTCTTCCAAGCGAAATAATTCCGCTTGATATGGCCCTTCTTACCGCAATGGTAACACTCTGAGTCCTCGTAACGACCCTTGGACTTCCCCCTGCTCTTGTCTCTGCCACCACCTGGACCCCTGCTTTTGCCCCTTCCGCGGCTCTCTGAAACAAGTGCCTCTGAGTGGTGGGATGTGGATGAAGTGCCCTGAGAACGTCTCCGCATCTTTTCATTCAACACCCCGCTCTTGGCAAACTCCAGACTGACCATGCCCTCTGGAGCAGAAGCGATCATAGATACTCGTACGGTCTCCCACGAGTCTGGCAATGTACACAGCAGCCACAGTCCCTGAACTTCGTCGTCGAACTTGACTCCCATAGAAGATAGTTGGTCAACCACGCCCTGGAACTTACTCAAGTGATCCGAAATAGACGCCCCATCCTTGTATCACAGACCCATCATCGTTCGGATCAGGAACAACTTGTTTACCCTGGTCTTCTTCGCATACAAGGATTCCAGCTTATCCCACAACGTCTTCGCGTGCTCAATATTGGCAACGTGATTGTACACGTTCTCATCAACAAACTGCCTTATGTACCCACACACCTGTATGTGCTCGAATGTCCAGTCCTCCTCGGATTTATCACTGGGCCTCTCGGATACAAATACGGGTAGATGCAGCTTCTTGACAAATAGCAAATCTTTCATCTTGCTCTGCCAATAATGATAGTTTGTGCCATTAAGGTTCACCATACACACCGGCTTCGCGTCCATCTCTCCTCTCTGGTTCCTCTGTCAACTCCTGACACCCTTTGAACCCAAAGCTCTGATACCACTCTGTTGGGAAAGAAACGCGGAAACCTTTCCCCAAACCGGAGAGTAACTGCGAGAGGACCGAGCAATACAACGCACGAACCCAAAAACAAACACACAAAACAATCCACGCAGACACAGAGAATTTTTGACGTGGAAAACCCTTGCGGGAAAAACCACGGGACGATCGGAGTCCAACCCTGAGAAGCCTCCACTAAAGGAATAGAAGAATTACACCCTCTACAAACTCCTCCCAATCCAAATCGGATCCCCACAACACTCAGAGATAAGAACAATGATTACAAGACTACGAAGAGCGAGAACGACAAGTAGAGATTACCCGAACACGATCTCCTTCGAATGGCGACCTTTAATCCTCCGTCTTCTTCTCCGAAGTTGTAATGGCACTCTTGCCTCCTTCCTCTCTCAAACTTGTGTTCCTTGCGATAATGATTCGTTATGAATTAGGGTTGAGAAAACTCAATATAACTCCCTAATCCTGCAGCAAACCTGGACCGTTGGATTTGATCCAATGATGAAAACTCATCCTAAAATCCGCTTCAGCCCCCGACGACACAGAGTTCGGCTAGAACTCTGTGTCGAGCAAACAGAACCTCACGCCAACATTCTGGAAGCGCCAGACCGAGTTCGGCCAGAACTCGGCCTGGGACCGAGTTCGGTCCGAACTCGGATCCCCTGCTTCCAGCAGCTCCAGCAGCAACAGCAGCAACTTCGTCGCCTACTTCCCGAGCTTCTCCGACATCGAACGGCGCTCGTCGCACTCCGGGGTCTTCTCCACATAGGTTGGGAACCCCACCCACTCCAACAAGTTAATCCATAACATTCCTAATCCCTTCATATTCAACATTAATTAATGAAGATAAAGAATATGTTTCAATTTAAATCATCACACATATGACCTATGTTTGGAATAAAATTGCTATTTGTCAAGTTAGGCCCAACTTTACAACCTTGTAGCACATCATTACAAGTATAATAAGACAACCAATGTAAGACACAATCAGACAACCAATGTAAGACACTGTCAGTTTCATGAAATGAATCCCCTTACATATGACATGATGGGGCTGTTACATAGGATACGTCTAAATCGATATAGTGTGTGTGCAATCGTGTCCAAATAGTATAATGATATACTCGTGTCTGAACAGTATTTTGACTCTATCATCATATTCCTTAGATAATCGATCAGCAAACATCCAAGACTTATCCATAATATTAGTATCTACAAATATGGAACAGAAAAAAAATAAGTTAATTGATTTTTAAAGTTAACCGAATTCTATAAACTATAAAATTCCAAAAGACATTAGTTTGTAAGTTTACCTATGGTTGTAGAGGCACGACTGTCGACAAGTCGCAGATGGCAGTGTAATGAGTTAGGCGAGGCGTACGCTCGGCCTGAGGGGATGCTGTCGAGATCTCCTACTGGATCTAGACAAGATGAGATAATAAAGAAGGCGATGGGGCAGCGACCACGAATTGGAGTCAGATCTGTTGAGATGGAGGGGGGTCGTCGACGCGGAGCCGAGGAGGTGTTGATGGAAAATCGGCTAGAAAAGGCCACGGGTCGACGGTGGCAGCACTGTCAGGAAGTTTGATGGGGCAACGGCCACGAGCCCGTCGGATGGGGGCAGCAGCCACGAGTTGGAGCCCGTCGACTTCTCCAGTCGACATTGGTTTAGTCGAGAAAATAAGGATTGGTGAACGCCGGTTAGAGAAGTCTACAAGGAAGCTCGATGGATAGATGGCCAGTAGAGGGTTCGTGGAGGAAGAAGAAGGGTGTTCAGGTTGATTGGGATTGAAATGGGATTTGGGAGGAAACAAGAAATCATAGACCTAATTATGTGTAAGAAATTAAGAGAGAGAGAAAGAGGATTCCACCAAGATAGTATATAAGCAATTAGGAATAAAAGATTAAGAACAAATCTCAAACATATATTCCACATCTTTTTTTCTATACATAAAAGATGACATGCATAAATTTCTTTAAGGACCCTTATTTTTTTAATTGTCATCTTAATATACTTTTATGATATTATGTTTTTTAATGTCATTGATTACGTTATTAATGACAATCATCTAATGATGCGACATTAAAAATAATATTAATAATATTTTTTTATGAGTGTCATCTATGAAGTGTCATTGTTAACGATTTTTGTAGTAGTGAAAACTGTTTGGATAACCATACCCTTACATCAGATAACACCTTTACATTGTTTCCAATGAGCAAGATGTCATCCACATAAAGTACTAGGAACACCACCATATTTTCGTCACACTTTCTGTATACACATGATTCATCCTGACATTGATCAAATCCATAGAATTTTATTACCTAATCAAAACATATGTTCTAAGATCTGGAAGCTTGCTTAAGTACATAAATGGACTTCTTGAGCTTACAAACAAGATGCTCCTGGCCCTTTTCAATGAACCCGTCTGGTTGCTTCATATAGATGTCTTCCTCAAGACTTCTATTAGGGAAAGTTGCCTTGACATCCATTTGCCAAATCTCATAATTGAGATGAGCTGCAATAGATAAAAGAATCCGGATAGACTTAAGCATGGTTACAGGAGAAAAGGTTTCCTCATAATCGATACCCTCTATTTGAGTAAAACCTTTTGCTACAAGCCGAGCTTTAAAGGTTTCAACCTTACCGTCTAATCCTTTTTTTCTCTTATAGACCCACTTGCATCCAATGGCTTTTACACCAACGGGTGGTTCTACAATCATCTAGACCTAATTAGAATCCATAGATTTTATTTTAGATATCATTGCTTTTTGCCAAGACTCTGCATCTTTATCTTAGAGTGCTTCATTGTAGGTACAGGGATCATAATCTTGTTCCTAAGGGACGAAGTCTGACGACTCTCCCAAGAACATATATCTATCAGGTTGTATCACAACCCTCCCACTACGACGAGGCACTATCGGTTGTGGTGTAACATTTGTGACACGTTGTGCAGTTATTTGTGGTTCATCCTCTTGTACTGTTGGTACTGAAGTACTTGGCGTCTCACGTCTCAGTTCTTCTAGAACAACTCTACTTGTGGGTTTATGGTTCATCACAGAGTCTTCCTCTAAGAATCAGGCATTGGTGCTAACAATGACCTTCTAATCCTTGGGACTATAAAATAAACCTCCTTTCGTTCCTCTTGGATAGCCTACAAACAAGCGTACTTCTGTACGAGATTCCAACTTATCTGCTTTTCCATTCAGCACATGTGCTGGACTACCCCAAATGCGAACATGTTTCAGACTAGGCTTACGCCCAATCCACAGCTCTGTGGGAGTAAAAGGTACTGACTTAGAAGGAACCAAGTTCAAAATATAAGCTACAGTCTCTAAGGTATATCCCCAAAATGAATCTGGTAAATTCGAATAACTCATCATTGATCTAACCATCTCCATAAGAGTTCTATCCCTTCTTTCGGCTACACCATTCTGCTGGGGCATTCCAGGTGCAGTCAAATGGGATGCAATCCCAGCCTCTGGTAAATAATCCCTAAACTCTCCAAAGAGGTACTCGCCACCACGATATGATCATAATGACTTGATACATTTTCTATGACGTTTCTCCGTTTCAGCCTTGTACTCTTTAAATTTCTCAAAGCACTCAGACTTACGGCGCATCAAATAAATGTATCCATACCTTGAATAATCGTCAATAAATATGACAAAATATTCAAAGCCACCTCTAGCTTGGATAGTCATGGTCCACACAAATAAGAATGAACCAATTCCAACACATCTTTGGCCCTATACCCCTTTGCCGTAAAAGGCCTTTTGGTTATTTTACCTTCCAAGCAGGATTCACAGACTGGTAGTGCCTCCACTTCCAATGAACTCAAAGGTCCATCTTCAACCAGTCTTTGAATCCTTCTTAGGTTAATATGCCCCAATCGCAAGTGTCAAAGATATGTTTGGTTCATACAAGAAGGTTTTTTTCTCTTATTTAAGTTAGATGACATATTATTCATTTCCATAAGTTGCATTGTCGGCGAAATAGGATTAATGACATACAAATTATCAACCAATGCACCAGAACAGATAAAATGTTTATTCTTTCTAATAACAATATTGTTATTAAAATAAACTGAATATCCATCCTTAACTAACATAGAAACAGAAACTAAATTCCTTCTAAGTGAAGGTGCATAAAGACAATCTCTCAATGTCAAAGACTTATTTCTACCAAAAGATAAAGTAACAACTCCTAATGCAACGACCGATACTTTTGTAGCATCACCCATGAACAAGCATATCTCTCCATTACTAAGCCGTCTGGTTTCCTGGAACCCCTGTAATGTATTGCAGACATAATTAGTGGCTCATGTATCTACACACCAGGTGCCGGTGGATAACACCGCTAAACATGTTTCAACTACTAGTAAATGAGATATACCTTCTTTGTTCCCTTGTTTGAGAAGTGGACAATCAGTCTTCCAATGTCCCATGCCCTTCTTTGCTGAGTTTGTCTATTTCTGAATGTTATTCTTCTTCTTACCACCTTTTGGCTTAGAAGTAGAAGCATTTTTAGAAACAAAAACATGACCACTCTGCCCAAAGAGAGATTCAGCATCCTGTAGCTCTTTTGCAAGTTCTGTCAAACTATACAACCTTTGTTCATGTTGTAATTAAGGCAGAAATTATCAAAACTTTTAGGCAGAGTCCCAAGAATGATATCGACCTGGGATTCCCCATCAATTTTAGCTCCAAGCATCTCCATCTCATTCAGATGACCCATCATCTTGAGAACATGATCCCTTACTGGTGTACCCTCAGCCATTTTTGTATTCATCAAACATTTTATAGTAAATTGCCTAGCTGCTCTACTCTGATGACCGAAGAGTTTCTTGAGGTTATACATCATGTCATAAGCAGTGGCCATGGCCTGATGCTGATGTTGCAGTACATTTGACATAGATGCTAGAATGTAACACCGCGCCATCTCATCTGCCTTTTTCCACTTCTTATAAGCCTCTCTGACCTCTTCATCAGAGTTAGCATCAGGCTTAGGTGGGCATTCCTCAACAAGTACATATTTGTACTCCTCAGCAGTCAGAACAATATTCAAATTACGTTTCCAGTCAATATAATTAGGTCCAGTAAGTTTGTTTTCTTTAAGAATCACCATAAGTGGACTGAAAGAACCCATTTTTAAAATTCTGAGAATCACATAAATAAAATTATGTAGGGCAAAAAAACTTTTTGAATTAACTAAATATTGATTCCCTCAAAACAATAATAAGAAATTCACCAACACCTTAAACACCATGAATTTAGCATGCCACGATAGTGTGGACGTATACAAATTCAACTTTTTTCAAGTAGGTTTTTCTTATTAATTTTACTATCATGTCAACATAACTTTATGACAAATAAAATTAATATGCTGGTCTTGCTCTGGTCATACAAATAATAGCAGTGACTCCGATGGAGAGGATACCATTATTTGTATCTAAGTGTATACCATTACTTAATACAAAGTCCATTACCTTGTAATGAGTTCCTTTAGATGGAGAAGTGAACACATACTAGGTAACTTTCTACAATTATCCCTAAGGAAGTTTGTACTGGTGATCCATAATTATACTCATCCGATATGGAGGAAAGTACTATAGCTAACACGCAAGTATAATTACATCACCTACAAACCAGTAATGGAGACCATAGGATTTAAACTAAATAAATATCCTCTCCCACTTAGTTATTTAACAATGAGGGTTTTCTGTTAGTTGATATTATGTCCATGTTGTCCATTATTAATGTAGGCTTGGTTTTTCAAAAAAAACAACCACACAATAATAAACATGCATAATCAGAAAAAACAAAATGACAAAAATAAGAGAAAATATCCAACTATTATGGTCATCTTTGCTGCTCCGTCCTCAACTATCCAAATCCAAAATCTGGCGCTGCGCAGATCTATTCGGGGTTCGACCTACTTAAAATCATCTGTCTGCCTCTGGATTCCTTCATTAAAAATCATCGAAAATCATATGTCTGCCTCTGGACTGCTTAAAACCAGCATCTCGTCCGACGTCAGAAACAGCCACCACCGCCATCATAATTGATAAAAAAAATTCAAATTACATCAATCCTATGCCTCCCGAAGGAGTTCACACATAATCTAGATTGCAAAATTAAAATAATAAGCACGATCAACCCTCATGATTTTAATTACATCCACAGCAACAACAACATCCACGACATGTCAGTGGTTTAAACAACACAATCAAAAACATGCATTGGACTATAATAGTTGGATCTAAGATGGCTGTAAAACCGAGTTGGAACAGATCTACATCTACCGACTATTATACAGTACAGGTTTTATTGGACAACATGGACGTATCAATCAATAAGTAGATCTAAAGTGGCTTTGATACCGATTGATGGAACTGGGGATTCCCAGGACCCTTCCTTTGGTGTGCGTATTGATCGATAGAAAGTTAAACAGATCTAATACGTGTTCTAACCCTTCATAGGCGAAAACTAGGGTTCACGAATTATACCTGCGGTGGAAAGGAGACAAGTAATTCCTGACAATCTCGAGCGGACGACCCCAAGATCTTCTGCACGTATTCCTTCCTAGAGTTGGACGTCGTGTGGGCGACGATCTCCCAACCTTTTCTTCTCCTTGGCAGCCCTCTCTTTCTCTCCTTTCGTGAATCACGAATTTAGAGAAAGTTTCAGAATTCTGATCGGTAATATGGCGGCCAGAGAATAGAGGATATATATAGGCTACGACAGGGACCATGAGGAGAAATTAGGGTTAGGCCTCCTAACGGATCTGGATATCCTGTGTTCAGCCCGAATACACAATCCAGGCCCATTAACAATAGCTCGGTCCACTAATGAGCTATTGCTGCACTACCTCCCTAATCCCAAATTATGTTTGTGGGCTCCTTTTATTATATGCTCATTTGGCTCCCCATGTTAAGATATCGTATGTCCGTCGATCAAATTAAGTTACTGACAACTATATTGATTCGATATCTTTTATCCTTAAGTAGTACAGCTCAACTTTATTTGTCATGTCAGATATAATCCACCTGCAGGGTTTACTTGACAATCTTTATGAGCTCCTTAAGGGGACATCATCAACCCGATGTATCAGGACATGGATTCCATTTATAATCAACATCTCATCATACATACAATGCTATTACCCAATTCATAGAGGTTGTTGATCCATAATGAATCTCACTCTTTTATGAGTCAAAATAATGCACACTGCATATACATGTCCGTTGTTATATCCGGGTTAAGAGCACAAGCATCCATAATAACAGAGGTGTTTGTTCTCTTATGTAGTCAGTACAAAGAGAACAACCTCAAGTGGTCCTGTTCAATACACACAAAGTGTACTAGTGTAAACCTATTGTCAAGATAGACTAATACCAGATTACACTAAAACCTTTCCAATAGATTGTCCAAGTCCATCTAGGTTGTGAACTATTTATATACTGCATAGGGAACTGATAATATGATCTTCTGTGTGACACCACATACCATTTTATCTATAATATAGAATATCAGACATTTGCATTAACACTTGCAACAAATACAATATGCAAACATTTGCCCATATGGTTCTTATTCAAAATTTAAGAAAATAAGGTTACTAAAAAAGTGATGCTTTTAGTATATAACCCTAACACAACGTCGGTGCCACTCATGACAGAATATGGTGAGATCATGTGGGTCCATCCAGACCTTGTGCAAGAAATGACGCCAGGGGTGGTGTCTTCCAAAGTAAAAAGGGGCGAGAAATACAAATCATGCCATATGGTGTCTTCTTCCATTTATGAAGTTCTATCAGGCGAGACCCGATCTGGAAAGACCTACCTACGGACTCATGACCCCGTACAAGAAGATACAGTACCTTCTCAAGCTTCTGCTGCCCCCACAAGTTCAGAAGCTGGTTTATCTAAGTCCTCAACTACCGACAAAGCTAAGAAGAAGAAGATGCAATTTGACAAGTCTCTGAAGGCACCAACTCTCGAAGGCATGGATCAGCCTTACAACTTTGACATACTGGCACAGCTGTCCAATACACCTGCCAGGTTGTCTTTGTTCGATCTATTTTGACTCTCTAAAGAGACGCAGAAATCCTTAAGTGAGGCATTACTACATGCCGACTCTTATCTTGCTGAAGTCAAAGCCCCTGCTGAAGATCCCGTCTCCTGTCCTCACTGTCATAGCACTATGGAAGTGGTTCCCAGCATCACCTTTTCACAAGAATATATGCTACTAAAAAATAATTGTCATGATAGACCTCTGTACTATACAGGGTATATTTGGGCGATTAAGGTAGATCGGATGCATATCGATCCAAGTTCCTCCTTCAGCATCATTCCTAGAAGTCTACTCTAAATTCTAGGGATCCCTCTGTACAATCTATCTTCAACCAATACAACTATCATAGCTTTCAATGCTGGAAAAAGTCACCCGCTGGGCATGATCCGTCTCAAGTGCCAGATTGGTGATCTCTGAATAGAGGTTTCTTGCTATGTAATCGACACCACTATGTCCTACAAAATTTTGTTAGGACGTCCGTGGATACACAAAAACATGATCGTTCTTTCTACCCTTCACCAGTGCTTCAAGTACAACAACAACGTTGTCATCGTGAAGATGGAGTTTGCCGATGTTGATCCTTTTAAGGGTATTGAAGCCTACTATGGAGATTCGGTACTTTACCAATCTCAGCCCTCCAAGGATGACGACAATGAAGCTGACGATGAAGCTGAAGTGAGTTCATCCGCCAGTGATGGTCCCCTGGTTATCCGAGTCAAAGGACGTAGTACTCCAAAAAGTACTCCAAAGCCTCTCACAATTCGGGTCAAAAAGAAGAATCTTGATAAGGTCAAACCATTGACCATCACTCTCCGCAAAACAACTCGAGTGGAACCTGCTAAAGTCCGTCCTCCCAATCCTGACGAGTTACCCTATGTGGTGAACTTGGCCAAGTCTGTGGCTCCTGTTCCAGACAATTATCCCCTCAATGAGTATATCAATACTCAAAATAATATACCTTCAGTGGATGATGTTATCCCTGAAGAAGAACTTGCATATTTTCTAAGTAAAGGTTTATCTTTGAATTACTCCGATGTCTATCAATCAGTAAACCAGTATATAGATATGATATATGCACTAGAGCATGGCATAGGACCACATCTCTGCATGTAGGTCACGACGTCTCGTCTGCGGAAAAAAGTTTGGCCAGAAGATATCCACTACTTCATCGTTCCAGCTAAAAAGAAGGGTGAATAATTGATCATCTTCGGTCGAATAATTGGCGAAAGAAAGTTCATTCTAGACTCTACTTCTCCCAACCACAATACTGAAGCTGACTATGATTCTGGAAAATGCAACTTCACCGATATAGTTGGCAGGCCAAGAACATCATCCAGAATATGGGATATGATATAAAAAGCGACCAGGGACTAAACTACGGTCAAGGGCGACGATTGCCAATACGTCACTTTGCTCCTTCCGGCAAACCCGAGAACTATTATCAACAAAACGGTGTTGGTTTGGGTTACGTTACACCTCCAACAACTCCTGAAGGATCAAACGTCGAAGTGGATCATTGTTCTCATTCTTCTGATTCCTGCCTCTGGGATTCAGACTCCACCATTGGAGACATGTTCAAAGCAACTTTGTCTATCAACATGGTGTCAGTTGACCAAATTACAGACGATGTCCAATCAATCGAGCTTGAACAAAGGTCTCAAAAGATGGATACTATGTTAGAGTTATGTTTCAAACAACGTGAACCACCTACTGAAGACGAAGTCGTCCAAGTTCATTTAGGAGAAGAATCATCTCTTAAACCAATCTTCATCAGCAAAAGTCTGTCCGACGAAGAACGATAATCCCTTATACAGCTTATAAGAGAATACATTGACGTCTTTGCATGGAGCTATGAAGATATGCCAGACTTGGACCCTAAAGTTTCTATGTACCGCCTAAATATCTCATCCAAAGCTAAGCCAGTGAAGCAGCAGCAACGACGGTTTCGACCAGATATCATGGAGGCCATCGAGAGTGAAGTCAAGAAGCTTATTTCAAGCGGGTTCATTCGCGAAGAACAATACCCTGACTGGGTTCGCTAACATTGTTCCAGTTATGAAAAAGAATGGTAAAGTTCGAGTCTGTATCGATTATCGTAATTTGAACTCTGTATGCCCGAAAGATGAGTTCCCTCTACCGATCACTGACAAAATGATCGACAATCTTGGGACTTCGAATGGATGTGCTTCTTGGATGGGTTCTCAGGCTACAACCAGATCAAGATGTTCTCCGACGATGAGAAACACACATCTTTTCGAACACCGTTGGGGTATACTACTATACGGTGATGTCCTTCGGATGGAAAAATGTAGGGGCAACATCCCAGCGCGCTATGAACACAATTTTTTGCGATCATTTTTACAAAACAGTAGAATGCTACGTAGACGATATCGCAGTTGAAAGTCGTCTCAGGGTCAACCATCTCCAAGATTTGAGAATGGTGTTCGAACTAATACGTGCACACTAACTAAAGATGAATCCAACTAAGTCTTTTCTGGGAGTCTCCAGCGGCAAGTTCCCTGGTTTTGTTATCACATCAAAGGATATACATCTTGACCCGGAGAAAGTGAAAGCTATCCTCGATATGCATCCCCTAAGAATTCTTAAAGAGCTATGCGGACTTCAAGGAAGGTTAGCCTACATTAGTCGATTCATTTCAAATCTTTCTGGAATGTGTCAACCGTTTACTCAGCTCATGAAGAAAGGAGTATCTTTCGTCTGGACTGAGCAATGTCAATGCGCATTCGACGACATCAAGAAGTATCTCACAAGCCCCACAGTATTGATGGCTCCAGTAATGGGAAAGCCTTTCTTGTTATATGTCTGTGCTATGGATCATTTCCTTGGTGCCCTATTAGCTCAGAAGAATGAAGGCGACCATAAACAAGCAATCTACTACCTCAGCCGCACGATGGTGGGTGCCGAGCACAGATACGCACCTGTGGAAAAGAAAAATCTCGTACTGGTATTTACTATCCATAAGACACGTCACTATGTGTCTTGGGCAGATAATCCACATCATATCTAAAGTCAATCCTCTCATAATACTCATAACTAAACCGGGTTCTCTTAATTCCTGTTTTGCTATATGGGCAATGCTGTTGAGTCCATAACATATGTTGTTCGTCCCTCAGAAGAAAGTAAAAAGCCAAGTATTAGCTGATTTCTTAGCAGCTCATCCGGTGCCAGAATCTTCCAAACTCTACGATGAAATCTCGGATGAAGTAGTGGAGTCTAATACTACAACTGAGGAAATTCCTATTTGGCGAATATTCTTTGACGGTGTATCAAAAACAGGACCTAAGGGGAATATCGTGGCCGGAGTAGGCATCGTGCTTGTGTCACCCGACCATCTGGTTATACACCGTGCATATTCTCTCGTGGAACCTTGCACTAACAACGTGGCCGAATATAATGCCCTACTGATCGGCCTTCAACTAGCAAAACAACTGGGAGTTGACTATCTAGAAGCTTACGGCAATTCTAAGCTAATAGTTAGTCAGGTCCGAGGGGATTATGAAGTTCGTCACGAAGAT
This sequence comes from Iris pallida, assembly GCA_029216955.1. NCBI lineage: Eukaryota > Viridiplantae > Streptophyta > Magnoliopsida > Asparagales > Iridaceae > Iris > Iris pallida. Next base: position 108,336 of record JANAVB010033879.1, read on the forward strand.
CTCATCCCATATCACAAAGCGACAATCAAATTGGCTTCTACTTTCGCTGGATTCTTCATCGAGCACGTGCCTCGATTACAGAATATAGAAGCAGATGCTTTAGCAGGTCTTGCTGCTTCCTTGACCGTCTCTACTAATACTTAGTATTCGATTATAGTGTCTGGTCGAGAATTATTCTGTGTGAAAGATGCCTTTCATATTCATCACAGTTACGCAACAGAAACAAATGTCGACGTTAAAGACTGGAAATTTTCTTTCATAGACTACGCCGTCTACGGAATCCTCCCTAAGGACCCAAAGGAAGCAGTGTCTGTCCAAAGGCGATCCCTCAGATTTTACTATGATACAACTGCCAAAATACTATACCGACGCTCTAACGATGGACTACTGTTACGATGTTTATCAAACACAGAAGCCAAACATGTACTCCGTGAGGCTTATGACAAAATTTGTGGTACACATCAACCAGGCCCCAAATTACAGGATCGTCTCAGACGAATGGGTTATTATTGGCCCACGAAGATAGCAAACGTTGTTGAATATAAAATAAAGTATAGGGCTTGTCAGTTCCACACTGACTTCATTCATCAACCTTCGGAGTTTCTACACCCGACGGCAACATCTTGGCCGTTTGAAGCCTGGGGTATGGACGTCATAGGCATCCTCCAGAGGACATCGGTTTATCCTGGCTATAACCGATTACTTCTCCAAATGGACGGAAGCTATACCGCTCATCAAAGTAAAGACGTCGAACGGGATCAGTTTTATTAAACATCATGTTATCTACCGCTTCGGCCTACCTCGCAGGATCATCCATGATAATGGTCCACAATTTGCGAGCCATGTATTCTATTGATTCTGTGATAAGAATCGAATTCAGAATATAGCCTCTACTGCTTACAATCCAGCGGCTAATGGGTTAGCAGAAGCCTTCAATAAGACTATCATCAAACTTCTCAAGCAGTTCGTGTCTTCAAACAAGCGCGGTTGGAATTAGAAGCTCGGCAAATGTCTATGGGCCGATCGTACAATGGTCCGGACTCCAACAGGCAGTACGCCATTCTCTCTGGTTTATGGGAGTGAAGCAGTTCTTCTCCTAAAAATCCAGATTCTCTCTCTTCGAGTAGTCCTAGCCAGTGAGTTGACTGCCGAAGAAAGTTACCGTCTGCGACTATAAGCACTGGAAGCGCTAGACAAAAAATGCTTATTAGCTTAATAGAGTATTGAGCTATACCAAGCATGCCTTTCCAGAGCCTTTAATAAAAAGGTGAAGGAAAGAATCTTTCAAGTTGGTGATATGGTCTTAGCAGTGAGAAGACCAATGGTCATGACACACAAGACAAAAGGAAAATTCTAGCCTAAATGGGAAGGTCCTTTCGTTATACAATCAGTGTATTCTAACGGTACGTATCGACTAACCAAGCATGATGGTGACTTGATCATGATGCCGATCAACGGCAAGTTCCTGATGAAATATTATGTGTAACCTTCATGAACAACATTCACATATACCCTGTTTCAGTCATATAAATGTATAGTGTAATGTTTATGTGATTCGAAAAAAACCATCTAACTATTTTTCATATTTCAAGTGTCTTGAATATGCCATGGATAATAGGCCCTTTAAAAAGAATCCCCAGTAGAATTATCTCCATTTTGGATTCTGCCCAAACTTGATCTGACGTAAACAAGTCACGTCCATATTACCTCTGAACTGTTTTTCGATAATTATTTCCCCAGTGGGATAATTAAGAAACATTTTGCCACGTCCATATAACCTATAAGCAAAGCATTCGTCAAAGATAATCACGTCCATATTACCTCTGAACTATCCACTCCTATCTAATATTATATATTCGTCCACGTCCATATTACCTCTGGTCAGATATAGAACATTCTCTGCTATTACATCCATATTACCTCTATTAGCAGCTTCTTTCAACTTATTATCTATACTCAAGAACCTTGAATATAAAATGGATAATAAGTCCATATCAAATTCTCCAGCGGAATACCCACCAAAAATATCCTTACTATGTCCACATTACCTCTAGTTCTGATATTTCACAAACTTCATTCATGAATTTTGAAAGCCAAAAGATTCTTTATTAAAAACATCTATCAAAAGACGGAGAAAAAAAGATACAGGAGTCTTGACGGCTAAAACAGACAATTACAAACAAAAGACTTAAGGGATACATAATCGATTGATGTTATCCCTCAGAGCCTTGATTTTAGCTTAAGATTTGACAGTGGCACGACAACGTACTTTTTTCTGCCGAGCAGCTTCATCCTCTAAAGGAATCAGTTTCATATGCTCCTATTCCAACTTCACCAGCTGAGCCTTCAATTGGTCTAAAGTTATGGCAGTCGCAGCAGCCTGAACCACGTAGTCTCCCTGCCCAGATGCGACTGTTCGCAAGTCAGCCTCAAGCAGAGCAATCTTTTCGTGAAGCTGCACAATCTGATTGTACTTTTCAGCGATCTGGATGGCCAGCTTATTCTTTGAGGCAATACGAGCCCTACCGGCAGCATCAAACTGTTCATAATGATCAGCCAGCATACTGATCTCTTTAGCCAGCGCCTCCTTCCTCGCCTAGAAAGTAGCTTTCTCCTCCTCAATTGCCACAATCAGAGCCACGTCCTCCTCAAGAAACAATTATGTTGGGCTTCACTGACTGACCTTTCAGAGTTTGGCCATATGATTTTCCAGGTCAACCATGACCTTCCTTAAAGCATTAGCTCGCTCTTCATAGCCAGCAATGCTTTCAAGAGCTGTCACCTGGCATTCAGCGACAGCCTTTACAGGCTCGAAGGCGGCATTTCGGTTCAAAACTCTAGGAAGCTTTACTTTCAAAACGGAGTAGAAAGCTCTTACGACTTCCTGAGCGATCTCACCATCTTCAGAAGAGGTCATTAGAGATAAAGCTTGATGTGGATCTTCTGTCCCAGGGAGAGCTACTTGGGAGGAAGCTAAACCTGACAAACAAAGCAATATACATATCAGTAACAAAAAAACTTACTAAAAGAAGGAGTTGTAAGTTCATATCTCCTGCCGGCTCAATATCAACTGGAACTGCAGAAATAAGAGCAGATCCCGGTCGCTCACTGTCAACATCAGCCAACGCAGCATTAGGCTGCTTGCCTTCCACGGTCCCAGCTGGACCCGAAGTAGATTTAATAATGGCCGCTTCAACGGGCTGATCAAGAACTTTTTCAGTAACCATTGTCGATTTACTGGAAGAACCAAGGGCAGCTTTCTATCTAGCCCCGGTATCTGTAGCAGCCTCCATGCTTTGTTTCCTCTCCTTGTCTACAAGGGAATATAAGACGAGAGTCAGCCTAACCAGTTGCACACAAAATTAAAGTCAAAAAATCTCATCCGAAGGAAAGTACAAGAATGACATACCCAGAGGAGGGTGAGCTGATTGGATTTGATTTTCATCTAAATCTTTCATCATAGCTCCTATCGCAAACATATCCCCCAAAGAAATGTCATAGGAGGGACTGGCTTTCTGATCGCCATTATGGTCTGGCCCTTCACCCTGATCATCCCTTTGCTAAAACCATAAAACTGAAGAAGAACCGCCTTCATCCATCGGTTGAGGACGAGCAGGGGACAATGTTGTTATGTCTACCTCCTCAGATGAAAAAGCACCTGCTGCGGTCATGACTTCAACGTCCTGCACAAAGGATAAACGTAATGGTGAGAAAGCTTCCAACGGTTTGACCAAAATAGCTATGGATTCTAAGAAGGGATCTACCTCCCGAATGGTAAGGGCCCGCGACGATGTTACACCTCTCCCGGTCTACCGGAAAGATCTTCTGGGAGTAGGCGAGTTGGCGCTCACATCCATGACCTTCTTTCTCCCTCTGGAAACAACAACCTTCTTCCTTTTGGATCGTTGAACCATCTCAGTGGAAGCTTTCGTCTTGTGAGGAATATCAGGAAGAGGTTCTTTAGTATCCTCTCTCGGAGGTGCTGTAACAACCAGTTTCTCAAGAGCGACTCTCTGCCGTAGCGCTGTAGCCAGCTCAGCTGAGGGTGCGGTACCTTCCCTTCTGTGATCCCCCATTGCGCGCACTCGTCCTATATCGACAAGAGTGGGGGCAAGCCTAGTCCCCTATATTAAACTCTGCTTATGGTCATACCGAGAATGAAGGATATTGATATGAATATAGAACTTGGCAGCAGCAAAGAGCATATGGGTTTCAGGCTTATCTTCTGGCAAGGTAAAAATTGCTCCCGTACATCCAGCGTTGTTGTAGTCCCATGCACGTTCCCTGTCGATCAAGTTCCCTATCAAATGTAGATGAGGCCTGGGGTTGCCCAAATGTGTCACGCCACAGAACCAGAATACTGGAGAGCGGGGGCAGACATAGCCAGCTACGGATATTGAAATGGAAACCACCTCGATATATGGTCACGGCTGTCTAGATATGTGAGGGTTTTCTACAAGCCAACAGTCTCTTATGATCATGAACAAGCCTAGTGTCTCAATCACCACAAGTAAGTAAAGTCGCAAGATGTATGATCATTAAATATACAATAATAAGGCGTCCCAAATATTACATATTCAGCTGATCATGAAGCTAGTCATTACAAAATGTTAGGACTAGCAAGAGTTTAGTCATACATGATCAACCCTAGGATTTGTTAATCATGTTTACAGCCTGTAGGCAGACAGTAAGTAAAGTGCATCGAGCTAACAGGTGCTCGTCGGCTAAACGCCTCAAAAGAATAGTTTTACAAAAGAATGAGCGAAACAAAATAGAAAACCCACTCGTAGCCCGGGTTCCTTCTAGTCGCCACCATTGGGCTGGAAGCTTGGTAGATCCTCGGGAGCTGCTCCGAAATCTGGCCACACAAAACCAGCTGGGTCAACCCCAGAAAGAGCAAGTGCCACAAGGGGGCCACGAAATAAGAACAAAAGCCAGCAATTAGCACAGAAAATCTAATATTAAAACTAAAATTACGAAAACATGGCAGGGTGATATACGACGAGATAACCATGGAACTATTCTAATAGCAAGGTTACAACCCGTAAACCAAACAAGGACGGGGGTTGTAACCCTTCATCTGAACAGAGCTTGGTTTCCTACCATTTATCGGCAAGATAATAATGCGAGAAATCAAGACAAGGAGCAATCTTGTACTGGATCAAGACATGGCTAAACTGGTTATACCTCATTCAATCAATCACGGCCAAGCAGATACTACGGCTTACTACTTTAACTAACTAGGGTTATCACAGGCCTAATTACTAACAAGATGCAGTGAGATTGTTCCACAGCCACAAGCCCTGCAGACCATCCAGGCTACCCAGGACGAAAGATTAGGGTTGAATTCAGGTGGGTACATCGTCCAGGAGACAAATGTACCCTTAGGTGACTTAGAGGGTGCAACACGCGACGGTGTGCTGGAAATGTGCCCTACTCGACGGCAGGCTACAGATTCCAAGAGCGCCCAGGTAACGGGATTGCCTGTGGCTGTGTCATCTCTTCATGACTACTGTGTTATTCTAGTTATTAACCTTAATCCATTTTAGTAGGTGCTCCTGACCGTGGTACTCAGGAGTCCCATCCTAGACATGATACAAGACAGGACAAGTGGATTTAACAAGCAAGCAAGAAGAACCACCCACGGTGTCAAGGCAGGTCAAGTTAAATAATCAAGATAAATCATGTCAGGGTACTTGTCAGGAGTGCGCCACGATGGGCCACTATCATGTCAGGTTGGTCATGTCAGGAGTGCACCACCACGGGTCACTGTCGTGTTATGCTAGTTCCTTGTCATATCATGCCATGTACAATAGTCATTCCAAACATATTTAGTAAAATCAAGTTCATGACAAAAGGCGTAACGATATAAAATGGGCATAAAATATCTAATAAAATATCAATATATAGGGCTATAGAAGAGCCAAGCTTAAAGAAATAAGACCAAAACTCCAAGAGCCAATCGGTTAAACAAGGGGTCAGGGGAGCAGCGTACGAAAAAGTCACGCACGCTGAGAGAGCAATGTACGTGAAAAGTCACGCACGCTACAGGGAGCAGCGTAGGTGAAAAGTCACGCACGCTGAGAGAGCAGCGTAGGTGAAAAGTCACGCACGCTACAGGGAGCAGCGTAGGTGAAAAGTCACGCACGCTGAGAGAGCAATGTTCGTGAAAAGTCACGCAAGCTACAGGGAGCAGCGTAGGTGAAAAGTCACGCACGCTGAGAGAGCAATGTTCGTGAAAAGTCACGCACGCTACAGGGAGCAGCGTAGGTGAAAAGTCACGCACGCTACAGGGAGCAGCGTAGGTGAAAAGTCACGTACGCTGAGAGAGCAATGTACGTGAAAAGTCACGCACGCTGAAGGAGACACGCTTCCAACAAGAAGCGTACTCAAGATTGCGTACGCACGCTAAAGAGCGCGCGCAGCTCAGTGTGCGTAAGCTAAACAGCTCTGCACACTGCTCACTGTCTTCTCCAACAGCAAGAACACCATGGATGAACCCAAGGCTTCAAAGCATCATAACTTGGCCATCCGAACTCCAAATCCAGATTTCCAAAGTTCCAACTAGGGTAGAATTGAATGCTCTTCTACATGGAAACATCAAAAACCCATAAAATCCAACTTAAAGTGATCAAACCATACAAAATCCAAAAATAGAAATAACTTAGATCTAGAGCAAAGGAGACTTCAAATCACAAAATACCAAGTTCTAATGTTGATCACCATGTCCTAATCTAGCTAATGGACAAGAAAAAGATGGTTCTCATGTAGTGGCAAGATGCACTTGCCTAGGGTTAGGAGAGTTGTGTAGAGGAAGGAGAAGAAGAAGAAGAAGAAAATTTATGGAGGAAGTAATGAAGAGAGAGAGTGGTTGGTGGTGTTATAAAGTGGGGGAGTTGTGGTGGGTTGAGGGTGGAGTGTAGGGCTAGGGTGTTCCAACACATAAAACCGAACAAAACCGAACCATCCCCAATAAAACCGAGCCATGCCAAAACCAAAATACGAGAAATACCGAAATTCTACAAGTTAAGAAAAATAAAAATACATGCCAAAATCCAGATACGAATATAAATACGAAATACGGGAAATACGGGAAATGAGGGTGACAACTCTACCCACCTTAAAAAATTTTGTCCTCGGAATTTAATCAAGGAGCTAGAGATTGTCACGACAAGCTACACTAAGCACAGACAAGTTACACTAAGCAGTCCAATCATACAATCATACAATGCAAGCAAGGAAGGAAAAAATGTAAGGCATAAGAAAGACATTATACCTCACGAGTCAAACAGGTAGGGATATCGCGATCGGATGTCGTCCTCACGCTCTCACGTTGACTCACCTAAAGAGTGATGACCCCAAGCAACACGGACTAATTTAATAGTCTTGTTCTTGAGTATCTTTTCCCTCCGGTCCAAAATAGACACGGGCCACTCCTCATACGAAAGGTTGGTACCAACAACCAATTCCGAATGGTCTAGGATGTGGCTCGGGTCTGGAATATACCATCGTAATTGGGACACATGGAATACATCATGCACCTCACTTAGCGACGGCGGAAGAGCGAGACGATAGGATACATCTCCTACTCGCTCTAGAATATCGAACGGCCCTATATACCTAGGACTAAGCTTTCCCCGCACGCCGAAGCGAATGACGCCGCGGTTAGGCGAGATCCTAAGGAATACATGGTCGCCGACAGCAAATTCTAAGGGACGCCGATGAGCATCGGCCCAATGGCGCTGGCGGTCCTGGGCAACTCGGAGGTGATCTCTGACCTTCCTGACCACTTCAACCGTCTGGGAAATCAATTCGGGTCCGAGCATCTACTTCTCCCTGACATCGTCCCATGCTAGCGGGGATCTGCACTTCCTGCCATAGAGAGCCTCGAAGGGTGCCATCTGAATACTGGCCTGATAACTGTTGTTGTACGAGAATTCCACCAGGTGCAGATGGTTCTCCTATGAACCACCGAAGTCAAGGGTACAGGATCTCAACATATCTTCAAGAGTCTGGATTGTGCGCTCTGACTGACCATCCGTCTGTGGGTGATAAGCTGAGCTGAACTGAAGGCGAGTCCCCAAACTCTTCTGTAAGCTGTGCCAAAAGTATGATGTGAATCTTGAATCCCTGTCCGAGGTGATGCTGACTGGCATACCGTGAAGCTTGACGATCTGCCTGAGATACATCTCTGCTAACTGTGCAGTCGACTGCCCAACTTTCAATGGGAGAAAGTATGCCACCTTGGTAAGCCTGTCCATAATTACCCAAATAGTATCTCTGCCGGCCGAAGATCTGGGCAATCCGGTCACGAAATCCATGGTTATATGTTCCCATTTCCATTCTGGGATCGGTAAGGGTTGAAGAAGTCCAGCGGGCCTCTAATGTTCAGCTTTAAACTGTTGGCAAACCAAACACCGAGAGACAAACCGGGCTATCTCCCTCTTCATGCCATTCTACTAAAAATGCTGACGAATATCACGGTACATCTTCGTACCACCCGGATGAATAGAATATTGCGAACTGTGGGCTTCTGCCATGACTTTCTGTCTGATATCTCCACTGGGTACACAAAGACGAGAGCCGTGCCGAAGTGCACCATCTTCATGGATACATAACTCTGGCCTTCTTCCTGCTTCACACTCTGCTCTGAGTCGCTGAAGCTTGGAATCTGCTGACTGCGCCATCCGGATCCTCTCAACTATGCTGGACTGAACCTGTAGACTGGCCATTAATGCCATACTGGTAGGAAGAACCACTTCAATTCCCATCCTCTGAAGATCTGCCAATAATTCTGGTTGCACTGTCAGAAGATAAACTCCGGCTCTCCTGCTCAATGCATCTGCTACAACGTTGGCCTTCCCGGGATGATACTGCAAATCTACATCATAGTCCACTAGTAGCTCGAGCCATCTTCTCTGCCGCATATTAAGGTCCTTCTGGGTGAAAACATACTTCAGGCTCTTAGGATCAGTAAAGATCTCCACTCTATCTCCGTACAAGTAGTGTCTCCACAACTTCAAAGTAAACACTACCGCCGCCAATTCCAAGTCGTGGGTCGGGTAATTCTTCTCATGATCACGAAGTTGGCGTGACGTATAAGATATTATCTTTCCATGCTGCATCAAGACACACCCCAATCCTCTGCCTGAAGCGTCGCAATAAACTGTGAATCCTCCGGTCCCATCTGGAAGGGTGAGAATGGGAGCCGTTATCAAACCTCGCTTCAACTTCTCAAATGATTCCTGACACTCTGCTGTCCAAACAAACGGCACATCCTTGCAGGTCAACTGGGTCATCGGCACTGAAATCCTTGTGAAATCTGAAATGAACCGTCGGTAGTAGCCGGCCAATCCAAGGAAGCTGCGAACCTCTGCCACTGAGCTGGGTACCGGCCATGACTCGATAGCCACAATCTTCTGCGGATCCACTTCCACTCCTCCTCGGGTAATGATGTGACCCAAGTACGAAATACGATCGAGCCAGAACTCGTATTTACTGAACTTGGCGTACAACTGATGTTCCTAAGCGTCTGAAGGACGACTCTGAGATGCTGCTCATGCTCTGCTTCACTCTTGCTGTAGACCAGGATATCATCTAGGAACACGATCACAAATTGATCCAAGTAAGGCATAAAAATGCGATTCATGAGGTACATGAATACGGCCGACACATTGGTCGCTCCAAAGGGCATAACAAGGAACTCCCAATGTCCATACCTCGATCTAAACGCTGTCTTCGGGATGTCCTACTCTCTGACTCTGATCTGGTGGTATCCTGACTGCAAGTCGATCTTCGAGAACACTGAAGCCCCTCTGAGCTGATCAAACAAGTCATCTATCCTCGAAAGAGGGTATCTGTTCTTGATTGTCACCGAATTCAAGGTACGATAATCAACACATAGCCTGGACGTACCATCCTTCTTTTTCAGAAGAAGCATCGGGGCTCCCCAAGGCGATCCACTTGCACGGATGAATCCCTTGGTCCTCAGTTCTTCAATCATCTTGTATAAAATCACCAACTCTGAAGGCGCCATCCTGTAGACTCGCTCTGATACTGGTGCTGTCCCGGGAATTAAGTCTATAGTGAACTCAATCTCTCGTTCCGGCGACATCCCTGGAAGCTCCTCTGGAAAGACATCTGGAAACTTTTCAACTATCCGGGGTAACTGCACTGCTGCTACTGCCATCCGCAATGCTGGGGAAGATGGCTCCACTGCGCCTCTGGAAAACAAAAACTCTGGCTCGCCGGGGATACTAACGACAACTCTGCCAATATGGCAGTCTATCCTAGCATACTGATTCCTCAACCAATCCATGCCTAGGACTACATCATAGTCTGCCATAGGAAACTCTATGAATCTAGCGGGGAACTCCCTACCGCTAACTACGATCCGACACGAGAAAAACACTCGATCTACTCCCACAAGGCCATTACCAGTAAGTATATTGAGCCTCACTGATAATGACTCGGGCTCCAATCCTATCCGTGTCGCGAATCGTGCAGACATGAATGAATGCGATGCACCAGAATCAAACAATACCGAAGCTGGAAAGGAGTTGACGAGAATAGTACCTGCCACAACCTTACCTGGTGCAACTTCTTCTTCCATAGACATCATCATGGCCTGACCTTGTCCTCTGGCTGCTGGTCCCCTCTGCTGGAAACCTCTCTGCCTATTCTGGGTCTGAGCTTGGGCCTGTGCATACTGCTGGGGGTGTTGTTGCTGGAATGCCTGAGACTGAGGCGGCAAGGGCCTCAAAGACTGATACTGCTGCTGCTGAACTGGTGCTGGGGCCGGTCCTCTCACCGAAGAGCTAGAAAGGTTGGATGCTGATGAACCACCCCTATTCGGGCAAGCTCCAATTCTATGATCTGCTGCTCCACAAGCCAGGCACAATCCTTGCGTCCTGCGACAATCTGCCACCACATGTCCTGGCTTCTCGCAATAAGAACATCCCATCGCGGAAGTCTGCTTCTGTTTTTGCTGCTGCGGGTACATCGGGGTTGAATGCTGAACCGACGTTACTGAGGCCGCCCGCCTCGAAGTTCCAATGGTCAAACTCCTAGCTGCTGGGACTGGAGCTGATGACTGGTGCATCTGACTATGGGACCGCTTCCTACTTTCGGTCCTATCCACGATCCTCTGGGAGGTGTACTCATGCCTCCTAGCTGCTCTCATGACTGCATCGAACGTCTGGTGCTCAAACTGCTCCACTGCTATCAAGATCTCCAAATGCAGTCCCTGCTGGAACCGTTGGGCTCTATCGAGCTCGGTTGCCACCAAGGTAGGGGCAAACCTACTCAGCCTAGAAAACTCGGTCGCATAACTGTTGATCGTCCTGCCTCCTTGCTTCAAGTTGGTAAATCTGGTCTGCAGGTCGTACCGAGCCACAGCATTGAAATACTTCGTCTGGAATCTCTCTCTAAATACTGCCCAAGCAATGAGTGCCACTAATCCCATGGCTTGCGCTGCCCACCAACTGCGAGCCAAGTCCAACAACTGCAGGCATACCACTGCCACCTTCTCATTCTCGGGTATCCTAGCTGCTTCCAGAACCACCTCGGTATCCTGAAGCCATGCATCCGCGGCAATCGCATCCTCGCTGCCGTCGAAGAAAGGAGGGTTCAAGCGCTTGAAGCTGTTGGGCGCCTGGTTCCCTGGATGTCCGCCTCGGGTCAAAGCATCTTGAACTGTCTGGTGCAGGGCGTCGCTTCGACGATCCTGGGAAGCTATCAAGGTTCTGATGAGGCCTACTAAGGTACCATCATCTGGCTCTGCGGGCTGGACGGGCCGAACTGGTGACTCTCCTCCAGTGGGTATCACTCTGGAGGCTACCCCGGAATGCTGGGCTTGATCTCCAGGTTGCTGCTGGCCCACGGGAGGTGCTCCTCCTTGCTGATCGGTAGGGTCAGGTACAGTGCCGCTGAGGAAAACGACACAGGGAAACAATAAGGAAGGACCAGGACAGATCAACGATACAAGCATGTAATCAGGTCAAGAATTTTCAGTGATTTGAAAATACGGGCGGAGATCAAGGGCGAATACTGATTGAGACATCTATTCGGTAAACCCTCATATTTCTTGATTGACAAGACCTGTATGGGCCCCCACTTAAACCATGTCACGCCCCAGAACCAGAATACTGGAGAGCGGGGGCAGACATAGCCAGCTACGTATATTGAAATGGAAACCACCTCGATATACGGTCACGACTGTCTAGATATGTGAGGGTTTTCTACAAGCCAACAGTCTCTTATGGTCATGAACAAGCCTAGTGTCTCAATCACCACAAGTAAGTAAAGTCGCAAGATGTATGATCATTAAATATACAATAATAAGGCGTCCCAAATATTACATATTCAGCTGATCATGAAGCTAGTCATTACAAAATGTTAGGACTAGCAAGAGTTTAGTCATACATGATCAACCCTAGGATTTGTTAATCATGTTTACAGCCCGTAGGCAGACAGTAAGTAAAGTGCATCGAGCTAACAGGTGCTCGTCGGCTAAACGCCTCAAAAGAATAGTTTTACAATAGAGTGAGCGAAACAAAATAGAAAACCCACTCGTAGCCCGGGTTCCTTCTAGTCGCCACCATTGGGCTGGAAGCTTGGTAGATCCTCGGGAGCTGCTCCGAAATCTGGCCACACAAAACCAGCTGGGTCAACCCCAAAAAGAGCAAGTGCCACAAGGGGGCCACGAAATAAGAACAAAAGCCAGCAATTAGCACAGAAAATCTAATATTAAAACTAAAATTACGAAAACATGGCAGGGTGATATACGACGAGATAACCATGGAACTATTCCGATAGCCAGGTTACAACCCGTAAACCAAACAAGGACCGAGGTTGTAACCCTTCATCTGAACAGAGCTTGGTTTCCCACCATTTATCGGCAAGATAATAATGCAAGAAATCAAGACAAGGAGCAATCTTGTACTGGATCAAGACATGGCTAAACTGGTTATTCCTCATTCAATCAATCACGGCCAAGCAGATACTACGGCTTACTACTTTAACTAACTAGGGTTATCACAGGCCTAATTACTAACAAGATGCAGTGAGATTGTTCCACAGCCACAAGCCCTGCAGACCATCCAAGCTACCCAGGACGAAAGATTAGGGTTGAATTCAGGTGGATACATCGTCCAGGAGACAAATGTACCCTTAGGTGACTTAGAGGGTGTAACACGCGACGGTGTGCTGGAAATGTGCCCTACTCGACGGCAGGCTACAGATCCCAAGAGCGCCCAGGTAACGGGATTGCCTGTGGATGTGTCATCTCTTCATGACTACTGTGTTATTCTAGTTATTAACCTTAATCCATTTTAGTAGGTGCTCCTGACCGTGGTACTCAGGAGTCCCATCCTAGACATGAAGCAAGATAGGACAAGTGGATTTAACAAGCAAGCAAGAAGAACCACCCACGGTGTCAAGGCAGGTCAAGTTAAATTATCAAGATAAATCATGTCAGGGTACTTGTCAGGAGTGCGCCACGATGGGCCACTATCATGTCAGGTTGGTCATGTCAGGAGTGCACTACCACGGGTCACTGTCGTGTTATGCTAGTTCCTTGTCATATCATGCCATGTACAATAGTCATTCCAAACATATTTAGTAAAATCAAGTTCATGACAAAAGGCGTAACGATATAAAATGGGCATTATCTAATAAAATATCAATATATAGGGCTATAGAAGAGCCAAGCTTAAAGAAATAAGACCAAAACTCCAAGAGCCAATCGGTTAAACAAGGGGTCAGGGGAGCAGCGTACGAAAAAGTCACGCACGCTGAGAGAGCAATGTACGTGAAAAGTCACGCACGCTACAGGGAGCATCGTAGGTAAAAAGTCACGCACGCTGAGAGAGCAGCGTAGGTGAAAAGTCACGCACGCTACAGGGAGCAGCGTAGGTAAAAAGTCACGCACGCTGAGAGAGCAATGTTCGTGAAAAGTCACGCACGCTACAGGGAGCAGCGTAGGTGAAAAGTCACGCACGCTGAGAGAGCAATGTTCGTGAAAAGTCATGCACGCTACAGGAAGCAGCGTAGGTGAAAAGTCACGCACGCTGAGAGAGCAATGTTCGTGAAAAGTCACGCACACTACAGGGAGCAGCGTAGGTGAAAAGTCACGCACGCTACAGGAAGCAGCGTAGGTGAAAAGTCACGCAAGCTACAGGGAGCAGCATAGGTGAAAAGTCACGCACGCTGAGAGAGCAATGTTCGTGAAAAGTCACGCATGCTACAGGGAGCAGCGTAGGTGAAAAGTCACGCACGCTACAGGGAGCAGCGTAGGTGAAAAGTCACGCACGCTACAGGGAGCAGCGTAGGTGAAAAGTCACGCACGCTGAGAGAGCAATGTACGTGAAAAGTCACGCACGCTGAAGGAGACACGCTTCCAACAGGAAGCGTACTCAAGTCTACGTACGCACGCTAAAGAGCGCGCGCAGCTCAGTGTGCGTAAGCTAAACAGCTCTGCACACTGCTCACTGTCTTCTCCAATAGCAAGAACACCATGGATGAACCCAAGGCTTCAAAGCATCATAACTTGGCCATCCGAACTCCAAATCTAGATTTCCAAAGTTCCAACTAGGGTAGAATTGAATGCTCTTCCACATGAAAACATCAAAAACCCATAAAATCCAACTTAAAGAGATCAAATCATGCAAAATCCAAAAATAGAAATAACTTAGATCTAGAGCAAAGGAGACTTCAAATCATAAAACACTAAGTTCTAATGTTGATCACCATGTCCTAATCTAGCAAATGGACAAGGAAAAGAGGGTTCTCATGTAGTGGCAAGATGCACTTGCCTAGGGTTAGGAGAGTTGTGTAGAGGAAGGAGAAGAAGAAGAAGAAGAAAATTTATGGAGGAAGTAATGAAGAGAGAGAGTGGTTGGTGGTGTTATAAAGTGGGGGAGTTGTGGTGGGTTGAGGGTGGAGTGTAGGGCTAGGGTGTTCCAACACATAAAACCGAACCAAACCGAACCATCCCCAATAAAACCGAGCCATGCCAAAACCAAAATACGAAAAATACCGAAAGTCCACAAGTTAAGAAAAATAAAAATACATGCCAAAATCCAGATACGAATATAAATACGAAATACGAGAAATACGGGAAATGAGGGTGACAAAATGTCACGACCCGCATCCTGATTAGGGGCACGAGTACGTGGTTACGTCCAGCCTACGCCGCAGAATCGGTGGTAGAACGCTGTATAGGTCGTCTATAAATACTACAACTAGACAAAATATAAGGGTACCTGCCATCTCCGTACGGAGGTATAATATTGCATAACTCAATCACAAGACAAATTAGGATAGATGGCACGAAATAGAAATATGATAGAAAGAAAAACTAGAAAGGAGTTCAAGATCCAACACAAGCTCAGAGATATAAACACATCACAGAAACTCAAAATATAATATAAAACTACAGTCTGAAAATACTAGCTGGATCGCAGTCCAGGCAAACCTATCTAACAGTCTAAAAATGGGCTATATCATCTACGGGCTCCAAGGATAATGTCTCATCAAAATCTATCCTGGCCATACCCGTAAAAGGTAGAGCAGTCAGCTAACATGTACTCTGTAAACATCAACGGTTATCCTATCAGAAAAATGTGCAAGTACAAATACTAACATCAGTTCCATATGAATTCACAAATTCTATAAGAGATAATTATAATGAAATATAAGACAAAGATATAGGATGACTTGGGAGCTATTCGGAAGCCGAGTTACAACCCGTAAACCAAACAAGGACCAGGGTTGTACCCCTTCTCCCAAACAGAACTTAGCCTCTAATCAAGGTTTAGCATAAGATCATGTAGAACATGTGAGTACTGAATATCATAACATGGTGAGAAAAGTACTAAATGTAGAACTGAGCAAGATATATGGTGTGATAAAATAAATATAAAATATGCCATAAATTATTAGAGCGTTATATGATCGGCTTGGGAAAATTACAGGACAGGCTATCCATTTGGCCCGACAATCACATAAAAATCACTGGAAAGGGTCATGCCGGCCAACCTGGATAACGAGCACAAGAAATAAGATCTCTTTACACCCTACGTAAAGTGAGGGTGGCACAAGCACAAGAATATAGTGACAGGGCAGCTTTGATCAATTAGCCCCTAATAATTCTCCATCCCTGAATAGTATAACGGATCCGGACATGACACGTCATGACACGGGATTCCTTAAGAGGGTAGGTTCTCCCTCTCAGAAATTTGTGTCTATACAAGTACAGGGAATAAGACAGGAAATGTACCAATATACCAAGAAAATCTAAGAACAACATCTCATGTCATGATCCAACGTATACTAGTCCGTGAACCATCGTATCGGGAAATCAAGTAAGATACTAAAACTGAATCGGATATAGCAGATATCAAGACAATGAAAACTATCAGTGAATATATTCGCCTGATACCCTAAACAGCTGATATAAAAAGATGGCCAACTAGAGTCACATAGTCCTAGTCATAGCAACACAGGTTATAAAGAGTTCAATTTATATGGTAATTAAAATTATAATGCAATCTACATGAGTCTAAGTCAATCTAGGTCAAAGTCAACTCTTGGTCAACACTGGTCAACTATAAAGTCAAACTAGGTCAACTCTAGTCAACTGTGGTCAAACAAACTAAGTATATGCAAATCAAGTATCCAAGATAGCTACTAACTCATAGCCTAAGTCACTTGCAAAACCAAGCACAAAACCAAACCATAAGCTAACAAAGCACACAAACTTAGTCATATAATATATATATATATATATATATATATATATATATATATATATATATATATATATATATTATTCATATTCACATATTCATATACATAGATATATATATAGGAAAGCTATATATATAGGCACATACATATCTATATATAGAGAAAGAGAGGTAAAAGAGTAAGTGAGTATGTGTGTGTTTGGCATGTGTGTGAAAGGATATGTGTTAATATTATCAGATTTAATGATAGGTAGGTGTATGTGACATGGGATACATGGTGTCAAAGGTTGTTTGAATGCATGTGTGTGAAAGGTTATAGGTTAACTCAGTTTATAGAAATACATACATACATACTTACATTACGTACATGCATACATACATATCATGTATACATACATATATTGCATACATGCCTACATACATATCATATATGCATACTTGTATTCATTCATGCACCTATACATACATAGATACATAAATACATATTTGAATACATTATATACTTGTATACATTATATTAATATATGCATACTCTACATTATATTACATTACCAAACATGCTATCATTATATATTGTATTACATTATTTATACATTATGCATTCATATCTATCATTACATGTATACTTTCATGCATACATTGTATATCATTCTTTCATTCATGCATTTATCAATTGCTTACATACATTACATTGATTATATTTCTACATGCTTGCATTCAACCATATATATACATATTTGTAAAGAGGATATATATCATATATCATTTCATTTATCTGACATATCATGCATTACATACTCTACATTCATTTAATATCCATACTATATAGGCTCATAAGTTACACAAAATGCATATGTCGTATAGTCACTCTTCTACTTAAATTCAATACTGTAGCAATTAGGCCTTCACTAAATTCTAGGATTAAATTATGTTGTATTCCTTCGTGTTAGCTTTCCGAAACTTCAAACGGATCGCATTTTCGTGTCCGGAAGCTCCCGGAATCGCAAAAATACTGAAACGTGTTCGTCTTTCGTACAGCTGACACTCAAATAATTCTACAGTCAGTTCCAGAAAGAATTTGGCTTACTAAAATATATATTTAGAAATCTAACTTCGATTCGGTTCTTTTAAAAAAAATAAAAGATTAATTGGAGTTCTAAGCTAAAAGTTATGACATTTCTAATTTGCTTTGGTTAATAAAAACGTAGATGAATATTATGACAAATTTGAGTTATTTTGGACAAAAGAAACACATGTAGGCCAAGATACTTGGATACCAACATAGGTATCCAAATGAAACTCTTCTAACCATCCTAACTAAGATAAATCCACTCTCTAACCATTCTAAAGCTGAATTTAAATATCTATATAAACTATTATCATGCATACATACACATGGGGTGTCCTAATTTGGGATCTATCAAGTATGACACAAGATACATATCTAAAATCCTCAAAAGAGCTCCAAATGGCCTCAAATTTGAATCTAAATGGGGTACATACATGGGGGTGGATCCTATGGGTTCAAAACCAACTAATATGCATAAGAAATCAATTTAGAGGGTTGGTTATACCTATTTGGAGTAGAATCCTAATGATACTCCCAAGGACACGGTACCGACACGAAGAACTTCCAAAAAGG
Organism: Iris pallida; assembly: GCA_029216955.1. Classification (NCBI taxonomy): domain Eukaryota; kingdom Viridiplantae; phylum Streptophyta; class Magnoliopsida; order Asparagales; family Iridaceae; genus Iris; species Iris pallida. Next base: position 126,726 of record JANAVB010033879.1, read on the forward strand.
ACACTCCTCCTTACACTTTGCTCCAAATATTTGCTGTCACCCTCCCTTGGTAGTATGAGAAGGTTGGGTGGAAGTTTTGGTGGAAGGATGTACGGATTTGGAGATCAAATCAAAGAGGAAAGCTCTCTAATTTAGGGAAGAACACTTTGTGAAGGAAAATAGGCAGGATGGAATGAAATGAAAGGTATGGAGGCTAGCCTACCTATAGTGGCTTCCCTTAGATAAATTAGGGTTAGGTTTTAGATGTAGATGAGTGGCTATGGCTTGTCCACCCAATTCTAAGCCTTCCTATTGGTTCAACTAGTCATAAGGCTTTCTTTTTAACAAATATCCTAAGGGGTTAATATCCTACTTAGAAATATCTAGATATTGTTAATCTTGGCACTTAGTAGGAATGTTCTAACCATGATTCTAACCTTAAGACTAATCTATATTAGGTTAAACTTCTAGGTTAAGGTTTAACTAAAGGATTAGCACAATATTTAATTAATATAAATTACAATTTCACAAAATTATCAAAATGACCAAAATATCCCTAGGCTAAAACGTTGTAATTAGTCATCCTAATCACATGACTAGGCTCCCTTGGCCATGGTTAGTCTCTTGGCTTAGCAAAACTAGGGTTTAACTAGTTTACCATCAAAATCACAATTCAACATTTTAAATAGTTTTAAATTGATTAAAAATCACCAAAAATCACAACATGAGTTAAATCTTAATATTGATTAATCAAAATTATAAAAGTTCAAAATTACCCTCATTTAGAAAAGTGTGTGTTACAAGTCTACCCTCCTTCGAAGAATTTTGTCCTCGAAATTAAGATGGTCGTACTTCTTCTAGAGTCTCGTCCCCAACAATCATGGTCTCAGAACTTACCCAAATCATACAATTTAAAGAATGGCATACATGGTCATGGCATACGGTGGCAGTTGAAACTCTCATCTAGGTATACTAGTCATGCTAAACCAAAACGGTCATAGGGTATCAAAACATACAAGCAATCTGGGGTGCTAAACTGGAAAAGTTACAGAAACAACAAATCATCAAGGCTGTAAGACAGTCTACCATCCTATATGAAAACTGGTAATTATCAAAAATAAAATAAAGATAACTAGTAATTATCTATAAAGGGGTACTATTCAAAGAAAAATTAAAATCAAAAGTTTAAAGAACGAAAGTCAATAACATTGAAATCAAATCACAATATATATTAAGAAAATTTAGTCTCAATACGATCTAAGTTGATCAATTCTGGAAAATCAAGATTTGGGCAATATGGAGGACAAGGTCATCGAAGTCTGAGCATGAGCATACAAGGATGGAGATTCAGGTTACAATTAAATTTAATTCAATTGAGTAGGACCCAAGATAATAATATGATAAGAAAAGATGATCAAAGTCGATTGGTCGTGATTAAGGGAGCTAGGATTCATTGATATTGAAAACTTTTAAAGGGTGATTCAAAGATATGGAATAAGTCAAATTTCTCATTTTAAAGGGAAAAAAGAGAAAAGCTTTCATGGGAAAGTCAAGTTAATCATCTCTCTATGATACTATCAAGTTTATCATTTGCCAATCATATTTTTATCTCACAAGTCCCAATATAAAAATCAACCTCTGTATGACTACAATCAAAATTATATCCTTTCGTCATAAAGATTTGACCTTGCCATGATCACCATAGGCTAAATTTCTAAGTTTCGAAACATTATTCATGAAGCATACCCTTCTTACTAGGAATCAAAACTGACCACTTAATCATCATAAATCTAAACTCTTCCACCTTGTCCTGAATTGGATCCGAAGCCTCTAAATCAAGTTTTATGTAATCCTTGAACTTATTTAATTTACTCTCCTTGTATTATTTAAATCTAAACCCATTAGGCCTTGTAAAACTTATTCTTCATTATAAATTCAACCTTCATATTTCCTTCAACGTACCCCTTCAATATTATTCTCCTAAAATTTAAATTTTTCACAAAATCTATGTATTTTATATAACTCAAAATCCTTGCGTTCTTTCTGTTTCTAGCCACTTCTTACAATATCTTATTAAATTTCGTATCATCATTGCATATAGTTAAAATCTCTTCTCTATTACTAAATTCCTAAATTTAACATCGTAGCCTTAAAGTATAACGTCTCAAGAATCAATAACCAAAATTTATCCAAGTTCCCGAAACTAAGTTGACCTCGAATATCCTCATCAGTTATGAAATACATCTATGAATTATTCATACCCAAAAGATTTATCTAACTATGATAGTTCCTAAATTGATAATATAACTCTCTTGATTTTATCCTCAAATTTAGTCGCATCTCTATCCCAAACCTATATCAAGGTCCATCATATTATACCCCTAGCAAGATTATCACAAGATAATAAATTAATTCATTTTCGAGTTAGATGATTTACGTTACTTTCTCGACCTTTCGAAGGTGAAATGATATAGAGATTTAAGGGTTTCAAAGTATAGCTGACAGAATTAGATACGAGACAGTGATTGATGTAATCAGGACAGTTTTATTTTTATTTTATTTTTTTACAAAAAAATGGTAATACAAGAAATAATGGCAAGAAAGAAATAATGATAAAATCTGTTCTTCATCAACTGTTAAAAAGAAATGAACCCATTTAAGATAAAATCTGATACCATACACGTCTTCCTGAAATTATGTTGTCAGAATTCTGCCATGCCAGTAAGCATAGCTGCAATAAACAATAGAGTCCATAACTAAGGTATACACCCTAAAATCATGTCATCTGGAATTCTTACCACGCCAACCGGTATGGCTGCAAGAAAATCTAAATTCCATAACTAGGATAAGCATATCTAAAATCAAGCTCTATGTCCTTGTCATGCTAGCTTATATGGCTGCAATAAATTCTAAACTCCATAAATAATGCAGACATTTACCTTATCAGGATATACCTTAATTGAATCCACAAAATTTATCTCGATGCAAGATCAAAGTCAACAACGAACATCAGGAATCAAAATTAACAACAAATCAAGGAAGTGTAAATGGAGGCAAGCGGGAACAGATTCAAGAGTTTTCAAAATAAGATTCTCAGGGGTTACCCTGAAATCTATCAAGAGTTCCTAACTGTGATTGAGCAACTCCTATCATAACCTAGAACATATATCCTAATAGCAGGCTTGTAGCAGCGCTCTAAGTCAAGCGCCCCTACAAAATCGTACTAGTTGCAATTCTGACCTGCATGGGCCACCACAAAAACATGTCATGACCCGCACCCTAATTAGGGTCACGAGTACGTGATTACGTCCAGCCTACGCCACAGAATCGGCAGTAGAACGCTTTATAGGTCGTCTATAAATACAACAACTAGACAAAATATAAGGGTACTTATCATCTTCGTACGAAGGTATAATATGGCATAACTCAATCACAAGACAAACTAGGATAGATAGCACGAAAAAGAAATATGATTGAAAGGAAAATTGGAAAGGACCCAACACAAGCTCAAAGATATAAATACATCACAGAAACTCAAAATATATAAAACTACAGTCTGAAAACACTAGCTGGATCGCAGTCCAGGCAAACCTATCTAGTAGTCTAAACAGCAGCTATATCATCTACGGGCTCCAGGGGTAATGTCTCATCAAACTCTATCCTGGCCATACCCGTAAAAGGTAGAGCAGTCAGCTAACATGTACTCTGTAAACATCAATGGTTTTCTTGTCAAAAAAAATAAGCAAGTACAAACACTAACAACAATTCCATATAAATTGACAAATTCTATAAGAGACAATTATAATGAAATACAAGACAAAGATATAAGATAACTTGGGAGCTATTCGGAAGACGAGTTACAACCCATAAACCAAATAAGGACCGAAGTTGTAACCCTTCTCCCGAACAGAACTTAGCCTCCAATCAAGGTTTAGCATAAGGTCATGTAGAACATGTGAGTACTGAATATCATAACATGATAAGAAAAGTACTGAATGTAGAACTGAGCAGGATATATGATGTGATAAAATAAATATAACATGTGCCATGAATTATTAGAGCATTATGTGGTCGGCTTGGGAACGTTACAGGATAGGCTATCCACTTGGCCCGATAATCATATAAAAATTACTTGAAAGGGTCATGCCAGCCAACCTGGATAACGAGAACAAGAAATAAGATCTCGCTACACCCTACGTGAAGTGAGGGTAGCGCAAACACAAGAATATAGTGACAGGGTGGCTTTGATCACATAGCCCCTAATAATTCCCTATTCCTGAATAGTATAACGGATTCGGACATGACACATCATGACACGGGATTCCCTAAGAGGGTAGCTACTCTCTCTCAGGAATCGGTGTCTATACAAGTACAGGAAACAAGACAGAAAATGTACCAATATACCAAGAAAATTCAGGAACAACATCTTATGTCATGATTCAACATAAACTAGTCCATGAACCATCGTGTCGGGAAATCAAGTAAGACACTACAACTGAATCGGATATAGCAGATATCAATACAATGAAAACTATCAGTGAATGTACTCGCCTGATACCCTGAACAGCTGATATGAAAAGATGGCCAACTGGAGTCATAGAGTCCTAGTTATAGCAACACAGGTTATAAAGAGTTAATTTATATGGTAATTGAAATTATAATGCAATCTACATGAGTCAAAGTCAATCTAGGTCAAAGTGAACTATTGTTCAACTCTGGTCAACTATAAAGTCAAACTACGTCAACTCTAGTCAACTGTGGTCAAACTAGCTAGGGTTAGTCAATTCTAGGTCTAAACAAACTAAGTATATGGAAATCAACTATCCAAGATAGCTATTAACTCATAGCCTAAGTCACTTGCTAAACCAAGCACAAAACTAAACCATAAGCTAACCAAGCACACAAACTTAGTCATATAATGTATATATATTATTCACATTCACATATTCATATACATAGATATATATATAGGTACATACATATATATATATATATAGAGAGAGAGAGAAAGAGAGGTAGAGTAAGTGAGTATGCGTGTGTTTGGCATGTGTGTGAAAGGATATGTGTTAATTTTCTCAGATTTAGTGATAGGTAGGTGTATGTGACAAGGGATACATGGTGTCAAAGGGTGTATGAATGCATGTGTGTAAAAGGTTATTTGTTAATTCAGTTTATAGAAATGTATACATATATACTTACATTGCGTACATGCATGCATACATATCATGTATACATACATATATTGCATATATGCCTACATACATATCATATATGCATACTTGCATTCATTCATGCACCTATACATACACAGATGCATACATACATATTTAAATATATTATATACTTGTATACATTATATTAATATATGCATACTCTACATTATATTACATTACCATACATGCTATTATTATATGTTGGATTACATTATTTATACATTATGCATTCATATCTATCATTAAATGTATACTTTCATGCATACATTGTTTATCATTCTTTCATTCATGCATTTATGCATTGCTTACATACATTACATTGATTGCATTCCTACATGCTTGCATTCAACCATATATATAGATATTTGTAAAGAGGATATATATCATATATATATCATTTCATTCATCTGACATATCATGCATTACATACTCTACATTTATTTAATATCCATACTACATAGGTTCATAGGTTACACAAAATGCCTATATCGTATAGTCACTCTTCTACTTAAAACTAATACTGCACCAATTGGGCCTTCACTAAATTTTAGGATTAAATTATGTTGTAGTCCTTCGTGTTAGATTTTTGAAACTTTAAATGGATCATATTTTCGTGTCCGGAAGCTCCCGAAATCGCAAAAATACCAAAATGCGTTCGTCTTTCGTACAGCTGATACTCAAATAATTTTACAAAAAGTTCCAGAAAGAATTTGGCTTATTAAAATATATATTTGGAAAGCTAACTTCGGTACGGTTCTTTTAAAAAATGGGAGATTAATCGGAGTTCTAAGCTAAAAGTTATGATATTTCTTAGTTGCTTTGGTTAATAAAAACGTGGATGAATATTATGACGAATTTGAGTTGTTTTGGACAGAAGAAACACGTGTAGGCCAAGATACTTGGATACCAACATAGGTATCCAAATGAAACTCATTCTAACCATCTTAACTAAGATGAATCCACTCTCTAACCATTCTAAAACTGAATTTAAATATCTATATAAACTATTATCATACATACATACACATGGGGTGTCCTAATTTGGGATCTATCAAGTAGGACACAAGACATATATCTAAAATCCTCAAGAGAGATCCAAATGGCCTTAAATTTAAATCTAAATGGGGTACATGAATGGGGTGGATCCTATGGGTTCAAAACTAACTAATATGCATAGAAAATTAATTTAGAGGGTTGGTTTTACATAGGGAGTGGAATCCCAATGATACTTCCAAGGACATGGCTCCGACACGAAGATCTTCCAAAAAGGACACTCCTCCTTGTACTTTGCTCCAAATTTTTGCTAGCACCCTCCCTTGATAGTAAGAGAAGGTTGAGTGGAAGTCTTGGTGGAGGGATGTAAGGATTTGGAGATCAAATCAAAGAGGGAAGCTCTCTAATTTGGAAAAGAACACTTTGTGAAAAAAATAGACAAGATGGAATAAAATAAAAGGAATGGAGACTAACCTACCTATAGTGGCTGCCCTTAGATGAATTAGGGTTAGGTTTTAGATGTAGATAAGTGGCTATGGCTTGTCCACCCAATTCTAAGCCTTCCTATTGGTTCAACTAGTCATAAGGTTTTCTTTTTCACAAATATCCTAAGGGGTAAATATCCTACTTAGAAATATCCAGATATTGTTAATCTTGGCACTTAGTAGGAATGTTCTAACCGTGATTCTAACCTCAAGACTAATCTAGATTCGGTTAAACTTCTAGGTTAAGGCTTAACTAAAGGATTAGCACAATATTTAACTAATATAAATTACAATTTCATAAAATTGTCAAAATAACCAAAGTACCCCTAGGCTAAAAAGTTGTAATTAGTCATCCTAATCACATGACTATGCTCCCTTGGTCATGGTTAGTCTCTAGGATTAGAAAAACTAGGATTTAACTAATTAACCATCAAAATCATAATTCAACATTTTAAATAGTTTTAAATTGATTAAAAATCACCAAAAATCATAACATGAGTTAAATCTTATTATTGATTAATCAAAATTGTAAAAGTTCAAAATTACCCTCATTTTAGAAAAGTGGTGTTACACCAAAAGAAGCTGGCTGTAGCCGAACTGTCGTACAAAGCGACTCGGCAAATAAGGTTCCAGGAAAGTGTGGTTCCTATTCCTGTGCACCAGATGGGAAGGCCTGATGGACTGGAGCCAACGGAATGCCCCAATAGGAAGGCTAGTAGTGAGTGCTCCCTCATCTACTAAAGTGTCTCCTGTACGGCACTACCAGAAGGAGGCGACACTCTGAAGAATTCATAATTCTGCAAGAAACTCAAAGCCTTCCTGCCAATAGGCACCCCTGCGACGGTCCAGTCTGCATCTTTGAATCTCCGAAGAAAGGAATCTCATTCCAAAGAGTTTTTCAGCAGCCCGGTATTCATTAATCTGGGACAGTGCAGCACCAGCCATCCTATCAGATAATGAAAGGAAAATTCAGTCCTGACAAAATCCTTTCTGCCATCGGGTGTCACCGCGTTAACAACAAAGTATTGCAAGCCTCGTTGGATGGCTCAGACCATCGCAGGAAGCAGGGCAAGCTGGCATCCAAATGCCAGCTTTACAGCCGAAAGTATCATACCCTGACTTATTCTTTCAATAGACCCTGAACCACCAGGGACTACACAATCGCGGAGCCATGTCATCAGAAAAATGGCTAGCACAGCCTTTTTCGACAGCTTGAACTCGGCCAGCCTGAAGAAATGATAAACCGAGAAGTTTCCCTCAGGATCATCACTATCTTCAGTGTCTACTGCCCCGTGATCCGTCATCAATTTCTCTATCTCAAATTTCATCAAAGGCTTGCGAGTCGAGAAAGAGACTGGGTCGTCTCCTTCTTCTCTGAGGTAGATGTAGTTGGTCCAGGCTATCGTATGGAGAAGCGACCCCTCAGTCTTACCCTTCTTTGTGACCTGGTGACAAATGACGAGGTGACAGAGTAACTCTTTATACACCTCCATAATCTCGGAGTTCGCTCTCTCCAAATCCAGGAGCTCCTCATCACAGGGGACGTATTCTTCGTATGGCTCGGTCCTCCAGAGAAGTTTTGATATCGCCTGTATCTCGTGAAGAGCCAGACCCATCTCTCCACCCAGAGTAAAGAAGGTACATGTGTGATAGTTGTACAACTCCACCAATGAGATAAACAAAGGCCAGTTAACTTTTATACCATATTGGGTGGCTCTAACGGCATAAAAAAGGCCGGTAGCTTTTAGGGTGGCCTTGTAAGTCGAGAGCACCGATTCAGTAAGGTCGCTCCAAAACGGAACAGAGTATCTCCAACCTTCCATCCGCAGCTTTCCTCTGGGATACGACTCCTTCTTTGACATCATCAGGTTGGAGAGAGTCTCAGCAGCGTAAGGGTGAATATCAGTCGGGACATCATTTATTATGGCCCCAGGATAGATCCTACCAGAAATGGTCCCATGCAGTTCGGGGGTCAGGTCCCATTTCATTTTCCTCCGTACAGCTAGATCAGTAAACGCTGACAGAGGGTATTGGCGCTTCATCGATGGTAACCATATCCTTTGGTTATTTAACCTGACCACCAGAGGGTCTTCTAGACATATCGTCTCTTCGTTCTCAAATCCTAGGCTGTCACCAAACAAGAAGTAAGGTCTCTTAAAGCTCCACGCCCCTTCGAGCGTGAACTTCTCATCATTTATCATCTGCTTCAAGAATATTTTGTCCTGTTCAAGCATAGCGATCACCCGCACCGAAGGCTGGTCACGGCTGATCTTCACCTGGGCACTTTTGACCATTACGGTGACAAAGCTTGAATCCAGAGCATGGCGGGCAGAACCAAGAGGAATCCCACCAAGAGTCGGGACAACCATGTCAACTGCAAGGACATAAGAAAAAGTCAGACTCAGAATCTACAAAAAAAAGAGCTAAGTACTGAGAAATTCTATACGGTCTGATGTTATGCGCCCAAAGGGCCTGTAGGCGCATAAGCAATTTTCTGTGTGGGCGCATAAGCACAAGTTCTATGTGGGCGCATAAGCACATGTTCTGTTTGGGCACATAACACAACAAAGTGTATGGGTGCATGCATCTGTGAGCTCCTTATGACCACCTGCAGGGTTTATATGATAATCCTTATGAGCTCCTTAAGGGGACATCATCAACCCGATGTATCGGGACATGGATTCCATTTATAATTAACAGCTCATCATACATACAATATTATTACCCAATTCATAGAGGTTGTTGATCCATAATGAATCTCACTCTTTCATGAGTCAAAGTAATGCACACTGCATATACATGTCTGTTATTATATCCAGATTAAGAGCACAAGCATCCATAACAACAGAGGTATTTGTTCTCTTATGTAGTCAGTACAAAGAGAACAACCTCAAGTGGTCCTATTCAATACACACAAAGTGTACTAGTGTAAACCTATAGTCAAGATAGACTAGTACCAGATTACACTACAACCTTTCCAATAGATTGTCCAAGTCCATCTAGGTTGTGAACTATTTATATACACCATAGGGAACTGATAATATGATCTTCTGTGTGACACCACACACCATATTATCTATACTATAGAATATCAGACATTTGTATTAACACTTGCAACAAATACAATATGCAAATATTTCCCCATATGATTCTCATTCAAAATTTAAGGAAATAAGGTTACTACAAAAGTGATACTTTTAGTATATAACCCTAACAATCATCCACTTATACTCAAAGCATTACTTTTCAGTATACTGTTACAAATCTTCCACTTATACTTAAAGCCATGCTGCTACACATCTGACTCATATTCTCTCAACATGACTATCAAAAGCCTTAGCTGGTAAGCTCTTTGTAAAGGGATCAACTAAGTTGTCAACTGATGTTATCTTGATCACAACAACTTTTCATTTCTTTACGAAATCTTATATCATGTGGTACTTGTGCTCAATGTGTTTACCTGTCTTATGGCCTCGTGGTTCCTTCGAGTTTGCAACTGTACCACTATTATCACAATAAAGTGTAATAGACTTAGGCAAACTAGATACTACATCCAAGTCCAACAGAAAGTTTTTGAGCCAAACCGCTTCTTTGGCCGCCTCAGAGGCTACCACATACTCGGCTTCCATGGTGGAATCAGCAATACATTTTTGCTTGATACTCCTCCATACAATGGCTCCACCTCCCAAATTAAACACATAACCTGAGGTAGATTTCCTGGAATCCCTATCTGACTGAAAATCTGAGTCTGTATACCCCAAGGGAACTAAACTATCTGCCTGGTAAACTAGCATATACTCTTTAGTCATTTTTAGGTACTTCAAAATATGCTTCACGGCAGTCCAGTGCTCTTGTCCTGGGTTAGACTGATATCTGCTGACCATGCCTACGATAAAGCAGATGTCTGGTCTCGTATATAGTATTGCATACATTAAGCTTCCTACTGCTGAAGCATAAGGAACTGCCTTCATGTTCTCTATCTCTTTAGGTGTCCTCGAACACTGCTCCTTTGATAGAGCAATTCCATGTCGAAAAGGTAAGAAACCTTTTTTTAGAATTTTGCATACTAAAACGAGTTAGTACAGTATCGATATAGGAAGCTTAGGATAAGCCCAACATCCTTTTCTTGCGATCTCGTAGAACTTTAATCCCAAGGATGTGACCTACTTCTGCCAAGTCCTTCATATCAAATTGTTTGGATAACCATACCCTTACATTAGATAACACCTTCACATTGTTTCCAATGAGCAAGATGTCATCCACATAAAGTACTAGGAACACCACCACGTTTCCATCATACTTTCTGTATACACATGATTCATCCTGACATTGATCAAATCCATAGGATTTTATCACCTGATCAAAACATATGTTCCAAAATCTGGAAGCTTGCTTAAGTCCATAAATGGACTTCTTGAGCTTACAAATAAGATGCTCTTGGCCCTTTTTAATGAATCCATCTGGTTGCTTCATATAGATGTCCTCCTCAAGACTTCCATTAAGGAAAGCTGTCTTGACATCCATTTGCCAAATCTTATAATCGAGATGAGCTGCAATAGATAAAAGAATCTGGATAGACTTAAGCATAGCTACTGGAGAAAATATTTTTTCATAATCGATACCCTCTCTTTGAGTAAAACCTTTTGCTACAAGCCGAGCTTTAAAGGTTTCAACATTACCATCTGATCCTGTTTTTCTCTTATAGACCCACTTGTATCCAATGGATTTTACGCCAACAGGTGGTTCTACAAGCTCCCAGACCTGATTAGAATCCATAGATTTTATTTCAGATATCATTGCTTTTTTCCAAGACTCTGCATCTTTATCTTGGAGTGCTTTATTGTAGGTACAGGGATCATGATCTTGTTCCTCAGGGACAAAGTCTGACGACTCTCCCAAGAACATATATCTATCAGGTTGTATCACAACCCTCCTACTACGACGAGGCACTATCGGTTGTGGTGTAACATTTGTGACACGTTGTGTAGTTATTTTTGGTTCATCCTCTTATGCTATTGGTACTGAAGTACTTGGTGTCTCACCTCTCAGTTCTTCTAAAACAACTATACTTGTGGGTTCATGGTTCATCACGTAGTCTTCCTCTAAGAATCGGGCATTGGTGTTAACAATGACCTTCTGATCCTTAGGACTATAAAATAAACCTCTTTTGTTCCTCTTGGATAACCTACAAACAAGCATACTTCTGTTCAATATTCCAACTTATCTGCTTTCCCATTCAGCACATGTGCTGGACTTCCCCAAATGCGAACATGTTTCAGACTAGGCTTACGCCCAATCCACAGCTCTGTAGGAGTAAGAGGTACTGACTTAGAAGGAGCCAAGTTCAAAATATAAGCTGCAGTCTCTAAGGCATATCTCCAAAACGAATCTGGCAAATCTGAATAACTCATCATTGATCTCACCATCTCCATAAGAGTTTTATTCCTTCTTTCGGTTACACCATTCTGCTGGGGCATTCTAGGTGCAGTCAATTGGGATGCAATCCCATCCTTTGATAAATAATCCCTAAACTCTCCAAAGAGGTACTCGCCACCATGATCTGAACGTAATGACTTGATATATTTTCCATAACGTTTTTTCGTTTTAGCCTTATACTCTTTGAATTTCTCAAAGCACTAAGACTTACGACGCATCAAATAACCTTAAATAATCGTCAATAAATGTGACAAAATATTCAAAGCCACCTCCAGCTTAGATATTCATGGGTCCACACAAATCAGAATGATCCAATTCCAACACATCTTTGGCCCTATACCCCTTAGCCGTAAAAGGCCTTTTGGTCATTTTACCTTCCAAGCAGGATTCACAGACTGGTAGTTCCTCCACTTCCAATGAACTCAAAGGTCCATCTTCAACCAGTCTTTGAATCCTTCTTAGGTTAATATGCCCCAATCGCAAGTGCCAAAGATATGTTTGGTTCATACAAGAAGGTTCTTTTCTCTTATTTAAGTTAGATGACATATTATTCATTTCCATAAGTTGTATTGTGGGCAAAATAGGATTAATGACATACAGATTATCAACCAATGCACCAGAATAGATAAAATGTTTATTCTTTCTAATAACAATATTATCATTAAAATAAACTGAATATCCATCCTTAACTAACATTGAAACAAAAACTAAATTTCTTCTAAGTGAAGGTGCATAAAGACAATCTCTCAATGTCAAAGACTTATTTCTACCAAAAGATATAGTAACATCACCTAATGCAACGATCGATACTTTTGTAGCATCACCCATGAACAAGTATATCTCTCCATCACTGAGCCGTCTGGTTTCCTGGAACCCCTGTAATGTATTGCAGACATGATTAGTGGCTCATGTATCTACATACCAGGTGCCGGTAGATAACACCGCTAAACATGTTTTAACTACTAGTAAATGAGATATACCTTCTTTGTTCCCTTATTTGAGAAGTGGACAATTAGTCTTCCAATGTCCTGACCCTTTGCACTTGAAACATTTGCCTTCCGGCTTTTTTACCGAGCCTTGAGGTCCCATGCCCTTCTTTGCAGAGTTTATCTGTTTTTGAATGTTATTCTTCTTCTTACTGCCTTTTGGTTTAGAAGTAGAAGCATTTTTTGAAATAAAAACATGACCACTCTTTCTAAAGAGGGATTCAGCATCCTGTAGCTCTTTTACAAGTTCTGCCAAACTATACAACATTTTGTTCATGTTGTAATTAAGGCAAAAATTGTCAAAACTTTTAGGCAGAGTCCCGAGAATGATATCGACCTAGGATTTCCCATCGATTTTAGCTCCAAGGATCTCCATCTCATTTTGATGACCTATCATTTTGAGAATATGATCCCTTACTGGTGTACCCTCAGCCATTTTTGTATTCATCAAACATTTTATAGCAAACTGCCTAGCTACTCTACTCTGATGTCCGAAGAGTTCCTTGAGGTTATACATCATGTCATAAGTTGTGGCCATGGCCTGATGCTGATGTTGCAGTACATTTGACATAGATGTCAGAATGTAACAACGCACCATCTCATCTATCTTTTTCCACTTCTTATAAGCCTTTTTGACCTCTTCATCAGAGTTATCATGAGGCTTAGGTGGGCATTCATCAACAAGTACATATTTGTACTCCTCAGCAGTCAGAACAATGTCCAAATTACGTTTCCAGTCAATATAATTAGGTCCAGTAAGTTTGTTTTCTTTAAGAATCACCATAAGTAGACTGAAAGAACCTATTTTTGAAATCCTCAAAATTACATAAATAAAATTATGTAGGGCAAAAAAACTTTTTGAATTAATTAAATATTGATTCCCTCAAAACAGTAATAAGAAATTCACCAACACCTTGAACACCGTAAATTTAGCATGCCACGATAGTGTGGACGTATACAAATTTAAGTTTGTTCAAGTAGGTTTTTCTTATTAATTTTACTATCATTTTAACATAACTTTATGAAAAATAAAATTAATATGTTGCTCTTGCTCTGGTCATACAAATAATAGCAGTAAATTCGATGGGGAGGATACCATTATTTGTATCTAAGTGTATACCATTACTTAATACTAAGTCCATTACCTTGTAATGAGTTCCTTCAGATGGAGAAGTGAACACATACTAGGTAACTTTCTACAATTATCCCTAAGGAAGTTTGTACTGGTGATCCATAATTATACTTATCCAATATGGAGGAAGGCACTAAAGCCAACGCGCAAGTATAATTACATCACCTACAAACCAGTAATGGAGACCATAGGATTTATACTAAATAAATATCCTCTCCCACTTAGTTATTTAATAATGAAGGTTTTTCTACTAGTTGATATTATGTCCATGTTGTCCATTATTAATGCAGGCTTAGTTTTTCAAAAAAAAACATCCACATAATAATAAACATGCATAATCAGAAAAAACAAAATGACAACAAATAAGAGAAAAATATCCAACTATTATGGTCATCTTTCCTGCTCCGTCCTCAACTATCCGAATCCAAAATCTAGCGCTGCGCAGATCTATTCAGGGTTCGACCTGCTTAAAATCATCTGTCGATTAATAATGTAGGCTTAGTTTTTTCAGATTTTGGCTGTCGATTCCTTTATCAAAAATTATCTGTCTGCCTCTGGACTGCTTAAAACAGCATCTCATCCGGCTTCAGAAACAGCCACCACCGCCATCACGATTGATCAAAAATAATTAAAACTACAACAATCATATGCCTCCCGAAAGAGTTCACATATAATCTAGATTGGAAAATTCAAATAATAAGCACGATCAACCCTCGTAATTTTAATTACATCTACAGCAACAACAACATCTATGACATGTCCATGGTTTAAACAACATAATCAAAAACATGCATTGGACTATAATAGTTGGATCTAAGATGCCTGCAAAACCAAGTTAGAACAGATCTACATCTACCGACTATTACACAGCGCAGGTTTTATTGGACAACAAGGACGTATCAATCAATACACAGATCCAAAGTGGCTCTGATACCAATTGATGGAACTGGGGATTCCCAGGACCCTTACTTTGGTGTGTGTATTGATCGATAGAAAGTTAAACTGATTTAATACGTGTTCTAACCCTTCTTAGGCAGAAATTAGGGTTCACGGATTATACCTGCGGCAGAAAGAAGACAAGTTGGACGTCCCCAAGATCTTCTCCACGTATTCCTTTCTCGAGTTGGACGTCGTGTAGGTGACGATCTCCCAACCTTTTCTTCTCCTTGGCAGCCCTCTCTTTCTCTCCTTACGTGAATCACGAATTTAGATAAAGCTTCAGATTTATGATCAGTAATCTGGCGGCCAGAGAATATATGATATATATAGGCTACGACAGAGACCATGAGGAGAAATTAGGGTTAGGCCTCCAAACAGATCTGGCTATCCTGTGTTCAGCCCGAACACACAATCTAGGCCCATTAACAATAGCTCGGTCCACTAATGAGCTATTGTTGTACTAACTCCCTAATCCCAAATTATGTTTGTGGGCTCCTTTTATTATATGCTTGTTTGGCTCCCAATGTTAAGATATCGTATGTCCGTCGATCAAATTAAGTTACTGACAACTATATTGATTCGACATCTTTTATCGTTAAGTAGTACCGCTCAACTTTATTTGTCATGTCAGATATAATCCACCTGCAGGGTTTACGTGACAATCCTTATGAGCTCCTTAAGGGGACATCATCAACCCGATGTATCGGGACATGGATACCAATTATAATCAACAGCCCATCATACATACAATGTTATTACCCAATTCATAGAGGTTGTTGATCCATATTGAATCTTACTCTTTTATGAGTCAAAGTAATGCACACTGTATATACATGTCTGCTATTATATTCGGATTAAGATAACAAGCATCCATAATAACAGAGGTGTTCATTCTCTTATGTAGTCCGTACAAAGAGAACAAACTCAAGTGGTCCTGTTCAATACACACAAAGTGTACTAGTGTAAACCTATAATCAAGATAGACTAATACCATATTACACTACAACCTTTCCAATTGATTGTCCAAGTCCATCTATGTTGTGAACTATTTATATACTCCATAGGAAACTGATAATATGATCTTCTGTGTGACACCACACACCATATTATCTACAATATAGAATATCAGACATTTGTATTAATATTTACAATAAATACAATATGCAAACATTTGCCCATATGATTCTCATTCAAAATTTAAGGAAATAAGGTTACTACAAAAGTGATGCTTTTAGTGTATAGCCCTAACAGTCTTGAACCAGATGAGATACTGCCAAAGGAGGAGAACTAGCTGCTGCAGTCTTCTTGCCCTTCGCAGACTTCTTGGGAGTCAAAGCAGCCTTGGGAGACATGATTGCTCGAAAGAGAGCAAAGGAAAAACTCTTTGAAAATTCTAAGGCGAAATAAGAGAGAATGAACTTTCTCTCTCTTAAAAGCCTATTTATAGGCACGAACGGGGAGTTATGCGCCCACATGGCCTATACGCCCACATGGTCTATGCGCTTACACGATTTATGTACCTACACAGAGACAGTCTTTTGTAGATTACGTGCCTGCTATTTGCTGATGCAGACTACGCATAAAATAGCAGACCTTTTCAAATTTCATTCCAAAACGAGTCTATCGCTTCAAATTTCCAAGAAAGATCTCAACAGTCACATTTCGACTGCCTGGCAATACCTTTGCACCCAAAGAGGTCATTCCTATCATGCGCCCATGAAGCCGGTGGAGACAAAAGGAGCTATGCGCCCACATAACCAAAAGGGGGCTATGGGCCCACAGAACCATAGGGAGACTATGTGCCTACATGATCGAATAGGGTCTATGCGCCCACATGATCGAAGAGGAGCTATCCGCCCCCATGATCAAAGAGGAGCTATGCGCCCAAGGCAGCAGATCCCTACAACCCAGTCAACATCCATGGTCAATCATGCAACGAAGCATGCGGCCACGTCAGTCTCCAAGAGCAATCGTACACCGAAGCATGTGGCTATGTCAACCCACAATCTATCCACGATCATCCAATGTCCATGCGCCTACACCCTATGCGCCCAAAGGGGTGTTATGCGCCCCCAGTGAAATCAGTATATTTTTCACCTGTGGGTGCATAACAGTCATTTTAGTGCAAAACAACTATAAATAGGGGTCTCATACTTCTTCAAAAATAGACAGAACGGAGAGCATTTCAGAAGCCAAATTGCTGCCCTTCTTACCCGTGAGCCGAGAGTTAGCAAATTTCTTAGGTTTTTTCCCACTTTTGTAATCAGCGTGTCAACGAAGTAAAGGAGGAACTGTCGCTCGATCTCTATCGTCCTATTCCCCAGAATTTTTTTGTACTCGGGGATCCTCAGTGCAGGATCTCTTAGGCGTACTCGATTTGTGGTGCCTTGCGCCAATAAAAAAAGATAGTGTTTCTTCTTCTTTTTTGTGCGTGTCCACAATGGTGAGCCCTTTGAGTACTTTACGAACTTTTTATGATTGTTATACTCTTTACCATGAAAGGATATAGGTTTGACAATATCGAGGAATCTTGTGAACATCTGAGTGATCATCTCGTTTTGGTTCGTCATGAATGCTTTATATTCTTGTGTTAGTCGACTTATCTTTAATTCCTTCACTTGTGAGGTTCCTTCTAAGTAATCTCAAGAAGTTTTTAAACTTCATGTGAGATGCCATAAGTGGAGATCTTGTTAAATTCAGTTCTATCTACAGCACAAAATAGAGCATTAATAGCTTTAACATCAAGATTCCCATGTTTCTTCTCTATGTCTGTGTATATATCATTTAGTTTATCTACAAGGTTGTCATCTACGACTATTCTAGGTGTCTTCTTGCATCTATTTTTATAACAGACCATAGATCAAAATTAAGAGATTTTATATAAAAGTTTATATGTATCTTCCAGTACGTGTACTTGGCGCCATCAAATAGGGATGGCGTATTTGTCGACTGGCCTTTACCATTGCTGGTGCGGATAGATCTAACAGTTACCATGAATCTATAGGGATATTAAACTGGTAGTAAGAGAACAAGCTCTGATACTAATTTGGGAACAAATAGTATGATCAGTAATACCTATATAAAGAGACCCTATTCTGATACCAATTGTAGTACCGTAAGACAACTCTAGAGGGGGGGTGAATAGAGTGCAGCAAAATAATCTACCCAATTAAAGTTTATACAATATAAAGGTAGTTAATTAATGACAGTTAATAGTGTGTATAAGCAAGACAGATATGTAAAGCAGTAAGAGTAAGAGAAAGCAAACACAAACACCAAGATTTTATTATTGTTTTTCTCTGAGAGGACTAGTCTAGGCCTGAGACTCTTGCTCGAGATCTAATCTACTATTGAATAGCACTTACACCATGTGCTTTGATCTGAAGGGCACGTTGACTTCTTATACCTCATGCTTTGATCCGAAGGATACGACAACTTCAACCACGAGCTTTGATATGAATGATTCGCAACTTCACAAGTAGAGAAAAATTTATTGAGCCAAGCTCTTAGAACTCTGATAGACTTCTAAATCGAGATCGCACATGGCACTAGAAGGCTGTGGAGTTGATCTTGGAGATAAAAAGTTTTAGTCTCTAAGGGTTTGTGCACTAAAGGATAGAAAGATTGAGAAAAGATGAGAAAGAATAGAAAAAACTATGTCTACTTATAGGGTTTTTTTAGACAGAGTTTGGTCAGAGTTCAAACAAAATGTTTGATTTTTCTGACCGTTGGAACCACAAAATTAGGGATTTCACAATTGGATATTTTTCCAATATAGGTCAACCGAGTTCGGCCAGAGCTCGGCTAGAGTTCAGCCAAAGCTTGGCTCGAGTTCGGTTGGTCTATTTTAGTATGGTCTAATGGATTTTGTGGTCTAGTTTTGGTTTAGTTGTGGGTTTGTATATGTGGATAGGTTTCATACTATTTTTATTGGACTTGAGTATGCCGGTGCGACTCGATGTACAATTACATTGATGATAAACAACTTACACACGGTACAATAAAAAATTATCACAATATTGTTGAGTCTTCAGTTGGATCAGTTGTATAGATTGCGACATATCGAATCATGGTTTAGTCTATCAAAATCAAGTTGACTGAGATCGAATGGGCAAAGAATTCATACCTTACTTTAGTATTTTGTGATTGAGTAAATATTTAAATTGGTTGAACTTGGATTGTTGTGGTATTCAATATTGAGGTCTAGACAGCATTCTATCGTCGATACTGCGATGTAGGCTGAATGTACCTACGCACTCGTGCCCGAACATCCAGGTGCAGTTCTCGACATATTTTTATGGTGGCCCATGCAGGTTCGACTTCATAAATAGTACGATACCGTGGTAGTACTTAGCTTTAGTCGTACTACTACGAGCCAGCAATAGAATATGACTAATATATTATTGGAAATTCTAGGAAGTATGGTACCCAATCACAGATTAGGATTTCTTGATGGATTCTAAGGACGACCCTTGAGAATCTTATTTTGAACCCTGTTTAAACCTATTTTCACTTGCTTTTGCTCACCCTAACTTTTGATTCAACTTGAATACATCTCCGTTGTTGAACCTAATTCTTGCATTTTGATGAGTTTTATGGACGATAGAAAGAAACAATAAAGTAGAAGTTGAGCTCATAACCATTCAGATTGAGAAGAAAAAAAATGGTTAGTCAAATCTTATACATGAAGGATGATAATTATTTCAAGGTTATATTCAAGGTATTTAAATATTGAATTAAGGTTAAGACATTGACTTGAAGAATCTAAATATATGAATTACAGGTTACCAAGATATGCGGTGATGATATAAAATTGAACAAAGGATTGATAAAAAAATTGACTAAGAACTGGTAGAACACATAATTTTTAAAATTTTTGATTACAAAGATTTAAGAACCAATATTACAAATTATGGAACTTTCATAATTTAATTAAAATATTAGTTTAAGGTACAAGATTGATTGATAGATATGTGAAGGTTGAAAATTTTTAGAAATAATATTTACTAATAATAGAGGAATAATTTTTTGATTATAGTGGTGACATTTAGATTTGAACAAAATTTAAGTATAATTCGAGGTTAAGATAGAGAAGCCCGAATTTGAACCATAATAAAGAATTATATATTCATAAATTTTGATTCAGGGATTTCAGACCCAACTAAAAGCAAGGTTGTAGAATTTGAACATTTATGGATTATTGAGTTTGATAATGGATCATGGATACGACAAAAGTAAAAAAAAATAAGGTTTACAAATAGGAATATGATTGAGGAGTAATATCCTTGGAATAATGGTTAGTAGAGATGATTACCTTGTATTTTCTTTCTGTAAATTCTATCTTGTAATCATTATTTTATTTTTCTATCCTTTAATAGTGGTTTGATTTTCCATATTCTTGTAATCATCCCTTGATTTTCAATATTACTAGTTTTTTTATTCTATTTTGATCGTGACTAGAATATTTTGATTATATTCTTTATTGTGCCAAAATTTTGATTCTTGATCATGCCTGAATGATTTTAATTCTAATCGTGCCTAAATTTTGATTATAATCTTAATTATGTCTAGGTTATACTTTGATCATGACTAGATTTTGAAACTATTCTTGACCGTGCCTAAATTTTAATTTTTGGTCATGCCTAGATGACTTTGTATGACTAGGTGACTTTGATTCTGTTGATCGTAACTATATTTTAATTTTATCCTTAATTGTACCTAAGTTTTGATCTTTGATCGCGCCTATATGACTTTGATTATGATTTTGATCGTGACTAGATTCTATTAATCGATTATTCTATGCTTAGATTTTGATACTATATTGACTTGATTCTATCTTAATCATAACTAAATGATTTTGATTACGTTTAGATGATTTTGACTCTACTAGTCATGACTAGATCGGCCATAAATGATTTGGATTTTATTCTTGAATCGTGCCTAAATAATTTTTATCATAACAAGATTATTTCAATTTTGTTCTTAATCATGCTTAGAATTTGATTATTCTTAGTCGTGCCAAATTGTATCATTTCTGTAATTGATCGTACCTACGTGATTTTGACTATATTTGTGACCATGTTATGATTCTATTTCTGATCATGCCTGTTGGCCTATATGGTCATGATCACTTTCGATAATTGACTTAAACTTCGAATTTGATAAGTAAAGTACGAAGACTACAGAAGACCACAGCTATTCTCGTCAAACAATATTTTTCAACTTATTCTGTATTTTCTTTTCTTGAGTCTAGGATTTTATGAGTCGGATATCACTGGCATTTAGATAAAAAAATTCCCACTCAAACAAAACCAAACTCATACCAAAAATATATTCTGATAACCAAGAACTTCCTGAAAACTTAATACCCAAACTCAGTGCGAGTTCGCCCCAAAATCGATCTCCCTAAAGTTCCTCCTGATCAGAATGAATACTTATTATTTTGGATCCCAAACGTTTGAAAATTTGAACGTTACCCTAACCGAGTTCTTCCCCAACTCTGGTTCAAAAATACCTATAAATAGAGAAAAGATTTTTATTTTACTCACTCATCTCATTCTTCATCTTCTCTGTACATTCTAAGCCTTCCTATCACAAAGATCTTTCAATCTTCACATTTTTAAGACAACTCTCTTTCTTTTAAGTACCTATGTGTTTCGATTAGAAGTGTTCGAGTTGTACAAGCTCGGCGTATCAAAGCTATTCAGTTAGTGTTGAAGTTTGTTCGTGGACTTCGGACAAAAACACAACGTTGTAAGAAGTCAGCGTGTACTTTGGAGTAAATCACGCAGTATAAATACTATTTCAAATAGTGGATTTAACATCGAGTAAGAGTACTCGAGCCTGGACTAGTCCTCTCAGAGGAAAACATGATAAAATCTCGGTGTTTGCGTAATGTTTCTATCTCACTACTTTATTACTAATTTTTATTATTGCATTAATTATCTGCCTTTACTTGCCGTTACATGTATTATTTTTAATTGGAGATATTACTTCCGCTACACTTATACACCTCCCTTTAGAGGTGCCATCGATCGAACAATTGGTACAAGAGCTCAGTTTCTCAAAGTTGGACTAAAATTTTTAAGAAATGGCATCATTATATACTAGTAATGGTGAAGGCCAGTCAACAATAGGTCCCCCTATTTGATGGCACAAACTACACGTATGAAAGACAGCATGAGCTTTTATCTCAATTTACTTGATTTTTATTTA